>VWZE01019408.1:12259-30828 GCA_013396675.1 Eubucco bourcierii
TGGTGAGACACTGGCACAGGTTGCCCAGGGAGGTTGTGGCTGCTCCCTCCCTGGAGGTGTTCAAGGCCAGGTTGGAGGAGGCCTTGAGTGCCCTGTGCTAGTGGGAGGTGTCCCTGCTTATGGCAGGGGGTTGGAACTGGCTGAGCTTTGAGGTCCCTTCCGACCTTACCATTCTGTGATTCTGTGATTCTCTGAGGAGAAGATTCTCTTTCAAGTCCATCCTTTAAAACACATCTCTGCAGCAGACCTTCCCATGTGGAGCTCACAGCCATTACTCTTGGTCTTGTCACCTCCAACTACCTCAAATGCTTCCTCCCTGCCCTTGTTTTGTTGTTATATTTACATTCCACTGATACATCTCCTCTGTGCAGTATCATTTTCCACTGCCTACTTCTTCAAATGTGATGGCCTCAGACCCTTAGCTTGTGTAAATTAGATTAGCTTTCCTCTGGCTAGGAGTAAATCAATGGGAGTGCTGCTGATTTACACCAGCTCAGGATCTATCCTGGTGTGTTTAATCAATTTTATAGCACCTCTCCAAGTAATCAATGGCATGTCTGCACTGTACTGAACTGTGGACTGGGTTTCAGCCTTAGGAGAAATTCTGCTCTTGGTTGTGTTGATTGAATTTCGTTTAAAGTGAGAGTCCCATGTGTGTACCTAGGGGCACAGCTTGGACTTTTCTCACCTAAATGGAGAAGAGTAATCATCCCTCTAAACAGAAAGATCTATCTGTGTGTCCTTCTTAGATGCTGGCTCTCAGGAGTGTTCATTACTGTTCTCTTAGAGTCCCTTTAGCCAAAGAAGAGAATGGTGAAGAAGGAAAAAAAGGTGGGTTCAGAAAGGGATGAAAGGGAAGAGTTAACTGGGTTTAATTGCCACCAGATTGCATCTAGTTTTCAAATGTTTTCTGGGGGAGGATACTCAGATTTCCCATCTCCAGCTGGTTTGGGTTTCCAAATCTCTGTCAAACTAAGCCTGTTTCCTTGGTAACTATCTCACTCTCCCACCTAAGTATAAAGACAATTACTTCTTTCTGCTGAGCCTAGGTGGTGGAGCCAAAAGAGAAGGAGTAAGGTGAGGCTGCTGCACAGAAACCCTCTGCCCAGATTCCAAATGGCTGAGGCTCTCTGGGTTGTGTGAGGATGCCATGGATTAGGCAGGGACAGGGAGCAGGCAGTGCCTGCAGCATGCTTCCCTCCATCCTTGGTATTTCTGCTCCATCTGGGTGCAGTTTCACACATGAACAGTTGCAGTGGTAAGTGAGAAGTGTGTCTTACGTATGTGGATGCTCAGGAGGTTTGGGCTTTCTTGTCCTCTCAAGAGGTTTTTCTTTCCTCTGTGGTGGTGCTGGGCTAATCCCTGAAGCTGTATCCATAGCCAGCTCTTGGTTTGGGATCAGTGGCCAAGTTTAAGACCAGTGGAAAGTGTGACCAAAATGATAATTTAGGCTGAATAACTCTTTCTGTCACTGTTTTCTTCCTCGTTGTGCTGCAATATCCAGGCTTCACCAGGGGTTTGCAAGGTGCCCCTCAAGGTGTACCCCCCCCAAGTTGTGCTGCAGGTATCTGATGAGTTTGAGGACACTGCAATCTGCCTATCTCTGTAGAAATCATAGAATGGCAAAGTTGGAAGGGGCCTCAAAGATCATCCAGTTCCAACTCCCTGCCATAGGCAGGGACACCTCCCACTGGTACAGCTCGCTCAAGGCCTCATCCAACCTGGACCTGAACACCTCCAGGGAGGTTGTGGAGCACAGAAGCACATGATCAAAGATCACATTGGGTGATTCTGTGCTCCACAACCTCCCTGGGCAACCTGTGCCAGTGTCTCACCACCCTCACTGCAAACAACTTCCTCCTAACATCCACTTTCAGTCTCCCCTCTGACACTTCAAACCCATTCTCCCTTGTNGGCTCCAGAACTGCACCCAGGACTCCAGGTGGGCTCTGAGGAGAGCAGAGCCAAGGGGCACAATCCCCTCCCTTGCCCTGCTGCCCACACTGCTCTTGCTGCAGCCCAGCACACAGTTGCTGTCTGGGCTGCACTCACACTGCAGCCTCAGGTTGAGCTTTTCATCACCCCACACCCCCAGGGCCTGTTCCTCAGGGCTGCTCTCAGCCATTCCCCACCCAGTCTGGAGCTGTGCTTGGCATTGTGCCTACCCAGGGGCAGGACCTTACACTTGGCCTTGTTGAATGCCCTGAGGTTGGCCTGGGCACAGCTCTGCAGCCTGTCCAGGCCCCTCTGGATGGATCCCTGCCCTCTAGCAATCCTCCTTTCTTCTGTGCTGTGACAAATGTAGAAGACCTTCTTTACCTGTGCCGTTGCAGTTGTGCTCTAGTGGCTGTTTGCCCACACGCTGAGATCTGTGACACACACCCAGGCTCCTTGAATGACTTCTTAATCACTGTGACGATTCAATCCCCTTCCACAGCCTCCTTCTTTAGTTTACATCCTGTAAAGCATCTGACACTTCCATTATCATTTTTATAAGGCACTCACAGACTGTTCAAACAGGGGGAAGACCTAAAATTCATTCTCTCTTTCCTTCTCCCAGTTATTCATCTTCCAGCAGAATGATTTGCTTATTTACCAAACTGATTGTGTATTGCTTTGCTTAGCAGTTTCTGGTAAGACCACAAATTGCTTTTCTTATATTTAATATTTTTTACCTGCAAGACCACTGTAACTCTTTGTGATGCTCTTACAGATCCTACAGCAATTATTTATTCTAATTGCTTCATCCCCCCATCACTCCATCTACTTCCATAGATCTTCAGTTGTTGCCTTTAGTTGATGGACATTTTTCATGCAGAGGTAAGATGGAAACTGAGCCTCTACTCATGCAGCTCCCAACTCTCACTTGCTGTGGTTTGTAGACTGTTTGTGAGAGCTTGAGTCAGTGCCAGTAAGCTGACCAGAGACTCACAGAATGGTTGATTTGGAAGGGGCCTTCAGAATCATCCAGTTCCAACCCCACTGCCATGGGCAGGGACACCTCCACTAGCCCAGCTGGCTCAGGGCTCCATCCAGCCTCGAACACCTCCAGGGAGGGGCAATGCTGCTGCTCCTCAGCACTTTCAGGGCTCTGCAGGAGGCTCAGTTTAGGCAACAGTGCCCACAGACAGTTGTGAATGAGATTGGTCATTGCAGGTTGAACCTTCAAAGGTGGAACTTAAAAAAACCCTTCAACTCCTCTTTCTCTAAGGTGACCCAAGGGTTACACATCTGTAGGGCGAGACAAGCTACAATCCAGGGAACCAGGCAGAGAGTAAGCAGGGAAGTAGTAATTATACCTCTAGCAAGTGCATAATATTTACTTTGACTTTTCTAAAGAGGTAATTTGGCAAACTGGAGATAATCCCACTATGCTTTGTAATTTAAATGTCACTCAGAATGTATGCTGACATGCCACTGATTAACGGCAAAATTTGGTGGCAAATTAATTGGTATTTAATCCAGAGGCTCTATTAAGATGTGATGTGATAAAAATATATTTTTTTTTTCTCCCCCTCCCCCCCTTTTCCAGTAGTCATTCAATTAAAATGCACAAAATGATCTGGACCATCTCTCTGAGTTTTGCATGTTTTATTTAGAAGCCTAATAGCCACATCTCCCTTAGATGAAAAGTTGGCACATAGACAGCCAACTCCCAAGATACAGCTTGGATTAATGGGAAGTGCTTGTGCTAAAAGAGCAATTGTACAGTTCTTAAAAGGAAAAAACTCGTGCCAATAAATATGGCTGAGAGGAGCCTCTTGATTTGAACACCTTTTGTGTTGCTTTGCTCTTCCCTTATTTTGCTAAGTGCTCTCTGCGTAGCTTTCAGACTCCCATTTATCTTTCAGCACCCCTTTGTTTCTCTTCTGAAATCAATGGCTCAAAGAATGTGACTTAAAAAAAAAAACCCAAACAAATAAGTTGTTTTGTGCTCCTAGAAGGAATTCTGTGTACATAATAATTTATCTCCTTGCAGTGCTTTTCTCTTCTTTCTTCCTTTCTTCCATGTTCTCCCATCTAGTTCTTTCTTCCTGGAGCCTGTGATGATGTTCTCTTTTGCAGACAGGAGTTACTCTGTGCAAGCTCTCCTCTGCAGTGGTTGTGCCTTTATGGTGAGAATGTTCATTTTAGCTTGTAGAAGCTGACTTACTTTTGACACCGTGAGATGCATCTTTTGTCTCTCTGGATACAATAATGTGCTAAGGCTGTACCCTAGGGCAGTGTAAATCACAGACTTCTAGAATGGTTTGGGTTGGAAGAGACCTTCAAGATCATCCAGTTCCAACGCCCTGCCATGGGCAGGGACACCTCCCACTAGCACAGGTTGCTCAAGGACTCAGAGGTGGCACCCACAACCTCCCTGGGCAGCCTGTTCCAGTGTCTCCCCACTCTCACTGTAAAGAATTTCTTCCTAATCCCCAGTCTAAATCTCCCCTTTTCCAGCTTCAATCCATTGTCCCTCATCCTGTCACTTCCAGCCCTTCTCAAAAGTCCCTGCTCTCTTGCAGTCCCCTTCAGGTGCTGGCAGCCTGCTCTAAGGTCTCCCTGGAGCCCTCTCTTCTCCAGGCTGAACAGGCCTAGCTCTCTTCACCTGCCTCCATAGTGGGACTTCTCCATCCCTCTGATCATCTTTGTGGCCTCCTCTGGACCTGCTTCAGCAGCTCTTTGTCCTTCTTGTGTTGGGAGCAGCAGAACTGGCTGCAGTGCTGCAGGTGAGGTCCCAGCAGAGCAGAGCAGATGAGGAGAATCACCTGCCTTGTCCTGCTGCTCACATTTGTTTTGATGCAGCCCAAGGTTCACTTGGGACCAAGGCAGCACATAGGCTGAGATTCTGATCTACAGCTTGGCCTAGAAGTGCTGAGCGTGGCCATGGGGCCAGAGCCTTCATTTGCAGCCTTCCCTGAGGAGTGGAATAAGTTCCCACAGTTACCTTGTTCCAAACCCCATCTCTGCTTGTTGTGTAAAGAGCAATCGCTGCCTTACTCTGCTTAATATTTGTTTTCTCTCTTTGCAGCATTTCTCTGATACTGTAAACTTTCTTCTGAGCCTTTCTGGCTCACTTTCAGCACTGAGAGGCAGCCTGCTAGTGCTAAATGTCAGCAGCACAACTACCCACGCTAGGACTCAACACCTCCCCTCCCTCTGTCTGCCTCCTTTCTCCCTGTGGCGGTTGAGGAGTTTTCAGGAGGAGCAGAGAGCTGCTTGCGCTCTTGTGCATCTCACTCTGCTTCCAGGACCTCCTGAGGACTGCATGGGGGTGATTCTGCCCTCCTCACACCATTGCCAGTGTAAACTAAGCCAAGGGATTGGCTTCAGCTGACAAAACACAACCCCTGCCAGGCCTTTAACCTCACCGTGCAACAGAACTAAGGCAGAAACTTGCCCTGCAGTCAGGGAGCATTTCCCACCCAAGTGCCAGAGCTCTCTCTGTGAGGTTTGATTCCCACAGCAGTTGTCTATTTTAGCATATGTAGGTAATATCACAGAGCCATAGAATCAGGCAGGGTTGGAAGGCACCACAAGGATCAACCAGTTCCAACCCCCTGCCATGGGCAGGGACACCCTTCCCTAGATCAGCCTGGCCTTAAACACCTCTGGGATGGGGCCTCAACCACCTCCCTGGGCAACCCCTGCCAGGCTCTCACCACCCTCATGCTGAAGAACTTCCTCCTCACCTCCAGGCTGAATCTCTCCACCTCCAGCTTTGCTCCACCCCCCCAGTCCTGTCACTACCTGACAGCCTAAAAAGTCCCTCCCCAGCTTTTTTTGTAGTCCTCTTCAGATCCTGGAAGGCCACAAGAAGGTCACCTGGGAGCCTTCTCTTCTCCAGACTGCACAGCCCCAACTCTTTCAGTCTGTCCTCACAGCAGAGCAGATCCAGCCCTCTGAGCATCCTTGTGGCCCTGTTCTAGACATACTCAAGCATCTCCACATCCCTCTTGTCCCAGGGGCTCCAGAACTGGCTGCAGTACTCCAGATGGGGTCTGACCAGAGTGCAGTAGAATCACCTCCGTGGCCCTGCTGGCCACACAGGACCCCTCAAAGGTCATCTTGTCTACCCCCCTGCATTCAACTGGGACACCTCCAAGTAGAGCAGACTGCCCAGGGCCACATCCCCTCCTGCAAAGGAGAAATGGCTTTATTCAAGGGCAATAAGGATGGAGCTCACTGTTGTCACACTGCCTCACTCTGTACTGCAGCTAAAGGAGGGATTGACCCAAGGCAGCTTTGGGATTCATGACTCCTTAGCAAAACATGGACTGGGAAGGCCATTTGGGATCTGAAGGAGAGCTGTGGGTGGCCTGCTGCATCTCATGCATTGTGATGGATTTCAGCAGTATCTGAACTTGATAATAAAACCTAAGGTGGAGAGGGCTGAGCCCTAGCTTGGCCTGCAGTGTTGTCTTTCACCTGCAGCTTGATGTTTCAAAAAGCAGCTGTTTTACAACCTCTGGATGTGAGCTTAGCATCTTAGCTTCATCTCTGGTCACCCTGTTGCTGTCTGTAGTACAGCAGTTGGAGGCACAAGGCAATGAACAATCAAACATACCAAAAAACATTCCCGTTGGCCTGGAAGGCTACTATAAGGCTTCCAGGAGACCTTGGAGTGGCCTTCCAGTATCTGAAGAGGGCTCCAGGAAGGCTGGGGAAGGACTATTGACAAGGGCTTGCAGTGCCAGGACAAGGGGCAATGGATTTGAAGTGGCAGAGGGGAGATTGAAAGTGGATGTTAGGAGGAAGTTGTTTGCAGTGAGGGTGGTGAGACACTGGCACAGGTTGCCCAGGGAGGTTGTGGAGCACAGAATCACCCAATGTGATCAAAGATCACATTGGGTGATTCTGTGCTCCACAACCTCCCTGGAGGTCTTCTGTGCTCCACAACCTCCCTGGAGGTGTTCAAGGCCAGGTTGGAGGAGGCCTTGAGTGCCCTGTACTAGTGGGAGGTGTCCCTGCCTATGGCAGGGGGTTGGAACTGGCTGATCTTTGAGGTCCCTTCCAACCTTAACCATTCTATGATTCTGTTGATCATTCCAGCAGCATGGATCTGTATTTCAGGAAACCTGCTTGAACACTGGCCAGAAATTTCCTGACCTGGTAATTTTTCTCCTCCTTCAGACTCATTGTATTGAGCAGACACTCAGAGTTTGCCTGTCCCTGTGATCTAAAAACTTTCTGTCACAGGGAGTTCTCAAGACCATTATTTTAGAGGTCTCAGCCTTTGATGGAAGAGTGCTGTTTGCTCAAACACTTAGCACAGCAATTCCTTTTGTAAGAGGAAGAAATGCCTTGATGAGGTGTTGAGGCTTCAGCTCTCATCTCATCACCATGCATGTGAGTATGAGGCATGCCATTGCTTCAAGTGAGGTTGCAGTATTCATCATAGCAGGAGTTTATAAAAGGATTTCCACTGAGCTGATCAGATACCTGTCTGACTTTGCTGACAGATTGAGTCAAGTAGCTTTTCTCTTGCAGCTTGATTGGAGTGCAAGATTAATTTAGTGTCTTCCAAACCACTTTGCTGCAAATCCTTTTATTTTACCCTCTGTTTGCCCTGAAAAAAAATTTATCATAGTCTCTTTTTAACATGATGTATAATAGGCTGAGGGAGCTGGGGTTGCTCAGCCTGGAGAAGAGAAGGCTCTGAGGAGAACTCAGAGCTGCCTTCCAGCCTGAAGGGGTCCTACAGGAAGGCTGCAGAGGAACTTATCATCAGGGTGTCTGGAGACAGGCCAAGGGGGAATGGTTTGAAGCTGAGGCAGAGCAGGGTTAGACTGGAGCTGAGGAAGAAGTTCTTCAGTACAAGGGTGGTGAGACTGCAACAAGTTTCCAAGGGAGGCTGTGAATGCCTCTTCCCTTGAGATGCTCAAGTCCAGGTTGGAGGAGGCCTTGGGCAGCTGAGTCTAGTGGAGAGGTGTCCCTGCCCATGGTGGGGAGGTTCCTGCCCATGGCAGATGAGCTGTGAGGTCCCTTCCAACCTGAGGCATTCCAGGATCCTATGGTTACTTCCTGACGATGCTGTTACAAAGCATACTTTGAAATGCAGTCAAGAGCCATGCAGGACAAAATACACCAAGAGCAGCCAAGGTTAGAGGAAAGGCACTGCTCTGTGTTGCTGTTTGTGTTTCCAGTGGTGTGCTGTTACTTGCAGGAGCTTGGGTAAGAAAGGGAACATCCACCAAAGGCGGCTGCAAGCGAGCTCTGGCGCCGCTCAGTGCCATGAAGGTAAAACAGGTGGCAGAGTCCTGCCCTGCATTTCCTTCCAGGCTCTGATACAGCTGAAATCAGGAGCTGCTCTTCCACCTGCTACACCCAGAGTCCAGCACTGCTGTGTGCTGGTTTGAGGCTAATTGGAGTATTTTAATAGAGAAAATGATACTATAGTCTGTGAAAGGGAAACAGTGGTGATGTCTGCTTCGCTCTCAGGCTTGCTGAGATGGCTAAGGAAAGAATACAAACCAAAGATAAGACACTCGGGCACAGACACTCTGGGGCTGTCTAGCAGCTTCTGGCCTCCTCCTCTGCCTTGTGTGTAAGGCAAACCTTGGGGTAAGGTACAGGGGTGGGGAGGAGGTGGAAGGGAACCCCCCCTGGGGTCTCTGATTTCTGGGAGGGGAGCTGTGTTTCTGTATTGCCTTTAACTTGTCTATGTCTGTAACTATTGCTGTCTGTAGTGTCTATCTCTGCTTGTACATTGTGTGAGCTGTAAACAGAGCTTCAGTCCTTAACTTCCAGCTGGCTGAGTCTAGTCTGGGGGGGTTTTACAAGGTGGTGGTGGGGGGACACACAACGACAGGGAACTCCCAAACCATCACATGGTGTGACAAGGTTGGGGCTTCAACAACAAGCAGGAGGCCTCTTGGCAGGCACGTGTGAGGTGTGAACACTGGGAATGGCAATACCCTACCACAAAGCTTGTGTCTGCCAACAGGAGATGTGTTGAACACCAATGTTTGGAGTAAGGAAATGACTTTTTTTTCCCCCCTCACTGGCTTGAATACCTGAAATGTTTAAGATAAAGTTCATTCATTTCAGGAAGCTTCAATTGCCTGAACTGATACAAGGCTCTTTGTACCTATTTCTCCTGTAGCTCTGGCAAATATTATCTTCATTATTCACAGTGAATGAAATTTTCTGGGTTTGAGCCATTTGTTCCAGTATCTGAAATGGTTGTTTGTGCCAGACAAGGAACAAGGCTATGCTGTATGGGGTGTTGTGTAGGGCTTTTTGTTTTTTTTTTTTCACATGCTGTAATTCTCTCATCTGCTTCCATTGTTTCTGTTCTTTAATTGTTTCTGCTAACATTTCTCTCCTGCACAACCTCTGCAAAGAGAGTAGCTATTTCCAGAGCCTGCATAAAAGCTGGCAATTACCTTGTCTTAGCAAGTTCCTGCAGCCTATTAAGTTGTTCAGTGGTACTGGAAATGATTAGACTGTAGGAATCAGAGTCTAAAACAGGGACCTGGGCTTTTAAACCTGGGGTACCTTGGACCATTCTGCTCCTTGAAGCGTGTTGGAACACACTGGCGAGGAGAGCTACGCTCAGGGTGGAATTCAAAGTGTGGGCAGGTTTTCATAGAAGCAAGGCCTATTACATAGCTGTGGGAGGTGAATGAATCATAGAATGGGAAGGTTGGAAGGGACCTCAAAGATCAACCACTTCCAACCCCCTGCCATGGGCAGGGACACCTCCCACTAGCACAGCTCACTCAAGGCCTCCTCCAACCTGGCCTTGAACACCTCCAGGGAGGTTGTGGAGCACAGAATCACCCAACATGATCAAAGATCACATTGGGTGATTCTGTGCTCCACCACCTCCCTGGGCAACCTGTGCCAGTGTCTCACCACCCTCACTGCAAACAACTTCATCCTAACATCCACTTTCAATCTCCGCTCTGCCACTTCAAACCCATTGCCCCTTGTCCTGGCATTGCAAGTCCTTGGCAATAGTCCCTCCCCAGCCTTCTGTAGGTCCCTTCAGATCCTGCAAGGCCACTCCAAGCTCTCCTGGAAGCCTTCTCTTCTCCAGGCTGCAGAGCCCCAACTCTCTCAGCCTGTCCTCACAGCAGAGCTGCTGCAGCCCTCTCAGCATCTTGGTGGCCTCCTCTGGACCTGCTCCAACACTTCCATGTCCTTCCTCTGCTGGGGGCTCCAGAACTGCACACAGCACTCCGGGTGGGCTCTCAGAAGAGCAGAGCCAAGGGGCAGAATCCCCTCCCTTGCCCTGCTGCCCACACTGCTCTTGCTGCAGCCCAGCACACAGTTGCTGTCTGGGCTGCACTCACACTGCAGCCTCAGGTTGAGCTTTTCATTGTGGGAATGAAGGCTGGGTGAGGCTCCCCTTTAGCTTGGGGTGCTCCCAAGTAAGGTCTCTCTGCTCTCTTAAGGAAGAGACAAGTTAGCATCTTCAGGATTGACTGAGTCAGACATTGCCTTGGGTTATAAGGGACCCTCAAAAGTCATCTTCTCCAACTCTGCTGCCTTCAGCAGGGACATCTCCAACTAGGGCCCAGGGCCACATGGAGTCTGATCCTGAATGTCTGCAGGGATGGGGCCTCAATCACAGCCCTGGGCAAACCTCTTCTATTATTTTACTACTCGTAAAGAACTTGCTCCTGATGTCCAAGCTAAATCTACCCTGCTCCAGCTCTAAGCCATTGCCCCTTGTCCCATCACCCTTCTGAACAGCCTTCCTGCAGATACTGAAGTGTAGTTATGAGGTCTCCCTGGAGCCTTCTCTTCTCCAGGCTGACCAGCCCCAATTCTTTCAACCTGTCTTTGTAGGAGAGGTGCTCCAGCCCTCTGATCATCCTTGTGGCCCCTCTGGACCCGCTCCAGTAGGTCCAAGTCCCTCTCGTCTTGGGGGTGCCATAGCTGGATGCGGTACTCCAGGTGGGGTCTGAGCAGAGCAGAGAGGCAGAATCACCTCTCCCGACCAGTTCATGTGGCTTCCATCAAAGGGAAGTGCAGTCCTTGGCACAAGGGACCAGCAAGATCCCATGCCAGGAAAGGGAATGTACTTCTGGTTTGGGGCAGCAGCAGACTTCAGCAGTCTGTGCTTTGTTTCTTTGTTCCTCATCGTGTTAGCACTAAAGGCTTTGGTGGGGTCACACTAACCTGCAAGCAGTACATGGAAAATTGAGTAAATGGGAATACTTTTACAAGCCTATCAAGCTAAAAAAAGAACTTCTTTTAATCAGCAAGTCCCAAGAGAAGCCCTGAAGGGTTAAGGATAAAAAGGAGTGATTTGGCTTGCAGAAGAGACTCTGCCAGCAAAACAAGGAGACCTACACAAGACCTGGAAGTGTGAAGCAGAGCTGTGTTCTGGGTGTGATGAGAACAAAAGGTGCTGCCTTACCCAGCCTGTTGGCAGTGCTGGGAGAGAGGACAGGGAGCAGGGCTGCAGGGCCAGCTGCAGAGCTGTCAGCTGCCCTTGCAACTTCAGCACTGCCTCAGTGGCTTGGAGCTGCTCATCTGCACAGCTGCTGCCTTCCTGCTGCCTCCTTTCTGGTTTCTCCCTTTACAAAATGAGAGGAGCCATTTAGGTCAGGTTGGAGGAGGTCTTGAGTGAGCTGTGCTAGTGGGAGGTGTCCCTGCCCATGGCAGGGGGTTGGAACTGGATGATCATTGAGGTCCCTTCCAACCTTAGCGTTCTGTGATTCTATGATTTCTGCCAGGTGAATGCAGTTGACCAGGGCTGGGGTGCTGCACAGAAAGGGAAACATTTCTGCAGGGGGATGGAACTGGAAGTGTACAGGGTGCTGAGGAGCTCAGGTTAATGTGCTGAGCCTGGCCCACTTTAGTCTCTTGCCTGCAGAGGATAAAACTTTACATTTTGTGATGTTCTGATGGCAAAAGAAACCACTCAAGAATTTAGAGCCATATGTTGGACAGCTGCTGCCAGCCAGCCCAGCATGAGGGTGGAGCAGTCTGTGTAGACTCTCAGAGCAACTATTATGTTGCTGGAGTCCAAACACTGTAAAAAAAGTGGGATATTGGTTTTAGCTGGAAAGTTTCTTTGCCAAAATTAGTCCTTCCAGATGCTACAGAATTATTTGGTGAAGTTAAATAATGCACAGAAGAAAAGGATGCTTTTACAACTGCCTCCAGCTCTGCTGTCCCCAGCATAAGGACACAGAGCTGTTGGAGCAAGTCCAGAGGAGGCCACAAAGATGCTCCAAGGGCTGGATCAGCTCTGCTGTGAGCACAGGCTGAGGGAACTGGGAGTGTGCAGCCTGGAGAAGAGAAGGCTCCAGGGGGAGACCTCAGAGCTGCCTGCCAGTGCCTGAAGGGATCCAGCAGGAAGGCTGCAGTGGGACTGCTTATGAGGATGCCTAGAGACAGGCTAAGTGGGAATGATTTGAAGCTGAGGCAGAGCAGGGTTAGACTGGAGCTGAGGAAGAAGTCCTTCATTAGGAGGGTGCTGAGACTCTGGGACAGGTTGCCCAGTGAGGCTGTGGCTGCCTCCTCCCTGGGGGTGCTGAAGACCAGGCTGGATGAGGCTCTGAGCATTTGAGCCTAGTTGAGAGGTGTCCCTGGGCATGGCAGGGAGGTTGCAGCAGATGAGCTCTGAGGTCCCTTCCCACCCAGACCATTCCAGGAGTCTCTGGTAAATTAACTTTTCAGTAAATGGCTTTCAAATGTGTGTGTGTATAAATACAAACATAAATGAACTGAGCCAAACATGCTGTGGGCCCTTTTGGAGTTCAGTGGGGTTTTTTTATTCTTCTTGGAGCAAACTTTGGTCTTGATTAATTATTGTCGGATTCTTGGTCTTGAGAGGCAAATATCATAGAATGGAAGGTTGGAAGGGACCTCAGAGATCATCCAGTTCCAATCCCCTGCCATTGGCAGGGACACCTCCCACTAGTTCAGGTCACTCAACATGAGGATCGAAACAGCTACTTTTTTTGAGTGGGGAATGGCTGAGAGCAGCCCTGAGGAACAGGCCCTGGGGGTGTGGGGTGATGAAAAGCTCAACCTGGGGCTGCAGTGTGAGTGCAGCCCAGACAGCAACTGTGTGCTGGGCTGCAGCAAGAGCAGTGTGGGCAGCAGGGCAAGGGAGGGGATTGTGCCCCTTGGCTCTGCTCTCCTCAGAGCCCACCTGGAGTCCTGGGTGCAGTTCTGGAGCCCCCAGCACAGGAAGGACATGGAAGTGTTGGAGCAGGTCCATAGGAGGCCACCAAGATGCTGAGAGGGCTGCAGCAACTGTGCTGTGAGGACAGGCTGAGAGAGTTGGGGCTCTGCAGCCTGGAGAGGAGAAGGCTTCCAGGAGAGCTTGGAGTGGCCTTGCAGGGGCTGAAGGGGGCTCCAAGAAGGCTGGGGAGGGACTATTGACAAGGTCTTGCAATGCCAGGACAAGGGGCAATGGGTTTGAAGTGTGAGAGGGGAGATTGAAAGTGGATGTTAGGAGGAAGTTGTTTGCAGTGAGGGTGGTGAGACACTGGCACAGGTTGCCCAGGGAGGATGTGGAGCACAGATCACCCAATGTGATCGAAGATCAAAGATCACATTGGGTGCTTCTGTGCTCCACAACCTTCCTGGAGGTTTTTCAGACCAGGTTGGAGGAGTCCTTGAGTGCCCTGTTCTAGTGGGAGGTGTCCCTGCCTGTGGCAGGGGGTTGGAACTGGCTGATCTTTGAGGTCCCTTCCAACCTTCCCATTCTGTGATTCTATAATATATATAAACCCCTGCAGAGATGCATTCCCCCAGACTGCCCATACCCTTCTGACAAATACTCAAGGCTGAGGTTATGTGGAGTTCCTTGCAAGGGGAAATCTCTAGAATTGAACACCAGAAAGCAGGCAAGGATCTGAGAGCCATTTGTCCACTTTCCCACCTCTGCAGGGGAGCCCAAGGACAAGGCTGCAGTAGGCTGACAGGGCAGGTTTCAGTGTTGCTTATCTTCAGCAAGATGCATATTGGCAGTTTTAACCTGAATCTACTGCTTTGTCTTCCAAAGAGGGACAAGTGCTTTACATAAATCTTCCCTGGATGCACTCTGTGTTAGCACTTCATTTTCTCCCAACTGAGCAAAGCATCCATCCTGATTTAACAGACAACTGGGAAGGGCAGGAGGAGCAGCACCGCTCCCGAAACCTTCAGGGCTGCTCCAGACTGCCTTGGACCAAACATCTTGGGTCAGGAGTTTAAACCACTTTGAGAACAAAGATAGATTTTTCCATGCTCTATTCCAGCCTCTTTGGCTCTTAGTCAAATCTTACTGCAGCCAAAGGCAGTGACCCAGACTGGACCCTTTGCCAGCAGAGGCAGCTGCTTTCCCACCCTTCACAAGCCTCGTGTTCCTTTCTGCTTGCTGGATGGCAACCACTGAGTGAGATTTGAGGAAGAGAATTCCAAACAGAAATATGTTTTTTATCAACCAGCTTGAATGGGAATTATAGAATCACAGAATGGGAAGGTTGGAAGGGACCTCAAGCACCGTGTGGTTCCAACCCCCTCCCATAGTTGGGGAGGGGATGACTGGTACAGCTCACTCAAGGCCTCCCCCAGCCTGGCCTTGAACACCTCCAGGGAGGTTGTGGAGCACAAAATGTGCTCACTCAGCATGATCAAAGATCACATTGGGTGATTCTGTGCTCCACAGCCTTCCTGGGCAACCTGTGCCAGTGTCTCACCACCCTCACTGCAAACAACTTCCTCCTAACATCCACTTTCTGTCTTCCCTCTGACACTTCAAACCCATTCCCCTTGTCCTGGCATTGCAAGACCTTGGCAATAGTCCCTCCCCAGCCTTCCTGTAGCTCCCTTCAGATCCTGGAAGGCTACTCCAAGCTCTCCTGGCAGCCTTCTCTTCTGCAGGCTGCAGAGCCCCAACTCTCTCAGCCTGTCCTCACAGCAGAGCTGCTGCAGCCCTCTCAGCATCTTGGTGGCCTCCTCTGGACCTGCTCCAACACTTCCATGTCCTTCCTGTGCTGAGGGCTCCAGAGCTGCACACAGGACTGCAGATGCTGTCAGCACTCTTGTCTCTTTGCTGACCTTTGTTGCTGTGTGCAGAGGCTCATGCTGTAGTGAAGGGCACTGCTTTCACCTTGCTAGATGGAGCAGCTGAGCTGGGCTTGGAGAGCGTAGCTGACCTGAGAAGGGTATGGGGAGACATTAGAGCAACCTTCCAGTATGTGAGGGGGGCTACAAGAAAGGTGGGAAGGGGCTGTTTACAAGGGCTTGTAGTGACAAGATGACAGGCAGTGGCTCTGAGCTGGCAAAGGGGAGATTGAGACTGGAGGTTAGGAAGAAATTCTTCAGAGTGAGGGTGGTGAGACACTGGCACAGGTTGCCCAGGGAGGTTGTGGAGCACAGAATCACCCAACGTGATCTTTGATCACGTTGGGTGATTCTGTGCTCCACAACCTCCCTGGAGGTCTCTTCTGTGCTCCATAACCTCCCTGGAGGTCTCTTCTGTGCTCCATAACCTCCCTGGAGGTCTCTTCTGTGCTCCATAACCTCCCTGGAGGTCTCTTCTGTGCTCCATAACCTCCCTGGAGGTCTCTCCTGTGCTCCACGACCTCGCTGGAGATGTTCAAGGCCAGCTTGGATAAGTCCTTGAGCAACCTGGGCTGGTGGGAGGTGTCCCTGCCCATGGCAGGGGCTTGGAAGTGGATGATCTTGAAGTTCCCTTCCAGCCCAAAGCATTTTGTGGTTCCCTGAAGAGGAGAGCATGTAGCACTCTGATGACAGCAGAGATTGAGATCACAGAAGCACACATACTTGCTTCCCACTCTCAGTTCTTCTGCTTCTCCCTACTGGAAGTGTCCAAAGAAGACACAGACATTCCAGCTGGTTGTCTTACATGAAGTGATGCTGTCAGCCAGGTGGATCTGACTGCTCCCAAGTCTCACTCCAAGCAATGACATTTGTTTTACCAGACAGAAGGCAGAAACAAGAGTGTGTCACCTCTGCGTGCTTTATGGCTTCATTTAAAGTTCTTCTCTCTCTCTTCTTCTTTTATGATGTGCTTGTACTAGTAAGAGGAGGTTTAAAAGAGAGCAGACAAACTGCTTTGCCTCACCCAGAGCAGACAGTTCTTCGTGCTGTTTGCCTTTTAATCTCTCAAGAACTCATTCCAGCTTCTTCCTAACAGGATTTTTTTTTTTGTTTTTGGGTTGGTGAGGAGTGTTGTCTACATTTGCCCTGGATCACACTGATTGCTGGCAATGCAAGACTTGCTCTCACCCATCAAAGCTGATATGAGGCTTGTCTGAGCAGTAGTAGGAAGCAAGTATTGCAGCATCCCAGGCTCTTGCTTATCCAGGAGGCAGCGTAACAGTTTGCTCTATTCATAACACCAAAGGAAACTCTCTGGATCTTAAATTGGATATTCATTTGTGTTGCAGGGAGGCAGCTAAATTGGGCAAGCTGAAAAAAAATCAACCAACTCAGAAGTAAAAGCACCCACTTGGTTGTCCCTGAATGCATTTTCTTCTGGAAGCTCTTCCTGAATTGTTTTGTATTTGGGTTTCTGTCCCTGTCTAAGGTAGAATCATAGAATGCTAAGGTTGGAAGGGACCTCAAGGATCATCTAGTTCCAGTCCCCTGCCATAGGCAGGGACACCTCCCACTAGTACAGCTCACTCAAGGCCTCCTCCAACCTGGCCTTGAACATCTCCAGGGAGGTTGTGGAGCACAGAAGCACCCACTGTGATCAAAGATTACATTGGGTGATTCTGTGCTCCACAACCTCCCTGGGCAACCTGTGCCAGTGTCTCACCACCCTCACTGCAAACAACTTCCTCCTAACATCCACTTTCAAGCTCCCCTCTGACACTTCAAACCCATTGCCCCTTGTCCTGGCATTGCAAGACCTTGGCAATAGTCCCTCCCCAGCCTTCCTGGAGCCCCCTTCAGCCCCTGCAAGGCTACTCTAAGGTCTCCTGGAAGCCTTCTCTTCTGCAGGCTGCAGAGTCCCAACTCTCTCAGCCTGTCCTCACAGCAGAGCTGCTGCAGCCCTCTCAGCATCTTGGTGGCCTCCTCTGGACCTGCTCCAACACTTCCATGTCCTTCCTGTGCTGGGGGCTCCAGAACTGCACACAGGACTCCAGGTGGGCTCTGAGGAGAGCAGAGCCAAGGGGCACAATCCCCTCCCTTGCCCTGCTGCCCACACTGCTCTTGCTGCAGCCCAGCACACAGTTGGTAAAGCATTCACAGATGGGATTTTTCCCCCCATCAGAAGAAAGAATATCCATTTCCCAAGCACCCCTGATAAAAAACTATTATTTAATCTGCAGTTTTGATGGGCCCAGAAGGAAAGATTGGAACAAATGTGCTCATATGTCTCCATTTCCTCGCTGTGATCCATCAGTTCATTATGTCAGGGTCAAAGCTAAACATTTTAAACTCTTTTTTATTTTATAAAATGGAAAATGTCAGGAAATGTCAGGATTAGGAGCAGTGTTGGCAGAA
The DNA here is from genome assembly GCA_013396675.1 of Eubucco bourcierii. Lineage (NCBI taxonomy): Eukaryota > Metazoa > Chordata > Aves > Piciformes > Ramphastidae > Eubucco > Eubucco bourcierii. Next base: position 29,681 of record VWZE01019408.1, read on the forward strand.
TCAATGCTGCAGAGCATCATTTATGAGAGCAGCATAACACACAAGCCTTGTGGAGCCCTTAGCTGTTCAGAGGAGCAGGTTGCTCCCCAGCAGAGCAATAGGCACTTACATTAATACCTTAACTAGGCAAGGTTTTATGGCAGCTCAGCTTCCTACCAGCAAACTGATTGAGATTTGTTTTGGCTTCTGCCTTTCTCCAGTACATTCCTCCTTCCTTGTGTCAGTAGGTAGGGATCAGTTTAAGCAGCCTCCTGCTCTCTGAACTTCCTTTCTCTCAGCACTCAAGGCAGTCTAAAAGGCTTTTCCCCAGCACACAGTGGTACCATCAGGGACAGCCACACTTTGCCCATCTGTGCTTTCCCCTTGGGCTGCTGCTACAAGGAAGAAGGAATCTTCCAGATTTTGTGGATGTTTTGCCTTGCACAAGATGCACAAGCTGTAGCTTGCCTTGCACAAGTTGTTAAATGCTTGCCATGCACAAGTTGCACAGGGGGTTGCATGCTTGCCTTGCACAAGTTGCACAAGTTGTTGCTTGCCTTGCACAAGATGCACAGGGGGTTGCATGCTTGCCTTGCACAAGATGCACAAGATGTTGCATGCTCACCTTGCACAAGATGCACAAGATGTTGCATGCTTGCCTTGCACAAGATGCACAAGATGTTGCATGCTTGCCTTGCACAAGTTGCACAAGTTGTTGCATGCTTGCCTTGCACAAGTTGCACAAGTTGTTGCATGCTTGCCTTGCACAACTTGCTCAAGTTGTTGCATGCTTGCCTTGCACAACTTGCTCAAGTTGTTGCATGCTTGCCTTGCACAACTTACCGAAGTTGTTGCATGCCTGCCTTGCACAAGTTGCCGAAGTTGTTGCATGCTTGCCTTGCACAAGTTACTCAAGTTGTTGCTTGCTTGCCTTGCACAAGTTGCTGAAGTTGTTGCATGCTTGCCTTGCACAAGTTGCACAAGTTGTTATTTGCCTTGCACACGTTGCACAAGTGGTTGCATGCTTGCCTTGCACAAGTTGCACAAGTTGTTATTTGCCTTGCACAAGTTGCACAAGTGGTTGCATGCTTGCCTTGCACAAGTTGCACAAGTTGTTATTTGCCTTGCACACATTGCACAAGTTGTTGCATGCTTGCCTTGCACAAGTT
>VWZE01019408.1:33510-47824 GCA_013396675.1 Eubucco bourcierii
TAAGTTGTCTTTTGCAGCATCTAATTGCAGTAAGTTGTCTTTTGCAGCATCTAATTGCAGTAAGTTGTCTTTTGCAGCATCTATTTGCAGTAAGTTGTCTTTTGCAGTATCTAATTGCAGTAAGTTGTCTTTTGCAGCATCTAATTGCAGTAAGTTGTCTTTTGCAGCATCTATTTGCAATAAGTTGTCTTTTGCAGCATCTAATTGCAATAAGTTGTCTTTTGCAGCATCTAATTGCAGTAAGTTGTCTTTTGCAGTATCTAATTGTAATAAGTTGTCTTTTGCTTCAGAGGATGCCTTGTTCATTCCCTTCTTCCACTTCTATGAAAGACTTTTGCCATTCCAGGTTGGCATATTTGTTGTTGTGTGTTCAGCTGGTGATTTTATTTAATTGCCTTGCTTTCCCTCTTCAGAATTCCTTCAGAGGTTGGGTTTGTACGAGATATCACAGCTTTAATCCAGGGGACTCCTCCTTAGGTATTTCCCTGCTTCTGCTGCAGACACTAATCTGCCTTTACAATAAAACAACTTCATAAGCTGCAGGAAGCTGATAAGGCAATTTAATTGCCACTGCTTATGTCTTTTCTTAGTACAGCTAAAATCCCACCCAAGGTGGTATGTGAGTGGTACCAGCAGCTGTCAACTAAAGAACTACAGTAATGGGAGCAGATTAGCAAATGCACTATTAAAAAAAGAAAAAAAAAGGGAAAAAAAGGGGAAAAAAATTAATGACAAGGCATCTTTACAAAGTTTCTTTTATTTATTCAACTTCTATAAATATCACAGAGGGTGATAACTGGGTTTGGCAATTGAAGGAATAAAGTGGATATGCCAACATGGGAAAAAACCAAACCCCACCAAAACCTCCCATTTATCTCATCAGTCATTGTTTGAATTACTCATTGGAAATCTCTTTTAAGAGCTTTTCATTGCATCTGTAAGGCCAAGGAATTGTATTTAGAAGAGGGAAATGTGCTAAATAATTATTGATGTGTGCTTCAAAGAGTTCTTTTGGTTGTTTCAGAGTAAATATTCCAAACTGCCGCTTCTGGTTTTATCCTCAAGTGCTGGAATATTTGCTGCTTTCTCTCAGGTTTCAAACCTGAGGCAAACAAATGTATAGGGGGGGGAAACAAAACCCAAAAGCCCAACTGTTACCTTTGAAAGGAAGGGGATGGCTGTGGTGACTGGCTTGGAAAAATAAGAAATGAACAAGTTGACACAAGGTAATCAAAACCTCTTTTCAGTTAATGGGAAGCAATTCCAAATTCTGAAAAGCTCCTTTGTAACTCCACATCCTTTGCCTCTTGCTGGATAGGACATTATTGTCAGCCTGTGCTCTCTACTCCCCAGTATCAGCTGCTGGAATGTTCCTTTTGCTTCCCCTCCCATGCTCTGTTCTCTTTATTCTCCATTCTGAGCTCCTCAGGAAGCAGACTCTCTCTGTGCCTGTTAAGCCTTGAAAGAGCTTGTCCCATGCTGGTGCCCCAGACCATTCTAAATATTCTGAACTAGGAAAAGTTGGGGTGAATTTGAGGCATTTTGGGAGAAAGGAGGGAAAGAAGCATTACATGTTCAGTGGGCAGTACAAGTAAGGAAAAAAAAAACACCTCAGCTGCTTCAAGTTGTCTTTTGGTGCAAAATGAAGACTTGTAGTGAAATATTCAGAGTGCATCCCACAGCTGTAACTCAGATCAGACAGTCCCAGGTCTCTAGATCCCTTTGCTGTTAACAATTAACAGTGCCAGGATCAAGAGACCTAATTAATAAATTCTCAAAAAGGAAAAAAAAAAAAAGAAGGTTTTTTTTTGCTGTTGGCTTCAGTGGGATGAACATTTCCTGTCTGGTTCATCTCTTACCAATGCAGGCAATATGAAATATTTGAAAGCCATCACAGAAATGCTCTGAAAACCATGATGGAAATATTCTGTAAGTATTAAAATGCATCAAATAGAAAATTGTCATTGCTGATTCCAGGGATTTGATTTGCATCCTTCATCCTTTCAGCTCTGAGTCAGGGTTGTTCCTAGAAGAGAAGCCAGGATTCTTTTTCAAGTGTAGTGAAGTTGGGGAATTGAATTTTTGCACTTTCAGTTCTGCAGGTTTGGGTTGAAGATTGCTTTCAAAGTGTGCTGGGAATCTGTTGCAGTCAAAACAGTGAGTGAGTGGAACCACATATCACTACCTGGCTGCATCTGGCTGGCAAACAAACCTTTCTGTTAATTGAGAATTCATAATTACTTCAAAAGATCTCTCAGGTCAGTGTTGGGACTCTGATAACCTCATCTCCATCGTGCTCTGGGAGTGCTTTGAGCTGCTGTGGTAGTTGGAGGGATCCTAGGTCTGCCTTAACAAAACCATAGGGACAGAGACCTGTCCCAGGGGGATGGACCTGCTCATCCCATTGTAATGTTATTCTAGTCCATTATCAGGGAATCATAAGAATCACAGAATCATAGAATCATAGAATCAAGCAGGTTGGAAGAGAGCTCCAAGCTCAGCCAGCCCAACCTAGCACCCAGCCCTAGCCAACCAACCAGACCATGGCACCTCCCTGGGCAGCCCATTCCAATGCCAATCACTCTCTCTGCCAACAACTTCCTCCTAACATCCAGCCCAGACCTCCCCTGGCACAGCTTGAGGCTGTGTCCCCTTGTTCTGTTGCTGGGTGCCTGGCAGCAGAGCCCAACCCCAGCTGGCTACAACCTCCCTTCAGGGAGCTGCAGAGAGCAATGAGCTCTGCCCTGAGCCTCCTCTTCTGCAGGCTGCACACCCCCAGCTCCCTCAGCCTCTCCTCACAGGGCTGTGCTCCAGGCCCCTCCCCAGCCTTGCTGCCCTTCTCTGGGCACCTTCCAGCACCTCAACATCTCTCTTGAATTGAGAGGCCCAGAACTGGACACAGCACTCAAACTGTGTCCTGAGCAGTGCTGAGCACAGGGGCAGAAGAACCTCCCTGCTCCTGCTGGCCACACTGCTCCTGAGCCAGGCCAGGATGCCATTGGCTCTGCTGCCCACCTGGGCAGTGTGAGGCAGTCTTGTGCCACCTGATTGCTGAAGTGCCTTGCTGTGGTGGGAGGCAGGCTGAGGCCAAACTCTGATCATTTGGCCAGGCAGACCCTGACATGAGCAAAGAGGGAATTTGGTTTGGGAGTCTGCTGACAGCATGTTAAGGAGGTCAGGGACAGGGATCTGCTGGAGGAGGTCCAGCAGAGGGCTGTGAGGATGCTGAGGGGACTGAGCACTGCCTGGTGAGGAGAGGCTAGGGGAGCTGGGGCTGCTGAGTCTGGAGAAGACTGAGAGGGGATCTAATAAATGTCTATAAATATCTGAGGGCTGGGGGTCAGGAGGGGGTGACAGGCTCTGCTCACTGCTGCCTGGGATAGGACAAGAAGCAATGGATGGAAGCTGCAGCACAGGAGGTTCCAGCTCAACACAAGGGGCAACTTCTTGCCTGGAAGGGTCCCAGAGTCCTGGCACAGGCTGCCCAGAGAGGTTGTGGAGTCTCCTCTGGAGCCTTTGCAGGCCTGTCTGGATGTGTTCCTGTGTGCTCTGAGCTGGATTGTCTGGTCCTGCTCTGGTAGGGGGATTGGACTGGATGAGCTCTTTGGGTCCCTTCCAACCCCTGACATCCTGTGAGCCTGTGATATTTAGATGGAGCTCAGTATAATTGATAACAACTACTTGATAAAGCTGCTCTGATACAGTTCACTCCAAGATCTGCCTTCAGAGCTGCCACACCAATGTTGGCACAATGTTGGTGCCATGGCAGGCTGCAATAACTCTTTCCAATGCCATTTGCCTTAAAACATAGCTGGAGTTGCCTGGCTCCATTTGGCTAAAACCCTTTTAAGGCAAGTATTGTGAAGTGCATTGATTTTGTTTTTACCTGGGGAAGCATTTCAGAAGCCAAAGTGGCTTTGTGTTTCATGCAGTCTGTTGGGAAAACAAAGGCATCCTGTCATCTGCAGAACATCAGTGGCTTGTCTACATGAAGTGCATTAGGGATCACAGCAGAGTGAACACTTAGAAGGTCACTGTCAAGAGAATTAGTCTTAAATTTTATTTTTTTTTGCTTGAACTTGTCCCCACCACAGTCTCTCTCTGCCTGCCCCTCTCTTTGTGTGTGCAACCTACAGCTGTGGTGCCTCACTTGTGTTGAAAACCAGAAAAATACTACAACAAAGGGAAAAAAAAAAACACCCAAACCCAACCCAACCAAATCAAACACATTGAAAGAGAGCACAAAATAGCTGCAGTTCTGTTCCCTGGGCTCTCTGCTTAAGAGCTCTATGCACTTTAAAACAGTTTTCAGCTTCTGAAACACTTGATTAAAGTCAATTGGGGAGAAAAAAAAATAAAAAAAACCCCCCCAAAAAAAAAAAAAAAGAAAAAGATAAGCTTTTAAAAGTGCTAATTTGTGCCTGAGAAAATTTGAATGAGTCTAAAGATGAAATTCTCTCTTGCTCTGTAGTGATGGTTATGTGACTTGTTTGGAGAGCATTTTAACACCCCTGTGCTGTTCCTTTCCATGGCCTCTGTGCCTACCTCTGCCTTGTGCTGAACACCTCCAGGGAGGTTGTGGGGCACACAAGACCTCCAGGGAGGTTGTGGGGCACACAAGACCTCCAGGGAGGTTGTGGGGCACAGAATCACCCAACGTGATCAAAGATCACGTTGGGTGATTCTGTGCCCCACAACCTCCCTGAACAACCTGTGCCAGTGTCTCACCACCCTCACTGCAAACAACTTCCTCCTAACATCCACTTTCAATCTCCCCTCTGCCACTTCAAACCCAGATGTGTTAGGGTCTTTGGTTAATTAATTTGCTGTCATTCTTAGGCTGTGGCTGAAATGTGGGACTGGAAGCAGAAGGAGCTGCAAAGTGATGGATGTGTGCAAACAAGCAAGCTCTGCCTTGAGAAGGTAAGCAAGGAGGAGGTCAGGCACTAGTAGGTCACTCTCTAAAGCTGTGACAGAGCTAACTGCACCTCCCAGAAGCACTTTTGCAGCCACTGGAGAAGGATAAAATGAATTTTAGGGAATTGCTAGCTCTTTTCCCAATGAAGACAGCTTATCTTTCAGTATCTCAACCACTTCAGGCATCAGACCTCATTTATTTCTCATACTGAGGGCATCTTCTCTACAGAGAATCATAGAATGGTAAGGTTGGAAGGGACCTCAAAGCTCATCCAGTTCCAACCTCCTGCCAGGGGCAGGGACACTTAGAACCATAGAATGGTGAGGTTGGAAGGGACCTCAAAGCTCATCCAGTTCCAACCTCCTGCCAGGGGTAGGGACACTTAGAACCATAGAATGGTAAGGTTGGAAGGGACCTCAAAGCTCATCCAGTTCCATCCCCTTGCCAGGGGCAGGGACACTTAGAACCATAGAATGGTAAGGTTGGAAGGGACCTCAAAGCTCATCTAGTTCCATCCCCTTGCCAGGGGCAGGAACACTTAGAATCATAGAATCACAGAATGGTGAGGTTGGAAGGGACCTCAAAGCTCATCGAGTTCCAACCTCCTGCTGTAGGCAGGGACACCTCCCACTAGCACAGGTCACTCAAGGCCTCCTCCAACCTGGCCTTGAACACCTCCAGGGAGGTTGTGGAGCACAGAATCACCCAATGTGATTGAAGATCAGTCTCTTCTTTTTCTGCTTTGAAAGTTGTTAAATGTCTTCTAATGCAGCAATTGTGAATTCTTCTCTCTTTCTGCAAGAAGAAACTTCTCACTGCATATCTCAGAGCTAACCCCATGACTTGTCTCTCACACCTCCCTTCTCCACTCAGCTGCTTTTTTTCTGAGGTCATATTGCTGAGAACCCTGCTAGAGACAGCAGTTGTGTCCTTGCCTTGAGAAGGGAGTTCACTCCCTCAGCTGACAGCTCCCAGTCTGCCCCATGGCTGCTAATATAGTCATGGTGTGTGATACACAGACACTTGCACACAGCCTCCATGGTGGGTGGCAGCAGGCTTCTGAGCACTGGAATGCCTTCTTCAAATACTGGAAATGGCTATTTGGTTATTTAGGGCTTAGACCCTACCCCTCCAGCCATAAGCAGAACAGGTGTGCATCATACCAAAGCAAGAGCTGCTTCTGAAGCTGTTCCTGTGTTACAGCAGCACAGGATGGGTTGCAAACAACCTCTGGAGATCACAGAGTCCAACTCCAAGCAGGGTTACCTAGAGCAGGCTGACAGGAACACAACCAGATGGGTTTTGAAAGTCTCCAGAGGAGGAGACTTCACAACCTTTCATAGAATCATAGCATGGTAGGGTTGGAAGGGACCTCAAGGATCATCCAGTTCCAACCCCCTGCCATAGGCAGGGACACCTCCCACTAGTACAGCTCACTCAAGGCCTCCTCCAACCTGGTCCTGAGCACCTCCAGGGAGGTTGTGGCTTACAAGGAGGGGCTGAGAGACCTGGGGCTGTTGTCTGGAGAAGAGAAGGCTGAGAGGGAACCTTATCAAGGTCAGCAAATATCTCAAGGGTGGCTGCTAGGTTGGTGGAGCCAGGCTCGTTTCAGTGGTACCCAGTGATGGGATGAGGGGCAATGGACATAAACTCAGTCACAGGAAATTCCATCTCAACATGGGAAAAATTATCTTTGCTGTGGAGGTACTGGAGCCCTGGAGCAGGCTGCCCAGAGAGGTTGTGGAGTCTCCTCCTCTGCAGAGATTCCAAACACTCCTGGACACATTCCTGTGTGACCTGTCCTAGGTTGTCCTGCTCTGCGGGGAGCTGGACTTGAGGATCTAGAGCAGTGTGGGCAGCAGGGCAAGGGAGGGGATTGTGCCCCTTGGCTCTGCTCTCCTCAGAGCCCACCTGCAGTCCTCTGTGCAGTTCTGGAGCCCCCAGCACAGGAAGGACATGGAAGTGTTGGAGTGGGTCTAGAGGAGGCCACCAAGATGCTGAGAGGGCTGCAGCAGCTGTGCTGTGAGGACAGGCTGAGAGAGTTGGGACTCTGCAGCCTGCAGAAGAGAAGGCTTCCAGGAGAGCTTGGAGTGGCCTTGCAGGATCTGAAGTGGGCTCCAGGAAGGCTGGGGAGGGACTATTGCCAAGGACTGGAATGCCAGGACAAGGGGCAATGGGTTTGAAGTGTCAGAGGGGAGATTGAAAGTGGATGTTAGGAGGAAGTTGTTTGCAGTGAGGGTGGTGAGACACTGGCACAGGTTGCCCAGGGAGATTGTGGCTGCTCCCTCCCTGGAGGTCTTCAAGGCCAGGTTGGAGGAGGCCTTGAGTGAGCTGTGCTAGTGGGAGGTGTCCCTGCCTATGGCAGGGGGTTGGAACTGGATGATCCTTGAGGTCCCCTCCAGCCTTACCATTCTATCATTCTATGATCTCTGGAGGTCCTTTCCAATCCCTGACATCCTCTGATAGCCTTTGGCTGATGAGCTGGAGGACTGAAGGCCCTTTCTGAGTCTTCTGACATGCCAATGCCTAGCAATTAGCTGTTCCAGAAGTAGATTATTAGTAAGCTATAGAAAAGCCTCTTGTTTTCATCAACAAATAGCAGTTTCCAGTCTATTATAGTCTGCAAGAATAGCATCAATTTATTTGAGATTTTCCTCTCCTAAGCACTGGGAGGAAGAGTTATTCCCATATGAATTTAGAAGGATGATTAGGAAGAGACTTTTTCAAGATGGCTTGAAAACGAAGCAGCCAGACATAAGAATGTAAATCATGTTCTATGGGAAGAGAGGGGAAAAAAAAATAGATCAGGCTAAGAATGCAAATCATATTGAAGGGGAAAATTCAGATCAATATTAGAATCTGCCTTGTGTGACTGCAGGAGCATAAAATTATCTGCTGAGCTGCCTGTAAAAATGACAGTGGAGAGAAGAAAAAGATTTGAAGCAAAAGATGGCCTACTGATAAGTTGGCAGAGTTAAGCTAAATTGCAAGCCCAACTGTGGGGTAAAATGTGACATGGAAACAGCTGCAGAACACTTGTGGAAGATGCCAGGTACCTTCTAATTTCATCCTCTACTTTTTCTGCTTGGGGCAGAGTGAATTTTCCTTGTACCTAGCTTGGAGCCACGTTTGGGGTTTTTCCTGAGGGCAGAGCTGATGCTACAGAGGTGGTTTTGTTCTTGCTGAGTGGTGCCAGAGCCATGGCCCTTTCTACTCCTCACCCCACTCCACCCCATTAGTTTAGGAAGGGTTTTTATTGTTATTTGCAACAGGCTGCCCCGGGAGGTGGAGGAGTCACCATCCCTGGAGGTGTTCAAGAATCCTCTGGACATGGCATTTGGGGACACAGTGTAGTGGCTATGGTGGTGTTGGGGTGATGCTTGGACTGGATGAGCTCAGAGGGCTTCCAACCCACACCACTCTATGACTCTGTGTCTGCCTGGCAGACCTAAACTGGGCCAGCAAGTCTGCAGTAGACTGGAGAGCTTTGATTTAGCTGTTCTGAGTCTTACCCTTGTCCTTCAGGGAGGGTTAGGTTAGAGATTAGGAAAAAATCCTTTGCTGCAAGAGTGGTCAGGGCCTGGCACAGGCTGCCCAGGGAGGTGCTGGAGTCACCAAGCCTGGAGGTGTTCAAGAAACCTGTGGGCATGGCACTTGGCACTTGGCACTTGGTTTGATGGCCAAGGTGGTGTTGGGTTGAATCCTCTTAGAGGCCCTTTCCAATGCAACCAGTTCTGTGATTCCATGGTAGAAGCTGATGTTGCACCACAGCTCATTGCTGCTCTTCTTCCTCACTTGTTCTGCACCACAGCTCATTGCTGCTCTTCTTCCTCACTTGTTCTGCACCACAGCTCATTGCTGCTCTTCTTCCTCACTTGTTTTACACCACAGCTCATTGCTGCTCTTCTTCCTCACTTGTTCTGCACCACAGCTCATTGCTGCTCTTCTTCCTCACTTGCTTGGCACCTGCTGCACCTGGCAGTTTCTCACTCTGCAGGTGCAGGGTGTGACAGGAGGGTGGCAGGGAGCAGAGGTCCCTGCCCTTTCTTTCCTTGCCAGCCCTTTGCTTTTAGAAGACAGAGGGATGCAGATGAGCACGGCCAGGAAAGAGCTCACAGAGTGCTTCATGTCACCACAGGCTCAGGAATCATAGAATCATAGAATGGGAAGGTTGGAGGGGACCTCAAGGATCATCTAGTTCCAACCCCCTGCCATAGGCAGGGACACCTCCCACTAGCACAGGAAATATGGTGCCCGTGAGGTGTGGCCATCTAAGGTCATCCTACCTGCCCTTAGAGGGTCATAAAGTCTGCCTCAAACCAGCCTGCTTTAATTGCTCTATACAGCAAATAAAGACTGAAATGGACAATTGGGTAAAGGAACCTAGGGAGAGCCCATTGGGGACTTAGCTTAAGTTCTTTTGATTGCAGCAGAAATGAAATTTCTTTTGCTGGAGGGTGACTTGCCAAGCAAAGCACATTAAATCACTCTGCTTCCAGGGCAGAGTCAAGCAGCAGACAGAGATCCATGCTGGAGTGGTTAAGATGTCTGTTACATGCTCATTACACATATTTATGTCTGGACTGAAAACTGAAAAGTCTTCATGAATTTTAGATATTTTAAAAGTGTTTCCAGGTATGCCTTGAGCTCTGCAGTGGAGTCACAGCTTGTACAAACTGCAAATTCCCTCTATGCCTGCTATATTGTTTAATATTTCACCCACTCAGGAGTTACAGGAGCTTTGCTGCCAGATGCTAATATGGATGGCAAGATGCAACCAGGCATATTAAAGGTGCCTGTTTTGTGGCAGTGGCACAAGCAGTGACTGTCTCATCTCTGCAGCATCAGCCCTGCAAAGTGTCTGATCTGTCTGATCCCATAGGCAGGGACACCTCCAGCTAGTACAGGTCACTCAAGGCCTCATCCAACCTGGTCCTGAACACCTCCAGGGAGGTTGTGGAGCACAGAAGCACCCAACGTGATCAAAGATCACGTTGGGTGCTTCTGTGCTCCACAACCTCCCTGGGCAACCTGTGCCAGTGTCTCACCACCCTCACTGCAAACAACTTCCTCCTAACATCCAGTTTCTTGCAGCTGTTGAGTAGAAGGTTGGACTTGGCCATCTTGGAGGTCTTTTTCAGCCTCTAATTGCTTTCCCATCCTTCTCAGTCCATGATGAAGCAGGAGATCTTCAGGGAGGCCCCAGACTTAGAGAGACATAAAAGAGGAGACTAAAGCCTGAGGATCTTTTAAAATCTTTTTTTTTTTTTTTTGGTTTATTTTTTTTTTTTTTTTTTGGTCTAATTTTCTGTAAGTATTCAGAAGAGGAAGATTAAACTCTGTGACTGTGGGTGAATCCCACAGCATCAGCCTGAGGTTGTTTGAAATCCAGGAGCCCTCCTTTCTGTGCTGAGAGGACTGTGTCATATATTTACAGGAGAGGTGTTGCTTTGAAGTTGGGATCTTGTCTTTGATCAGAAGCTTGCAGCATCCCTCATGTCTCTCAGAAGGAGACAGTAGTTAGGGAGCACTGGTGTGAGGAGCTCTTTTTTTTATTTTTTTTAATGTTTTGGACAGCAAAAATGACATTTACATGAAACAGTAATCCAGGGGATGCTTGAGATAAGACAATTTCAGTCAGGAGCTGAGAGAGTGTCTCCCAAGCAGGCTGTAAATCAAGCAGAGGCAGTAGCACATCAGACCCACTCTGCCTCCCTTACCTGCTGTTCATTGAAGTGCTGATAAAGGAGAGCTGTCAGCATTAATATGATGAAAAGGAAAACATGTGTTTAAAATTTTCTAGATGAAAGTACTGTTAATCAGTATTACAGGGGGGTGGGGGGAAGGGGGGCTGAGTAAATGCCCCTAATTCAGCATGCTTGGTTTAAAAAGTACAGATGTGCTGCAGCAGAGCTGCTGAATGCACAGAGGCAAAGGGCACAGTGCAGTGGTGTGGGGTTTGGTTCCTAAGGAGGACAGAGAGAGCACAAAACAATTACAAGAGAACCACTTTGTTTAGTCTCTGCAGTCACTCAGGGCAGTCATTTTATCAGGGCTGTGCACCTGGATTAATGAGACTGGAATTTTCTGCAGTGCATCATTTCTTACCCTGACACCATAATAGTCATAGAATCATAGAATGGGAAGGTTGGAAGGGACCTCAAAGATCATCCAGTTCCAATCCCCTGCCATAGGCAGGGACACCTCCTACTAGCACAGGGCACTCAAGGCCTCATCCAGCCTGGCCTTGAACACCTCAAGGGAGGTTGTGGAGCACAGAATCACCCAATGTGAATCACCCAAGATCACATTCTGTGCTTCTGTGCTCCACAACCTCCCTGGGCAACCTGTGCCAGTGTCTCACCACCCTCACTGCAAACAACTTCCTCCTAACAGCCTCTTTCAGTCTCCCCTCTACCACTTCAAACCCATTCCCCTTGTCCTGGCATTACCAGACCTTGGCAATAGTCCCTCCCCAGCCTTCCTGGAGCCCCCTTCAGATCCTGCAAGGCCACTCCAAGCTCTCCTGGAAGCCTTCTCCTCTCCAGGCTGCAGAGCCCCAACTCTCTCAGCCTGTCCTCACAGCAGAGCTGCTGCAGCCCTCTCAGCATCTTGGTGGCCTCCTCTGGACCTGCTCCAACACTTCCATGTCCTTCCTGTGCTGGGGGCTCCAGAACTGCACCCAGGACTGCAGGTGGGCTCTGAGGAGAGCAGAGTCAAGGGGCACAATCCCCTCCCTTGCCCTGCTGCCCACACTGCTCTTGCTGCAGCCCAGCACACAGTTGCTGTCTGGGCTGCACTCACACTGCAGCCTCAGGTTGAGCTTTTCATCACCCCAGACCCCCAGGGCCTGTTCCTCAGGGCTGCTCTCAGCCATTCCCCACCCAGCATGGAGTTGTGCCTGTGGTTGTGCCTAGTCAGGTGCAGGCTCTGCAGCCTGCAGAAGAGAAGGCTTCCAGGAGACCTTGGAGTAGCCTTCCAGGATCTGAAGGGGGCTCCAGGAAGGTTGGGGAGGGACTATTGCCAAGGTCTTGCAATGCCAGGACAAGGGGCAATGGGTTTGAAGTGGTAGAGGGGAGCTTGAAAGTGGATGTTAGGAGGAAGTTGTTTGCAGTGAGGGTGGTGAGACACTGGCACAGGTTGCCCAGGGAGGTTGTGGAGCACAGAATCACTCAGTGTGATCAAAGATCACGTTGGGTGCTTCTGTGCTCCATCAACTCCCTGGAGGTGTCCAGGGCCAGGTTGGATGAGGCCTTGAGTGAGCTGTGCTAGTGGGAGGTGTCCCTGCCTATGGCAGGGGGTTGGAACTGGCTGATCTTTGAGGTCCCTTCCAACCTCACCATTCTGTGGTTCTCCTCTGTTTTAATTTAGTTTGCATAGGGGTTTCATCAGCAAGAACTGCAAGAAGTGAAAAGGCAGAGTGCAGTTCTTCCCTGCTCTAAGTGGAAATAAAAATGCAAGAGAAAATATTCCCTGTCACTATTTATCTTTTCCTAAAGCATCTAAAATAATAAACTGCTCTGCTGCCCTACACCACAACCTTCCCTTGAAGGGAATAGGAAATAAAAGGAGACAACAATAATGTCAAACATCAAGATGCAGTTGAAAAGCCTGGGAGTATAAGGTCTCAGAAACAGGAGGCTTTTGGACCTTCACTTGCACTTCACAGGCAGAACACACAAACTTTTACTCCAAAGTTGTATTCACCTCTACAACTTTGTCACAAGATTTCACAGCTAAGAGAAACAGCTTTTGATATCTTCTTTTCCCACATCAATCCTCTGTCTTTGTTTTTTCTTCAGATGCTGATTTCTTTAGTGTCTTGGTACCCTGAGAAGTGTAGAAAAGCAAGACACGAAAAGAAATCCTTGGAAGTGCTTTAACAAAGCAGCTTTGGTGTCTCACATCCTGCCCAAGTGTTTGGGACTGTGAGCAGTGGCAGTGCAGCCTGTGCATTATTAACTCTGTTATTAGCATAACTCTCTTACGCTTCCTGGCTTCAGAACCTCCTTCCAAAATGAGTTCTGCAGCCTACCAAACTTAAGCCAAACTAAATCCCTGCCCGATCGGCGTTCTCCTACATGCCAGTGTTTCTTATTTACACCAGTGTCACTTTTCAGGGACTTCATCATGCAGTTTATCTTTCATGGAGTCACAAAAAACTTTCTGTTTGGGAGAGACACTGGCACAGGTTGCCCAGGGGAGGTTGTGGCTGCTCCCTCCCTGGAGGTGTCCAAGGCCAGGTTGGAGGAGGCCTTGAGTGAGCTGTGCTAGTGGGAGGTGTCCCTGCCTATGGCAGGGGGTTGGAACTGGCTGAGCTTTGAGGTCCCTTTCCAGGGATTCTGTGCTCCACCCTCACTGCAAACAACTTCCTCCTAACATCCACCTTCAGTCTCCCCTCTGACACTTCAGACCCATTGCCCCTTGGCCTGGCATTGTCAACAGTTCCTCCGCAGCCTTCCTGGAGCCCCCTTCAGATCCTGGAAGGCCACTCCAAGGTCTCCTGGAAGCCTTCTCCTTTCCAGGCTGCAGAGCCCCAACTCTCTCAGCCTGTCCTCACAGCAGAGCTGCTGCAGCCCTCTCAGCATCTTGGTGGCCTCCTCTGGACCTGCTCCAACACTTCCATGTCCTTCCTGTGCTGGGGGCTCCAGAACTGCACCCAGGACTGCAGGTGGGGTCTGAGGAGAGCAAAGTGGATTTCAGAAGCATGAACCTTTTTCTTTGCAGAAGGAAATGTTATAGACTTATGAGACTTATGATACTAAGGGGAAAGTGCTGCCTCTCCTCTGTTACATAAAGTGCTCAGCTGATTAATCTATGGGAGTTGGTAATCATTTGACTCTGAATATTTTGTTCAAATGTTAGATTTATTTTTTTTCCAGTGATTCCTGAAGCCCTTATCAGAATTCAACAAGCACTTCACAAATCAACTAGGAGCTTAGAGAGAAAAAAAAAAAAAATTAGCAGTAATGAGCTCATTTCCATAGAAATAGGACTAGGCTCACTGGTGGGTCAAACTGTTTACTTCACTTCCATGGTGTTTTCCTCACTTCTTCTCCATTTATTTCATGCATCATTATCTTCTTTTTTTTTTTTTTTTTTCCCCTTCTTTTTTTATGTGTGTGTGCCTTGTTTTAAATTCTGCTGTGGAATACCAGTGCAGGGAAGAGTAAACCTTACCCTTTGAGTAACTTCATTCAAACTTGGCTCCCAAACTCTCTCAGCTGAAGAATTCCACCTAGAAAAGCTAACCTGCTTTGCCCAAAAAGGCTTCACCTTTTATTCTCTCTGAGGTCTTTACTAAACTTGTGGGGGGAAAAAAAAACCAAACAAACAAACAAAACCAAACCCAAAATAAAATAATAAAAAATAGAGGCATTGATGGAGTTCCAAATG
>VWZE01019413.1:7943-17988 GCA_013396675.1 Eubucco bourcierii
CTGCCCGCGGCGGGGGTCAGGCTCAGAACACACCGCTTGCCGCCGCGCGCCCGCCACCCCACGTGGCGGCGGCTAAGCCAATCACAGCGCGCCGGGCCCTGTCCCCGCCTCCCCGCGTTGCCGGGCAGCGAGCGCGCGCCGCCGCGCCCCGCGCCGCCATGTTGAAGGCGAAGGTGCTGCTGGTGGGGCCGCGGGAGGTGAGAGCTGCCGCCGCTTGCTGTCGCGCCCGCGTTTGCTTTTGTCCCGGCCCCTTGCCCGCCCTCCCCAAGCCCCCCGCTGAGGGCTGCAATCGCCGCGGTTGCCTTAGGCGGGTGTGGAAGCCGAGAGGGACTCTGAATGCGGCGAGGGGGGAGGGCAGGCTCAGGCCTGCATGCCCCACACAGGGAGAGCTTGGGTGAGCGCCCCGTGCTCTGGCGCTAAACTTCTCCGGGTGTCTCTCCTGCTTTCTGCCAGTCCGGGAAGTCGGTGTTGGCGAACTTTGTTTCGGAAAGCACCGAAGGGATCGGCAGCTACAGCCCCACGCAAGGTGTGAGGTGAGAGAACCTTCGCGGCCTGCCGGCTGAACCCAGCCCTAGGCAGGCACCGGACCCCCAAAAGGCCCTCCCGCTGCCAACGGCGGTGAGTGGCGCTGTGCATCGCTTGTGTGCCATGCTGTGTCTCATCTTCACAGGATCCTGGAGTATGAGAAGCCAAACCTGAACGGTAGCAGCAAGGGAGCTGTCTGCCGGTTCGAGCTGTGGGATTGCAGCGGAGACCACAAGTGAGCCAGCTTTGGGCTTTCTCCCTCCAGAGTGCTTCATTCATAGCCCTTCTGTACACTCAAAACCAGCTTTGGGCTTTCTGCCTCCAGAGCACTTCAATCAGAGGGCTGCAGCAGCTCTCCTATGAGGACAGGCTACAAGAGTTGGGGCTTTTCAGCCTGGAGAGGAGAAGGCTTCCAGGAGAGCTTGGAGTGGCCTTCCAGGATCTGAAGGGGGCTCCAGGAAGGCTGGGGAGGGACTATTGAGAAGGTCCTGCAACGACAGGACAAGGGGCAATGGGTTTGAAGTGTCAGAGGGGAGATTGAATGTGGCTGTTAGGAGGAAACTCTTTACAGTGAGGATGGTGAGACGTGATCTGTTGGGTGATTCTGTGCTCCACAACCTCCTTGGGCAACCTGTGCCAGTGTCTCACCACCCTCACTGCAAACATCTTCCTCCCAACATCCACTTTCAATCTCCCCTCTGACACTTCAAACCCATTCTCCTTGGCCTGCCATTCCCAGACCTTCTCAATAGTCCCTCCAGCTATCAATCTTAACATTTTCTGTGGCCCTGTCTTTCAAGGTTTGAATCCTGCTGGCCAGCTCTGATGAAGGACTCTCATGGTGTAGTAATCATCTTCAACCCTGAGCTGCCCAGCCACCTGAAGGAGCTTGAGATGTGGTACTCCTGCTTCGTGCAGCAGCAGCCACTGCTGGACGCTCAGTGCCTCCTGGTTGCACATCACAAGCCAGGCACTGCAGGGGACACAGAAAACCTGTCCTTGGGTAAGGAGATGGAAACTTCCACCTGTATCTCAGAGGCTTTTAGTGATTTGTGTAACCACAGAAGTGTTCAGACCTTACAGTGTGCATTTTGGCTTTAAATCCAGCAAACGATGCTAGAGTGCTTTGCAGAACCAGAAATGATGAATTTCAGGGGGCAGCTGAATAAATTCATGTTGCACAGAAAGAAAAGCACAGGAAAGAAAAGTTTGAGAGACTTCTCTGTGGTCACACCATGAGTATGCAACTTGGCAGGAGGGTTGGACTTGATGACCTCCAGAGGTCCCTTCCAGTCCCTACTATTCTGTGGTTCTCTGAGCCAGGAATGAAAACTCTTTGGTTTTGTCATCATTGGTAGTTTGTGTCTTAAACTGAATTTTATCTTTTGCAGACTGACACTTTGGAGGCCATTGAAGCCTGTACTTTATCCATCAATAGAATAAGAACTCTTTGCAACAAAAGGCTAACAGTCTTCCTCTTATAGGAAGAAGAACAGCAGGTCAAAGGAGGTTCTCTTCCCGCTCTGTTCTGCCCTGGGGAGGCCACAAATGGGGCCCTGGGTCCAATCCGGGGCTCCCCAGCTGCAGAGAGACAGAGAACTGCTGGAGAGAGTCCAGGGCAGGCTGCAGAGCTGCTGAGGGGCCTGGAGCAGCTCTGGCAGGAGCAAAGGCTGAGAGCCCTGGGGCTGAGAGCCTGCACAAGAGCAGCCCCAGAGGGCAGCTGAGCAACGCTCAGCAAGAGCTAAAGGAGCCGTGGGGGGCAAGAGCCTGGGGCCAGACTCTTGTCAGTGGTGCCAGGGACAGGCCAAGGGGCAGCAATGGGCACAGAGTGGCAGGCAGGAGGTTGGCTGTGAAGAGGAGGAGAAAGTTGTTTGTTGTGAGGGTGCTGGAGGCCTGGAGCAGGCTGCCCAGAGAGGCTGTGGAGTGTCCTTGTGTGGAGAGCTTCCAACCCCCCTGGGCACTGTGCTGCTGGCATTGTGCTGTGGGTGCCCTGCTGGAGCAGGGCTTGGACTGGGAGATCCCAGAGGTCCCTTCCAGCCCCACCATGCTCTGTGTGTACATAGGTGTCTGTGTCATTGCGTGTTGCAGAATTTTTTGTGGCTGTTCATAGAAGCAGGAACTCCTCACACACTCCTGGGCTCTCTGTTCAGGTGTTCAGTTAAAGTCATATTTATCACAAGTGTTAATTTGCATTGCATGTAACAATATTGTTTCATAACATTAAAGTAAATCACGGAATGGGTTGGGCTGGAAACCTCATCAAGTTCCAACCCCTGCCATGGGCAGGGACACCTCCCACCAGCACAGGCTGCTCAGGGCCTCATCCAGCCTGGCCTTTAACAATTCTAGGCTTGGACTCTCCACAACCTCCCTGGGCAACCTGTTCCAGTGCCTCACCACCTGGGGAAGAAATCTCTCCTAATGTCTCATCTAAGTCCAGCTTCTTCCAGCCTGAAGCCATTCTCCCTCCTCCTGTCACTCCCAACCCTCATCCAAAGTCCCTCCTCAGCTCTGCTGGAGCCCCTTCAGGCACTGGAAGGCTGCTCTGAGGTCTCCTGGAGCTTTTTCTTCTCCACATCAAAGCATGTCCTTTCACTTCAGGAGTAAAACTTCATTTCAGTGGTGGTTTGTTTGATTCTGTTGAAGTGAGCCCAGACCCAGTACCTTAAGCTTTAGTAACAATGTCTGAGGACTTTAGGCTAGCTCCAGTTGTGTGTGTGGTGCATTCCTTCCAGGGAATTGGACACTGCTGAATCCAGCTGCATGCCCTTGCCTGTGAACATTGCTTTTGCAGCAGCCATTAACCTAATGGTTCTCTCTTCCCCCCAAGCTTCCCCACTGAACAAGCTGAGGCTGATACATTCCAACCTGGAGGAAGATCCTGAAGATGTTCGGATAGAGTTCATGAAGTACTTCAGAAGCATTATCAGCATAATGAATGAGAGCAGGGAGAGGGAAGAGATGTCCATTATCTCCTAACATGAAAAGAAGCCCTGGAGAGGGAAACAGCAGGAGTGGTTTCACTTTGTGAGCTGTTCCAGCCTGGGCTCAGGTCCTCACAACCAGAATTTGCCTGGCTGTGACCGCCTGAGCTCACAAAGGAGTGCTGACACCAGCTGGACTGTGGTGCCAAGGAGGTGGCTGCACAGCAGCACTGGGGGTAACTCGAGCTGCACTTGGGCTTTGTTTTGCTTAATGTGTTGGTGTGGACCAAAAGGTTAAGGTATGGATGAGCTCCTCACTGCTGGAACCCTCTGGCAGAGGCGCTAGGAGCAGAAAGCCTGACAGAACACAGCACTTGTGGAGTTCTGCTGAAGCATCTGGGTGTGGTGCTGAGGTTAGCTGTGTTCTGCAGAAGTTCTGCTTTTGGAAGACAGAAGCAGCCAATTGGAATAGAGATCTGAGAAGTAATGGTGTGGAATCCAAATTCTTATGTTCCAGGTTCTCCCATCTCCAGCCTCTGCAAGCACCTTGCACAGCAATTGCCTTGGCAAGCAGAGCAGGTTGCAGCCTTCCTCAGGATCAGGTTTTTCTTCTGTTCCAACAAAATAAACATATTGTAGGGACAGTGCTTAGGTCTTTCTGGCAGAAAAAGAATGGAAAATCTTTTGTTGGGGTGGTTTGGGCTCTTCAACCTGGATCTCCAGGGAGAACTTACAGCAACATTCCAGTACCTTCCAGCTGAGGAGAGACTTTTGATAAGGGCTGGGAGTGACAGGACAAGGGACAATGGCTTTGAGCTGGGAAAGGGGAGACAGAGTGGAAATGAGGAAGAAATTCTTGACAGTGAGAGTAGGGAGACACTGGCACAAGCTGCTCAGGGAGGCTGTGGATATCCCTTCCCTGGAGGTGTTCAAGGCCAGGCTGGATGAGGCCTTGTCCTGGTGGGAGGTGTCCCTGGCCATGGCAGGGGGTTGGAACTAGATGAGCTTTAAGGTCCCTTCAAACCCAAGCCGTTTGAAGGAATCTTGCAGTAGAGCAGTACTTTGCCCTATGTTGGGAGCTCCAGCAGAGGAAATCAAGTTCTGTGTTCTCCAGAGGAGGAACAGCTGTTTTAGAACTTGTTACTGTTCCCTGCTGCAGTGAAGTAAGTGCTTCCATAGCTCATTTACTCTCTGATTAGTTTGCTTTGCTCCTCCCTCTTAGCTGTGTTTTGCTGTGGAAAACCAACTGTAGCATGCCATACTGAAGGGGCTGTAAGGTGGTTTTTGAATGCAGTGGGTTTGTTCTCCAGGGGAGGGTTCATGATGCTTTGTGGAGCTCTCAGCATCTTGCCTCAGTCTGCAGCACAGCTCACACTCAGTAGCTTCAACAAGAGACAGCTGCAAAAGCTTCTCACATGCCCCAAGAGCCAAAGAAGTGGCAAATGCAAAGCAGCAGCCTGTGTCCCTGCTGGCACAACTCTTTGTTTGCAGAACTAATTTAAAGCAGAGAGGGACTGGGAGCAGGAACTGCAGACAGGGCCACGAGCAGCACCCATTTCACCCTGCACTGCTGCTCTCCATGTGAAGGGTGAGATGAGAACTAGGGCTGAGCCCCAGCACCTCCTGTACAGATGTTTCACTGCATGCTCCCCCTGCACAGCTGTTTGAGCTGCAGCTGGGGCACGCTTGCTGAACCAGCCTTGTGCTCACACCATTGGTGTCTGCTAGTAGCTGTCTTGCAAGTATCCCACAGAGCAGGGACTAGGATGTGGGTTGGGTTTGCTGGGACTACTAACCCCTGATGGTCTAACCCAAAGGTACAGGAGGTGAAATGTACAAAAAGAATCTTTGAGTGCCACAGCAGTGCTGGCAGGCCTGGAAGGCCTCTGCTGTGAGGCCAGACTGAGAGGGTTGGGCTTGTTCAGTCTGGAGACCTGGTGGCCTTCCAGTGCTTTGAGATCAGAAAGCTGGGGACAGACTTCTGAGCAGGGCCTGCAGTGCCAGGCCAAGGGGAGATGAGTTGAACTCAGAGGGAGATTGAGAGTGAAGGGAGAAATGTTTGACACTGAGGGTGGGGAGAGCCTGGCCCAAGTTGGCCAGAGGGGAGGGAGCTGCCCCACGGCTGGCACCATGGCAGGTCAGGTTGTTAGGGGCTGTGAACAGCCTGCTCCAGTTGGAGCTGTCCCTGCTGGCTGCAGGGTCTGGAGAAGAGGGTTGGGGAGGAGCAGCTGAAGGAGCTGGGAGGGTTCAGCCTGGAGAAGAGGAAGCTGAGGGCAGAGCTCATTGCTCTCTGCAGCTCCCTGACTGGAGGTTGGAGTCAGATGGGGGTTGGGCTCTGCTCCCTAGGGATAAATGATGAAGGAGAGGAAATGGCCTGAAATTACATTTCTTTGCTGCAAGAGTGGTCCTGGATTGGCAGAGGCTGCCCAGGGAGGTGGTGGAGTGCCCATCACTGGAGGTGTTCCTCCACGTGTGACTGTGGCACTTGGGGACAGGGTTTAGGGACCATGGTGCTGGGTTGAGTGTTGGACTGGGTGAGCTTAGAGGTCTCTTCCAGCCCAAAGACTTCTGTGAAGACCTGCTGTGACTTAAGCTACTCAGGTCACCTCTGAGTGAACCTCTGACCTGCTGTTGTCACTTGCCCTGGAGTATTGCCAGTCCTGGCTGCTTCTAACACTGTGCTTATGGTGCACAGGAATTCTGTTCAGGGGTTTATTGCTACACTTACAACCATGCTGGGTGAGCACTGCTCAAGTTCACCTCTGCCACGGGAGCAGCTGGTACCTCGTGGCTTTGGACAGTTGAGCTGTCTGGATGCAGTCAGCATGGAAGTGTGACAGAGCTAAGAGCTCTGCAGGGCTGGAAATGCAGTGTTAAGGCTTCAGGATCACCTACAGACAGTTACTGGCTGAGGCCAGCTTGCAGACTGGAGGCTGAAGACCTCCACACCCTTCCACTGCAAAGCAGAGGGTGCCCAGGTTACCCCTTACAAGCTGTTCCTGCACAGGACATGCTGCAGCCAGCAGCTCTGGTGATGCTGAGAGCAGTCTCAGGCACTGCCAGCCAGATGTGTGGCTTCCAGGACAAAGCTCATCCTTGTTTACAAGCAGGCTTGGGGAGCAGCAGCCAAGCTGAATGAAGTCCAGTTGGAGCTCACCAAAACAATGCAGCTCAATGCAGTGGTGTGTTTGGCAGGCCAGGCCTTTGCCCCCCTCTCAGCAGTGTTGTTCTAATGGCAGACACAAGGATCCTCTGTTCCTGTGCTGTCACTGCCCTGCCCAGGCACTGCCAGGCAGTCACACAGGCCACCAGCTGCAGGAGTGCCTATCCAAGCTGTGTTCCTGCATGCTGGCTGCTGATGTGCAGGCACTTCAAGAAACCACTGCTAGAAGGTACCCAGGACCTCCTGCAGTCAGATCTTAAATGACTCCAATTAGCAATAGGAGTTCCTTGTCCTGCAGGTCACTCCTGAGCTCCTCCCTAGTCTCCAGAAGTCCTCCCTGGTGATGTAGCAAAGATTCCCCAAGAGACCAAGTTGCCTGGTTGAGAAGCTGCCTTTGCTGAGGTGCCTGAAGCACTGTGAGAAGATCTCAGGCAGTGCTCCTCATGCACACACAGCAGACTCCATGGCTGCTGCTCCAGGGGCTCAGGGACTTCCTTCACCTGTAGGAAGCAGGCCCCTTGGCAGCTCAGGTAGACTTTTCTGCACTGACCCATCTCATGATACCTGTGTAGGACAGGATGTCCACTTGAGGCTCGCAGAGCCCAGGCCAACTCACAGCCACCCCATAAATGCTCCAGGCTTGGGGCAGTCACCAGAAGCTGCTCACAGGAAAAGACCTGGGGGTGTTTGTCAGCAGCCAGCTGAAGGTGAGCCAGGGTGTGCCCAGGTGGCCAAGAAGGCCACCAGCATCCTGGCCTGGAGCAGCAGTGGTGGGGCCAGCAGGAGGTTCACTTTTGGGCTCCTCACTTCCAGAAGGATATTGAGAGGCTGGGGCAGGTCCAGGGAAAGGCAGCAAAGCTGGGAAGGGGTCTGGAGAGCAGGGCTGGGGAGGAGCAGCTGAGGGAGCTGGGGGGGTTCAGCCTGGAGAAGAGGAGGCTGAGGGCAGAGCTCATTGCTCTCTGCAGCTCCCTGAGAGGAGGCTGCAGCCAGCTGAGGCTGGGCTCTGCTGCCTAGGAATGAGTGCTAGGACAAGAGGAAACAGCCTCGAGTTGCATCAGAGGAGGTTTAAGTTGGGCATAAGAAACTTCTCTGAGAGGATCCTCAAAGCCTGGCACAGGCTGCCAGGGGTGGGGGCGGGGGTTGGATCCCCATCCCCTTTGCTCCTTTTACTTATTCCTCCCACCCTCAAATTTCAGGAGGAAGCCTCTGACCTTGCATACCAGGGGACTTTAAACTCTTTTTGATTTTCCCCAAAATAGACTCTTCAGGCTGACGTTCTCTGGGTGTCAGCTAAAGGAAGGCAGCTGTGGCACAGCAGTCTGTGTGAATGAACTGCTGCAGACTCCAGTGGCTTTCTGACAGTGGGAGACACCTGCCTGGCTTCAGAATGGTCCTTCCTTAATAGTTTGTGCTAGAGTGTCCTGGATTTGGCCCTTGTTGTCCCTCTCGTGAAAACAAGAGCAGTTACCTACTTCCTGTGTAGCTGTTCTCCAGACACCAGCTCCAAACCATCTGGCACTCAGGAGCCTGGATTCAGAGGATCATAGAATTGTTTCAGTCAGGAAAGCTCTCTGAGATCCTCCAGTCCAACACCAACCCAGCACCACCATGGCCACTAAACCCTGTCCCCAAGTGCCATGGCCGCAGGCTTCCTGAGCACCTCCAGGCATGGGGACTCCACCACCTCCCTGGGCAGCCTGTGCCAACCTCTGACCACTTGCAGCAAAGAAAATTTCCCTCACCTTCAATCTAGCCCTTCCCTGACACAATCTCAGGCCATTTTCTCTCCATCACCTGAGAGGTGGGAGCAGAGCCCAACCTCCACCTGGCTGCAGCCTCCTGCAGGGAGCTACAGAGGGCAATGAGCTCTGCCCCGAGGCCGCTCCAGACTGAGCAGCCCCAGCTGGGCAGTCCATGCATGCATCTCTTCGTGCAGAAGGGGAAAGAGGTGAGAAGGCAGAAGGAGGATTTCTCTGGCCTAAAGTCCCTCTGATGACACTGAGCAGCCCCAGGTCCCTCACCAGTCCCACCCAGTTCAGTGTCTTTCCGCAGCTGGAGCTCAGCTGAAGACAGAGGAAGCCAAACGCCGCTGCCAGCCGGCACAGCAGGGAGGTGAGGCAGATCTCCCGAGGCTGCCTTTGGGCAGTCCTGGCTGGGTGTTGCTTGTATAACTCTCAGACAGGCCCCCCCAGAATGCCTTCTGTTGTGGTGAGCTCCATTGTCCCTCCCTCTGGAAGGAAATGCTGCTGCTCTGCCAGCTCCCCGAGTGCTGCCTGGATGGGGCAGTGCCTCTGAGAGCTGGCTGAGGGGCATGGGAGAGCAGGGTACCCCCTGCACTGCTGTGTCCCTGCTCCGTCGGTCCCAGACAAAAGCATTTGCTGTGCTTTGGCAGCAGCCTTCTCCTGCCCAAGCCCTGGCACTGCATTGTTCCCTGCTTGTCAAACTGTGATGTAGTGCCCCCAGGCAGGAGTGCAGCAATCACCATCCTAGGCCTCCTGGGCTGCTGGGGGCATCTCTCACACCCAGGAACACCACTGGCAGCAGTCAGACCAGGCCCTCAAAGGAGCAAAAGTTCTGCCCTGCTGTGAATATTCAAAAATTTTCATTCTGACCCAGGTTAAATACTCCAGAAACTGAGCAAGCAGCAACCAGGCCCTAACCATAACTCTGAACCATTAATAAAGAAGGGAGGTAGTTGAGGCCCCAGCCCTGGAGGTATTTAAGGCCAGGCTGGATGAGGCTCTGGGCAGCCTGATCTGGTGTGAGGTGTCCCTGGGCATGGCAGGGAGTTGGAACTTCTCATAGAATGAGAAGGTTGGAAGGGACCTCAAAGCTCAGCCCCACAGCACCCCATGGAATTGCTCCTTCCACTGCTTTGCTGAGAGAAGCTACTCCTGCTTGGTCTGTTTTCCCCTAGTCCTTTCCAGAGGGACTACTCCACTCACACCCTCTTGGAAGACTTTCATGGACAACTGAGGCTCTTCAGACCATGACCTGCAAGCTACTGACTGAGAGTCTGAAGGCAGAGCTCCAGATCAAGAGATCCTGTCCTGCTCACAGCTAAGGCACTGTTCCCAGGGGGACTAAGAGTGATGATGCCAGCAGACATCCAGTCACATAGAACCATAGGATGGGAAGGTTGGAAGTGACCTCAAGGATCATCCAGTTCCAACCTCCTGCCATGGGCAGGGACACCTCCCACTAGCACAGGGCACTCAAGGACTCATCCAACCTGGTCCTGAACACTTCCAGGGAGGTTGTGGAGCACAGAATCACCCAACGTGATCAAAGATCAAAGCTCACATTGGGTGATTCTGTGCTCCACAACCTTCCTGGGCAACCTGTGCCAGTCTCTCACCACCCTCACTGCAAACAACTTCCTCCTAACATCCACTTTCAATCTCCCCTCTCACACTTCAAACCCATTCCCCTT
>VWZE01019414.1:7973-34852 GCA_013396675.1 Eubucco bourcierii
TGGGAGGGGAGTTGTGTTTCTGTATTCCCTTTAACTTGTCTATGTCTGTAACTATTCCTGTCTGTTGTGTATATCTCTGCTTGTACATTGTGCTGAGCTGTAGAGCTTCAGTCCTTAACTTCCAGCTGGCTAAGTCTAGTCTGGGTCATTTTCATAGAGGGGGGGAGGGCAGGTACCTCCCAAACCATCACAGTCCTTCAGACATTAAACCCACTAACACTTTCATCATTTATTTTCAAAAGCCTGATGTTTAAAAAAAAAAATGTTACAGGGCTCAAGGTTTACTAACCTATCACAACACTACATCTTCCTTTAACCTGACTAACTGAAAGAATCTACAGGGGAAATAAGGAAAAAAAAAAAAAAAAAAAAAAAAAGAAAAAAAAATGAAAGAAAAAGAAAAAAAAATTTAAAAAAAAAATCCCCATTTTTCCTGTAAAGACTCTTCCAGGATCTGAGAGAATAAGAATGATTTTCCAAAGATACGTCACCACCTTTCCCTTCATAAAAGTGCAGCGCATTTCAATTCTATAACACCTCAATAAATAGTTCTCTACAAAGCCAAAAAGCTGCAAGATTTCTCTGGCTGCTTGTGTTTCTTATCCCATGGTTTTATATTTTGGTGAATCTGCCTACAGCTGACTGCACTGTTTGCCATCTGCTAGACAGCTGGAAAAATATCCAATTTATTAGGAGGTGCCGCACCCTGCTCCTGGCCAAGTAGCTGTACAGCTTCATCTAGGACTTCATCATTTAGGACAACAACTGAGAAGGATTTGGCTCATCATCTAAGATTTCTTTTCCATCAATTTCATCACAATTTGCCCATCCTCACTTCAGAAATGGTGCAGTGTCTTTAAGGCCAGATGCTGTTTCCAAGCCCACAGGGTATTTTCTGGACCCATAACTCAGAAAAAAATTCTCTGCCTTTTGTGCCCATCATTTATCTTTCCTAATATAAAGCTTGGCTTGTTTTTCTTGCTTAGCTGCCTGGTTAGAAGCCTTCTCACATGCCTTTTTTATTTTTTTTTTAACACTTACTGAGCTTTGTGCAACATGTTCAAGGACACTAGCAGAACATTAACTGAACTGCACCTTTTCATCAAACTGTCCTGAAGTTTTTATCAACAAAGCTCTTGATTTTCACTAAGGGCCTACATAATTCCATGCCTGAGATTTTTTCTCTCTGATTTAGTTTTCCTTCTTTAGCCTGGTAGATCAATGGTAACAGGATCAGGCTCAAATCCAGTTCTTTCATGATGTCCACTGTCTCAAGAAATTCAGTTCTCTCTTTTAATAAGTCTGATGTGCAGCCTACATGGTGGTATCTGACTCCTCACCAGTCCATAATCAGTCCAGCAACCTGGATAGAGAATCATAGAATGGTAAGGTTGGAAGGGACCTCAAGGATCATCCAGTTCCAACCCCTTGCCATAGGCAGGGACACCTCCCACTAGCACAGCTCACTCAAGGCCTCCTCCAACCTGGTCTTGAACACCTCCAGGCAGGGAGCAGCCACAACCTCCCTGGGCAACCTGTGCCAGTCTCTCACCACCCTCACTGCAAACAACTTCCTCCTAACATGCAGTCTAAATCTCCCCTCTGCCAGTTCAAACCCATTGCCCCTTGTCCTGGTATCGCAAGACCTTGTCAATAGTCCCTCCACAGCCTTCCTGCAGGCCCCCTTCAGATACTGGAAAGCTACTCTAAGGTCTCCTGGAAGCCTTCTCTTCTCCAGGCTGCACAGCCCCAACTCTCTCAACCTGTCCTCATAGCAGAGCTGCTGCAGCCCTCTGAGCATCCTCGTGGCCTCCTCTGGACCCACTCCAACGCTTCCATGTCATTCCTGTGCTGGGGGCTCCAGAACTGCACACAGGACTCCAGGTGGGGTCTGACAAGAGCAGAGCAAAGGGGCAGAATCCCCTCCCTTGCCCTGCTGCCCACACTGCTCCTGCTGCAGCCCAGCACTCGGTTGCTGTCTGGGCTGCATGTGCACACTGTGTACTGTAAAATCCCCCCCAGGTGAAAGGCACAGCATTTTGCAACAGTACAATAGTTCTGCTGAAAGGAGCTCCTCAAGATGAGCTTTTCTTTGACTTCACAGGCTCTGTTGTAGTTAGAACATAGGACTACTTAATAGTGATTAAACAGTTGACCAACATTGTAGGTATCGTGAACACTCCTCTGACCACCTATGTGCTTGACTACAGAGCCAAGTACTTTTTGCCAATGGAATCTTTTTAGTGACTCCAGCTACATATAGATGATGCTCACCTTCTCACTTATTAGAAAACAATTGCAACCAGATTTTTCCAAGTTTGCCTGATAGCTGAATGAACCCTTCCAGCCTCGATGTTCTACCAATGGTTATTGGGAACACTAAGTCTGACAACCAGAGGTCACAGACTTCTCTGCTTAAACACAAGAACATTGGACCTCACAGAGGGTTTGGAAAGGCTACTTGGAGATGTTGAACAGTCAAAGGCCATGGCTGCTGTGCACATGACATTAAGAAGAAGGTTAAAAGAATTATTCCAGAGGCAAAATATTGGTTGCTACTGAAGAAGCACAAAACTATGGTAGCATTGCCAGAAGTGCTCCCAAAACAACAGACTGACAAGCACTTTTCAATGAGCAGCTAAGAAAATGTATTTAAAAGGGAATTCAAAGAAATAGGAAAATGTTGGAAATTGGAAGGATACCTCTAGAAAGTAGAGGAGCTTAATTTAAACCAGAAATAGTAAGTTTGCAGACACTTCAAAGGTCCTAAGAAAATATCCAAACTGAAGAGGTTACAGAAACACAGGACATGGTTTAAGAGAAGCAGTAATGTCATGAAGACCTGCAAGTCTCAACTAAAAGAAAGGACATAAGTTGATTAAACTCAAGCAAGATGTAAATGGCAAGGAAAAGTCAGACAGAGAGGCTTTCCTTTAAAAAGAAATTCAGAGCCATAAAACACTCTTGTGAAAGTGTACACTTTTCTGCACAAAGACTGTAATGCCTCTTGTTAAAAAACACAACAGTCCTGCTGAAAACTTGGTGGGAAGAAAAAAACAACAGCAGAATACTGAAAAGGCAGAAAAGACTTCAAACTTCAGACGTGAGCAGAGATTGAGGAACGGCTTCTATCAGCAATTTAAGAATATCAACACATAGTATAAAGTCCCTAGGAAGCAAAAAAACTAGACTGAACAGTAAAGGGTTACCAAAATAAGTGACCTAGAGGACTGGTCATCCAACAAGGATGGAAATTACTTGAGATGTTATGAAACTCTGAGATAAGAAAGGCTGTCAAAGAAGAAAACACAACAGGTCAAAGAATATTTCTCACAGCTAGACTTGCTAAGAATCACAACAGCAGATGGAAGCTGAAACCTCTCTGTCTCTTGCACAGCTGAAACAAAACAGACAACAAACAAACAAAAAAAAACCCCACTCATACAAAGAAACGAGAAACAGTCAAACTTAAGCAGTAGAAAGAACCTAGTTCATAAAATATTACTATTGAGAAGCTGCTTTATAACAAGGACAAGGATTGTCAAGCATACACATGGAAAACAGAACACAAATGTCCAATGATAGGACTCATTGCAAGCTGGAGCATAGGATGATCAGAGGGTTGGAGCAGCTCTGCTGTGAGGACAGGCTGAGAGAGTTGGGGCTCTGCAGCCTGGAGAAGAGAAGGCTTCCAGGAGACCTTAGAGTAGCCTTCCAGGATCTGAAGGGGGCTACAGGAAGGCTGAGGAGGGACTATAGACAAGGTCCTGCAATGCCAGGACAAGGGGCAATGGGTTTGAACTGGCAGAGGGGAGATTTAGACTGGATGTCAGGAGGAAGTTGTTTGCAGTGAGGGTGGTGAGAGACTGGCACAGGTTGCCCAGGGAGGTTGTGGCTGCTCCCTGCCTGGAGGTGTTCAAGGCCAGGTTGGAAGAGGCCTTGAGTGAGCTGTGCTAGTGGGAGGTGTCCCTGCCTATGGCAGAGGGTTGGAACTGGATGATCCTTGAGG
This sequence comes from Eubucco bourcierii, assembly GCA_013396675.1. Classification (NCBI taxonomy): domain Eukaryota; kingdom Metazoa; phylum Chordata; class Aves; order Piciformes; family Ramphastidae; genus Eubucco; species Eubucco bourcierii. The sequence continues at coordinate 11,983 of VWZE01019414.1, forward strand.
TCCCTTCCAACCTTACCATTCTATGATTCTATAATTCTATATTCCACCTCAGCATAAGGAAAAACTTTTCTATTGTATGAATGATGGAACACTGGAACACGCTGCCCAGAGAGGTTGTGGAGTCTCCTTCACTGGAGACTTTCAAAATCCACCTGGATGCATTCTTGTGTGACCTGCTATAGGTGCTCTGGCAGAAGGGTTGGACTAGATGATCTTTTGAGGTCCTTTCCAATCCCTGACATTCTGAGATTCTGTATGATTCTGTGAAAGGGGGAGTTAGAATCTTACAAATTAAAATCTTTGTAGGTGGCCTCAAGACACTATAAAACTCAGCCAAAAACTAATCAATTCCCAAAAATTACTTCAAAAGGAAACAAAACACAACCAGATGTTAATAAAAAGGATCATGAAATTTAGCAGGATTCATATAAAGACTCAGTACAGCAAGCCAAGAAAAAAATCTTGAGAAATGATTTTTTAAATATAAAAATAAGTAATACATTTTTTTTTAAACTTAATCAGGAGTTGGCAGCCTGTTGAAGGACTTCTAAGCAAAGAGATGATGCCAGGTAGTAAAAAGAAGAGTCAGCAAAAAAAAGCACACTGTAGCTAAAAGAGTTTGGGGTTTTTTTCCTGTGTTCAGCATGGGCTAGTTCTCATTCCAGAATATTCTATACAGGGGACACACATCAGAAGATCTGTTTCTAACTGTAGCATCCATGTAAGGCATTACAGACAAAATTAAGAACATGAAACATAGAACACATCACCCCAAGGAGGCAGTTCACTGGAGAGGGCCAGTGGGACTCAAAGGAGGGAGAGAGAAAGCTAGTACCACATAACATCCACCCATAAGTGTTCCAATATCCAAAGCAAGGAATGTGATGCAATGTCAGTCTCTCCTGGGATCCCTCTGAAAGACTGAGGGAAGTATCAGCAACTCTGGCAGCAATCCTGGGAAAATATTTTAAACATAAAGGTCCCAATGCAGATGACACCAAGCTGCGTGGCACAATTGACTTGCTAAAGGGCAGGGATCCATCCAGAGGGACCTGGACAAGCTGCAGAACTGTGCCCAAGCCAACCTCATGACATTCAACAAGGCCAAGTGTAAGGTCCTGCACCTGGGTAGGCACAATCCCAAGCACAACTCCAGGGCTGGGTGGTGAGTGGTTGAGAGCAGACCTGAGGAAAAGGACCTTGGGAGTCTGGGGTGATGAAGAGCTCAACATGAGCCTGCAGTGTGCACATGCAGCCCAGACAGCAACCGAGTGCTGGGCTGCAGCAAGAGCAGTGTGGGCAGCAGGGCAAGGGAGGGGATTCTGCCCCTTTGCTCTGCTCTCCTCAGACCCCACCTGGAGTCCTGTGTACAGTTCTGGAGCCCCCAGGACAGGAAAGACATGGAAATNGGCCTAGAGGAAGGCTGGGGAGGGACTATTGACAAGGTCTTGCAATGACAGGACAAGGGGCAATGGGTTTGAACTGGCAGAGGGAAGATTTAGACTGGATGTTAGGAGGAAGTTGTTTGCAGTGAGGGTGGTGAGACACTGGCACAGGTTGCCCAGGGAGGTTGTGGCTGCTCCCTCCCTGGAGGTGTTCAAGGCCAGGTTGGAGGAGGCCTTGAGTGAGCTGTACTAGTGGGAGGCGTCCCTGCCTATGGCAGGGGATTGGAACTGGATGATCCTTGAGGTCCCTTCCAACCTTCCTATTCTATGGTTCTATGATTCTATAAAATGATCACAAATCCCCTCAGGAATCCTAGTATATATATTGTTAGTACATCCATAAACAATTTGGGAAAATAGGTTAATGCTAATCTGACAAAGGTGAGGACCAGCTATGAAGAATTACATAACAGTCACTACTGAGGAAGAAAGTGGCAGGTGAATTTCAGTGGAGATCTGTGTAGAGTGAGGCAGCTCAGACAAAGCAATCCTAATTGTATATTCATGGCAACAGGTTCTTGGTTGGCTGTTAACACTTGCAGACTGAGATATCTGCTCACACAGGCAGAAGACAACATCCCTTTGGAGCTCACTACCAATCAAAAAACAACCCAAAATGCAGAACACCAAAAAGAATAAATGAGCTAGACCATCATGATGCCACTTCAACGCATGATGAACATCGTAAACAATTTTGTTCTTACCACCACCACTTCCAAATGAATACAAAAAGAACTGAAAAATGCAGGTTTCTAAGAATAGCCAAAGCTGCAGCACAGTCTTACTGCTGAAGTAACGTGTTAAGCAATGTTTCTCTTCTCCACATGAAGTAGAAGTGGCCTTTGCTACAGCTCTTTTGATTTTTAAATGCAGTGTCCATCTCAGATCGACAGGGAAGAACTTCCACTTGAGCTGCCCGCATGGCATTCAATAAATCCAAGTGCCAGGTGCTGCACTTTGGCCACAACAACCCCATGCAGAGCTATAGGCTGGGCTGGGAGTGGCTGGAGAGCAGCCAAACAGAAAGGGATCTGGGGGTGCTGATTGACACCTGCCTGAACATGAGCCAGCAGTGTGCCCAGGTGGCCAAGAAGGCCAATGGCATCCTGGCCTGCATCAGCAATAGTGTGGTCAGCAGGAGCAGGGAGCTCATTCTCCCCCTGGACTCTGCACTGCTTAGGCCACACCTTGAGTCCTGTGTCCAGTTCTGGGCCCCTCCATTGAAGAAGGACATTGAGGTGCTTGAGCATGTCCAGAGAAGGGCAACGAGGTTGGGGAGAGGCCTGGAGCACAGCCCTATGGAGAGAGGCTGAGGGAGCTGGGATTGGTTAGCCTGCAGAAGAGGAGGCTCAGGGGAGACCTTCTTGCTGTCTACAGCTACCTGAAGGGTGGTTGTAGCCAGGAGGAGGTTGCTTTCTTCTCTCAGGCAAGCAGCAGCAGAACAAGAGGACACAGTCTCAAGCTGTGCCAGGGGAAGTTTAGGCTGGAGGTGAGGAGAAAGTTCTTGCCTGAGAGAGTCATTGACTGCTGGAATGGGCTGCCCAGGGAGGTGGTGGAGTCAGCATCCCTGGAGGTGTTCAAGGCAGGTTTGCATGTGGCACTTGGTGCCATGGTCTGGTCTTGAGGTCTGTGGTGATGGGTTGGACTTGATGAGTTTTGAGGTTTCTTCCAACCCTGGTGGTACTGTGAGACTGTGATACTGTGATGTGTAGCTAGGGAATACTAACAGCCTGTGACCACTCCTACTGTATGATATGCCATGAAATAGAGGGCAGACACTGATCCCTGCCAAAAACATAATTAGCAGAATCAGGACATGTGTGCTTATATATATTTTCTACACATAAATATGCTTTTTTGCAAATCCCATGTACCCAGCTAGAACACTGAGCACCTTTTCCTATTTCTTTATTCTTCCTCACCTCCTGTATCAGCAGTTTTCTCTCTCAGTTTATTTTCCATTGATTTGTATCTTCTCATCTTATTAAGTACACCATATAAAATGTGCCAGTGAATAAAAGTATTTGTTTAATAAGCTGGCATTCAGAGGGCCCACAGTTGGGTCATGGAACATGAGCAGATATGTCATGCCTTTCAGTCAGCCAACATCATCTGGATGAATCTTGTCTCAGGCTGGCAATCAGCAAAAGTAGCTCTAAGTTTAAGACATTTAACAATCTATGAAAAGCAGGATGGTCCAACCCTGTTACTCAGGCTACAGCACTCAGATGGTGCACTTATAAAGTTGTCAAAGACACAAGCACAACCCCAGAGAGCAACAGCAGTTAATTACATTCTGCTCCCTTAAGTGTTCCCTTTAGAAAAGGGCTAAGACAATACACAGCAAAGTGAGCATAAGCTTGGACTTTGATGAAACAAATTATTTCAGGCTCCAGGGCTAATTAGCACCTACTCATACAATTTAGATTATTTTTAATGTAAATTTAGTTATCAACATAACCTTCTTGCATGCTTTATTCTGCATGTATTGCTTCTGAATTCCTCTCTCCCTTAATAACTCTGCCTTAATAACCTTGTTTAGCTCATTTTTCTGATGTTCTCAAAATGCTTCCTCCTCTAATTATCACAATAATTGTAAATCATAGAATTGTAGAATGGTAAGGTTGGAAGGGACCTCAAAGATCAACTAGTTCCAACTAGATGATCCATAGGAAGGGAAACCTCCCACTAGTACAGGTCACTCAAGGCCTCGTCCAACATGGTCTTGAACACCTCCAGGGAGGGAGCAGCCACAACCTCCCTGAGCAACCTGTGTCAGTGTCTCACCACCCTCACTGGGAAGAACTTTGTCCTAACATCCAGTTTAAATCTCCCCTCTGCCAGTTTAAACCCAGAAACTCTCCAATAAACACAACTGCTATTTATGCAACATCCCAAAATATGGATGCCTTAAGATAAACTGAATAAAACAGCTAAGAAAAAAAAAGTATGCTTTGTAGTTAAATATATTCAAAACATGCCATTACTGAAAGAGCTCCATCAGTTAAACATTATGGATAATAGATTACTTCACAGTACTCAAAGACATGAGTATCTTGTATGTACATGAGTATATTACGGGTTTAAACTGGCAGAGGGGAGATTTGGACTGGATGTTAGGAGGAAGTTGTTTGCAGTGAGGGTGGTGAGACACTGGCACAGGTTGCCCAGGGAGGGCGTGGACGCTCCCTCCCTGGCGGTGTTCAAGGCCAGGTTGGATGAGGCCTTGAGTGAGCTGTGCTAGTGGGAGGTGTCCCTGCCTATGGCAGGGGGCTGGAAGTAGCTGATCCTTGAGGTCCCTTCCAACCTTACCATTCTATGATTCTATATGGTTTTCAGATTAACTGCACTGCAACACATATTAGAAGTGAAATTATGGCTTCCCTTGTACCCATATATACCCATGGAAGTCAGGAACACTGAAGTATCACTGGATTCTCTGAGCTCTTTAGTACTGACAGTTGGACATTTGGGCTGTCATTTTTAAATTAAGGCTAAAAGGTGGCTTTCCCTCACCTCTTTACTCCTGACATAATAACATGGACTCTGAAAAAAAAAATGTCAAGATGGATCTTGTTTAAATTTAAATATCACAAATTTGAACAGGCAGCATACAAGTTTCAGCACAGGAGGGAAAAAATGTTCATTCTAAAGGTCTGTTTAATGAAGAAAAAGGTTAGATTACACTCTTTCTCCACTGGGTCTTTAAAGAATAACATTTTGCAAGAACACTTAAGAGATTTAACATACTAGCATAATAAGGAAACATGAAAAATAGTTTTAATATTGAAAAGTCACTACTTTCATTATGTAATTACTTTTCAAGTTTTATGTAAGGTTTTGCAGTTACTTACTAAACACAGTTATTATTGCAAAAAGCCTTCTATAAACTTTACTCCCCTGAGGATAACGTTGCACACTCTCTCGTGTTTCTCAGTTCAGCAATTGACACTACTTCTACAATGATCAAATTACAAGTAAGGGTGGCAAACAGATGTCATGGTAGACCTAAGTATGCTAAAATAGGTTTATACATGTCCTGGCTTGCCCAGACATGTTTTTCTTCTCTTCCTCCCTCCGTTTTGTAGAGATGCAACCACGGGAAAGAGGACAACCTGGAGCCACTGAGTCTAAGGACTGTGGCTTGCCCAGAGTTGTTTGCATCCTGTGGTAAACAAGGTACACATGCTCAGCTTGTGTATGCCTTGTGCAAGGCCTGTGTTCTGCCCTAAAAAGAGTAAAGCAAGCCTATGGCTTCACTTAATATGGTCAGGCTTGGCTAACTGCCATTCTGATTGGCTATCCTGTGTCCAAAGGCCCATTAGTCTCAGGCTGCACTGATAAAAAGAGATGAGCAGCTAACACAACCTGCTCTCTGCCATTGTATTCGTGCTCTGCCATTGCATTCATGTGCTGCTGCTGCTGCCTCACTGCATCCTGAACTATGTGGAACTCCATGACCAGGCACAGGCTCTAAATGCCTGCAGACACTCAGCCTGCACAGCCAGCCTGACACTGTGCCAAGCCTGCCCATGGCATTGCATCCTGCCTGCCCCTCTGCAAGGCTGCTGCTGAACCAGTAGTCAAGAGGAGCCATGTCAGAGACTGTGCCAGACTGCAGCTGCCTGAGAAAAGACTGGGAAAACTCCAAAGCCTCTAATGGCTTTGAGACCACCAACAGCAACCCCTCCATGATCTTTGGGTGCTGTCTGATACTATTTTGTGAGTAAATACTTAAAGCCTCTTGTAATCACTAATTGCCTTCTGCCATAAGCAGAAAGAAGTCTCCTGCATCCATCTAGTGGATAAGCAGGATAATGAACTACAATTGGTATATGATCACAAAAACCTCCTCTTCCAGTATAATAGTTGCATTTGCTGGGTAACTCTGAAAGTGTTCCAGTTTTGCCTGTTCCCTGTGTGTATAAAATTCCAAACCCTGAACCTTGTAAACAAGTTTTCTGTCAAGATTTAATGTAAATAAACAATTTCATCTTTGAATTTTTGCCTGGATATCAAAATTAATATCGATTATTAATTTTCACAGTATCACAGTATCACCAGGGTTGGAAGTCAAGTCCAACCCATCACCACAGACCTCAAGACCAGACCGTGGCACCAAGTGCCACGTCCAAACCCACCTTGAACACCTCCAGGGACGCTGACTCCACCACCTCCCTGGGCAGCCCATTCCAGCACTCAATGACTCTCTCAGGCAACAACTTTCTCCTCACCTCCAGCCTAAACTTCCCCTGGCACTGCTTGAGACTGTGTCCTCTTGTTCTGATGCTGGTTGCCTGAGAGAAGAAGGTAACCTCCCCCTGGCTACAACCACCCTTCAGGTAGCTGTAGACAGCAAGAAGGTCTCCCCTGAGCCTCCTCTTCTGCAGGCTAACCAATCCCAGCTCCCTCAGCCTCTCTCCATAGGGCTGTGCTCCAGGCCTCTCCCCAGCTTCGGTGCCCTTCTCTGGACACACTCAAGCACCTCAATGTCCTTCTTAAATTGAGGGGCCCTGAACTGGACACAGGACTCAAGGTGTGGCCTAAGCAGTGCAGAGTCCAGGGGGAGAATGAGCTCCCTGCTCCTGCTGGCCACACTATTGCTGATGCAGGCCAGGATGCCATTGGCCTTCTTGGCCACCTGGGCACACTGTTGGCTCATGTTTAGGCAGGTGTCAAGCAGCACTCCCAGATCCCTTCATAACAGCTTCTTAACTTTCATTTGAAATATAACTGTACCAACTAACTGCTCTATAAAGACAACTTCAGACACATCCATAGGAAATAGAGCAAAACAGATTCTGCAAATCCAGGATTTTCAATTTAGTGTTAGCTGAGGGTTTATTTAACCACTACTGTTACCCCATTTCATTAAGGTACAAATAAGAAAGTATCTAAAAATAAAATAAATCAAAAGCAGTCTGGTAAATTGTTTTTAGACACTTTAAGTGTCTAAAATCTCACCACCCACCAGTTGAGTTTGGAAATTGTCTGGACTGCTAAGCAGAAAACAAGTCCAAGTGAAAGACCATATCTGCTTTCTGGCACAAGGGAACAGAGTGCCTGTGGGGATTACAGAACCAGCTACTGGTATGGACTACCTCCTAGGGCTTGAATAGAGTAGACTGTGCTCAGCCTACTGTGTTACTAGAAAGGATCACTACAGTGACTTCATCAAAGAGGAACAATATACCTGCCAAGGTACATAAAGCAACTTATGAGGAGCAGGTGAGAGAACTGGAATTGTTTAGTCTGGAGAGGAGGAAGGTGAGGGGAAACCTTCTAGCTCTCTACACCTGCCTGAAAGGAGGCAGTAGCAAGGTGAGGGTCAGTGTCTTTTCACAGGGAGCAAGCAATAGGAGAAGAGGAAATGTACTCAAGTTGTGAAAGGGTAGATTTAGACTGGGTATTAGGAAAACTTCTTCACCAAAAAGGTGATCAAGTACTGGAACAGATTCACCAGGGAAGTGGTTGAGTCACCACAGAATCATAGAATCATAGAATGGTAAGGTTGGAAGGGACCTCAAGGATCACCTAGTTCCAACCCCTTGCCATAGGCAGGGACACCTCCCACTAGTACAGAGCATTCAAGGCCTCCTCCAACCTGGCCTTGAACACCTCCAGGCAGGGAGCAGCCACAACCTCCCTGGGCAACCTGTGCCAGTGTCTCACCACCCTCACTGCAAACAACTTCCTCCTGACATCCAGTCTAAATCTCCCCTCTGCCAGTTCAAACCCATTGCCCCTTGTCCTGTCATTGCAAGACCTTGTCAATAGTCCCTCCCCAGCCTTCCTGTAGCCCCCTTCAGATACTGGAAGACCACTATCAGGTCTCCTGGAAGCCTTCTCTTCTGCAGGCTACAGAGCCCCAACTCTCTCAGCCTGCCCTCATAGGAGAGCTGCTCCAACCCTCTGATCATCCTCGTGGCCTCCTCTGGACCCGCTCCAACACTTCCATGTCCTTCCTGTGCTTCCATCTCTGGAGGTATGTAAAAGATGTGTTGGTGGGCCACATAGGGACAAGGTTTAGAGGTAGACTTAGCAGTGTTAGGTTGGAACCAATGATCTTAAGGGTCTTTTCCAACCTAAATCATTCTATGACTCTATAAGAGCAGAACTCTCTATCAGGCAGGATCCTGAGCCAAGATCAAAGAGCATCTGCCTTCCCAGCACACCTCTGAGGAGAAACCAGGTATCTAAGGCTTCAGCCTAAATTCAGTCCTGCTGGAAATGGAGCTGGGCTTATCCAGTCTTCCTAGTATCAAAGTACTACCAAACTGGAGTCATGAATGAGGAAATTTTACTTGGAATGGATGGACAGCAATCCCACTTATACAGGCAGTGGACAAGTCCACTGTGTGTCCCATAGCATTTAGAGTCTTTAAGAGGTCTCACAGCACACAGTTCAGCTGCCTAAGGAGGCAGACGGACAAAACAAGTTCTGACTACCTTTGAAAACTCCAGTGAGTGGCTCTGGAAAGCCATCAGTCCACACGGGATCTCATGGCACCACCTAATGCTGCCATGAGACTGACATGAGACTGTTTGCACCTAAAGCTGTAAGGTAAATGCATCTGGACCAGAGCACATCTTACCTGTACATTCTAAGCATGCAATCAGAAGCCATTGCTCCAGTACTCTGGAATACATCTTCCAGGTTACATGAATTTCAAACTGGGATCATGGATAGTGAAAGAAGCAAATGCTCAGGCAAAAGACCTGAGGGCAAGGCTGACAGGACAGTGCTAACAGGTGCTGCTTCCTCTGTTTCTCCAGGATACAAGCCTGAAACAGGTTCTCACCAGGAACAGCAATGGACTTTTCTATCACACAGGCACTACTAAGAGCAAAAGTTCTGGTTAGAGGCAGGAGATACAGAAAATTATTTTATACAGGTTGGAGAAACAGACAGCTGGGACAGTAAGTGTAGAAACAGCCTCACACTCCTCTGCACAGATGGTGCAATAGTGCCTTGAACTTTCAGCATCATCTGAATAAGGTTCAGTATCTGGAGATTGCTATTCAAGATATAAATATAAAAGACCTGGAGAAAAAAAAAAGAGCATGTAGGGTTTTTTTTTTCAATCAGATCAGGGGTTATGCTCAGAGGAAAAAAAGAGAAGGTAGGGGAAAGGGGAAGAACTGTGCTAATTCACTTATTTTGGGATCCAGATTCCCCAAAATACTGTTGGTCACTTCTCATCACATATCAATAAGGCTTGAGCTGACTCAGTTACTTCTGGAATACGCAGAAGCCACTGTGACAACAATTGGCTTGTTTGGGATCGCAGCTTGGCTGAGATGCAAACAAAAGATGAAACACTGCAGGTGTTCAGTTGTACTTTGTTGCCATGATGCTCACACACCCAACTGCTTGAGAGATTTGCAGACCACTTCTACCTGTGCTAAACATCCATGACACCATCGAATTGGAGTGGTGCATGGTGCAATCTGGAATATTCTACAACAAAGCACTTGAAACAAATCTTCAAATGTTTAAGCAAGATAGGCAGGCAGGAATTCACAGGTCCATGGCAGATCCACTGTGCAGCTGCCAATGCATACTTGTGAATCCAGATACCTGGCTTGATGATGATAAAGGCCTCAGACAATGGCAGCCCAATCCATCATCTGTCTCATTTCCACTGCACCTCAGTAAACAGCAGCTCCAGTTGGTATGTTATTTGTCTTTTTGTCAGCTGCAGTGATTAGGAGTTGTGCATCTCCCGTTTTGAGTCACCACTGGTGACATCAAATATGGCTGAGCTTTTTTCCAGTGCAGATGTACCTATAGGTCTGTTCAGGTCTTAGTCATCATTCCAGTTATTCAATGTGAATAACAGAAATCAAACAGAAGTATGCAAAGTGAGGTTGCCACTGGCACCTCGTTATCTCGACGGTTCTCCGTTTCCAAGCTTGTTAGGGAGTGGCAAATGAGACAAGCTCTTAGCATTAAAAGTAACCACAGATGTACTGTGACTGTCATTAGGAAATGAAACAGGAAAAGGCCCAGACTGATGTGGTACCAAGGAATGAAAGCAGGAACAAAGCTAGGCAAGGTCTGGTTCAGACTGGGAAGATACAGCAACCTTTGCAGGCCTTCCACTAAAAAGGTAAGACTGGCTACAAAAGTTACGCTCAGACAACCAAAGATACTACTGGAAGGACCATTTGGCAGGAATGGCAATACCCTAAGACTGCATTGCACAGTCAGCAACTATAGCTGCCAAACAGCAACTACAGCTGGAAGAATATATTGTAATATGGTGCTGAGAGACAAGCAAAACCAACCAACAAAACAACACAGGATTTCCTCATGGAACATTTTAATAGGGGACTTGAATGCAAAACAGTATGTTCAATTATAGCTGGAATTATGGAAAGAAAAGGTATTATAAATACACTAATGTTTGGTTTGCATTCTTCCTCATCTTGGTAGGAGCAACAATCTGGCAGAATGAATTTAAGAGGTAAGATACCTCCTGGGCACAAGTACCACAGCATCAAGCATGCAAACACTCCTGTATCTGCTTGTCCTTCAAATAGTGAGAATTTCCTTACTTTATTATCTTTGCTGTGACTTAGCTTTCTCCTTGAGGGGAATGGATACGCTAGAGTTTGAAAACACTTGGGCTTACTTTCGGTCTGTAAGGATTCCAAGGAATGCTTTCAGACCTTGGGTATTCTTGGACTTGGGGAAGACAGTTGGCTCATTTGAACCAAAAAAAGTGTTAATTACACAGGGGTGATTCTCCAAAGATTTGCTAAAATTCAAAGTGCAAGTAAATGTACATAACTACTGTAGCGTGCTGTGTTATGCTTTGCAGCTAGGTTATAACAGAGCATTTTATGAATAGGGATGTAACATCACCACAACATCAGTTCAGTGACCTTTTGCAACGGACAGGTGAAGTTTTCAGATCCAGAGCACTGATGAGAGCATTACCAGAGGCATGCAGCAGATGCCCTTATGCAGACACCTAATTGCTTGAGATACAGAATCACAGAATGTTAGAGGTTGGAAGGCATCTCCAGACATCATGAAGTCCAAAAGCAGGACCACGTACAGTAGTCCACACAGGCATGCATCCAGGCGGGTTTGAAAGCCTCCAGACGAGACTCCACAACCCGCCTGGACAGCCTGTTCCAGTGCTCTGAGTAATGATGATGATGAATGATGGAACTTGTCTTCAAAAGCTACTTTTTCCACAAAAACCTGAAGACTTTTCCCCCTCCATTTCAGGATTAACTTCTCATCATTGAGATCTGGAAGAGCTTGGCTGATGAGGCTTCGAGGGGACCTGATAGTAGCCTTCCAGGATCTGAAGGGGGCCTACAGGAAGGCTGGGGAAGGATTATTTACAAGGTCCTGCAACGACAGGACAAGGGGCAATGGGTTTAAAATGGCAGAGGGGAGATTTAGACTGGATGTCAGGAGGAAGTTCTTTACAGTGAGGGTGGTGAGGCACTGGAACAGGTTGCCCAGGGAGGTCGTGGATGCTCCCTCCCTGGAGGTATTCAAGGCCAGGTTGGATGAGGCCTTGAGTAACCTGTACTAGTGGGAGGTGTCCCTGCCTATGGCAGGGGGTTGGAACTAGATGATCCTTGAGGTCCCTTCCAACCTTACCATTCTATGATTCTATGATTCTATGTCCAGTTTCTACCAGAAGCAACAAGGATTCCTTTCAGACAAGAGTAGCTGTCATTCTGAGCAAGGGCCCAAAGAAATGGCACATCTCAATTCAACCCCAGGAAGCTTACAAGAACCTTAGTCATCGCTTTGCACAGAGACAGCTCCTTAACAGCCAGGCTGGCAGCCATAAAGTTTGAATGTGCTATCTCTGCTTCCAAGTAGAATCAACTGAAGGTAAAGTTCTGATGCGAGAAAACTAGTTCTGGCAGAATGTACATCTGCCACGTCACAAGTACACCTCTAGTTAACTGTATTGCCTCTTTAAGAATGATTGCACATTCCCACTTTTGCTGCAGAAGGTATTTGGGCATGCCAGTGATGTAGGTGTGCAGCCATCCTTTAGTATCTTGTATTTGCAAGTTCAGTAAAAAGGTTAAGGAATCATAACAGAGCCCACCAGCATGATCACACACTTTTCAGGAACTTCAAAGATGCAACTGAATAGTGTAAGTAACACCTCCACGCCACAATCATTAGTCAGCTAACCCAAATCTTTCTCCTGGTGCTTTTTTAAGAGTGAAGGTATCAGAATACCACATTGTAGAAGCAGTTTTCAGGCAACACATGCTCCATTTGGGCAATGATACCATCAAAAAGCATGCAGCTCCACATTAACACATCAACAATCACACTTTAAGAGCTTTACAAGGTCACATGAAGCAGCAAGGACTTGGAAGACAGATAAGGGCTGCAGAGGAGAGTTAAACACGGAATTGCAGGCTTACAGTTCTTTAAGAAGTAGCACAGGCCAGTCTAAAACAAAACATATGTACTAAGCAACAGATCTTGAGAAAGTTTGAATTTTAAGAAAAGGAGACAAAAAGATTTTGAGAGACATAGGTCTTCTCCCACTTCTACCACAAGCTCTGAAATATTCTGATATCTGGGTTGATGAAAAGCTCAACATGAGACTGTAGTGCACATGCAGCCCAGACAGCAACTGAGTGCTGGGCTCCATCAAAAGCAGTGTGGGCAGCAGGGCAAGGGAAAAGATTCTGCCCCTTTGCTTTCCTCAGACCCCACCTGGAGTCCTGTATGCAGTTCTGGAGCCCCCAACACAAGAAGGACATTGAACTACTGGAGTGGGTCCAGAGGAGGCTATAAAGATGCACAGAGGGCTGCAGCAGCTCTGCTATGAGGACAGGCTGAGAGAGTTGGGGCTCTGCAGCCTGGAGAAGAGAAGGCTTCCAGGAGACCTTAGAGTAGCCTTCCAGTATCTGAAAGGGGGCCACAGGAAGGCTGGGGAGGGATTATTTACAAGGTCTTGCAATGACAGGACAAGGGGCAATGGGTTTGAACTGGCAGAGGGGAGATTTAGACTGGATGTTAGGAGGAAGTTCTTTCCTGTGAGGGTGGTGAGGCACTGGAACAGGTTGCCGAGGGAGGATGTGGTTGTTCCCTCCCTGGAGGTGTTCAAGGCCAGGTTGGAGGAGGCCTTGAGTGACCTGTGCTAGTGGGAGGTGTCCCTGCCTATGGTAGGAGGTTGGAACTAGATGATCTTTGAGATCCATTCTATGATTCTATGATCTCTGCAATGTATGCACAGACTGAGCACTCTTTATGTCTAGAAAATACATGGATAAAGAAGAGTTATGGTCCTCCAATAAACTGTACAATTTGGTCATTGTCCTTGTTTTCAGTGAGAGTTTTGTCTAACCATGTCAGAAACAAAACACCACGGCTGCAGATAATCTCAGATGCACTCATATTTTACATTTTTTTTTTTTTAATGGCAATTCTTTTTCTCCCACAAATCACAGTCATAATAGATACACTTTGGCCAGAGACAAAACTGTTCTAGATACTACTGAAAGTGGTCTTCAGTTTTTAGCATTAAAAGGGAGAGAGGGACAAATAATGAGTTCATCCTACATAGACCGAAAGAACATGACAATAACTGGACAGAAAATGAAGCTGACCTCTGGCATTTCTAAGCACTGGAAGGCTTTGACAAGTCTGGGAAAATAATTTACTCTCTATCGATTTTAACAGCAGCTAAACACGGACAACTGATCTCATTTGGCGAGTATTCGGTTCACCCAGGTAGAGAGAAATACAGAGGATACTCTGACACAGGGAATTCAAAGGTCGATACTATTGCTGCATTATTTTGAACTCCAAGCTGTGAACAATCATCTTTCAGGCAGACTCTAGGAGTGTTTTATCTAGTGTTTGAGGAGACAGAGCTTCGTTCCAAAGGTCAAAATCACAACGGTTTTTTGAAGCAAACAAAAGGAAAATCTCACAAGAAACTTCCCTCACTTTCCTCACAATCCCTCACAATCCCAAGCACAACTCCAGGCTGGGTGGGGAATGGCTGAGAGCAGCCCTGAGGAAAAGGCCCTGGGGGTCTGGGGTGATGAAAAGCTCAACATGAGCCTGCAGTGTGAGTGCAGCCCAGACAGCAACTGAGTGCTGGGCTGCAGCAAGAGCAGTGTGGGCAGCAGGGTAAGAGAAGGGATTCTGCCCCTTTGCTCTGCTCTCCTCAGACCCCACCCGGGGTACTGCATGCAGTTCTGGAGCCTCCAGCACAGGAAGGACATGGAACTGTTGGAGCAGTCCCAGAGGAGGGCCATGAGGATTACCAGAGGGCTGCAGCAGCTCTGCTGTGAGGACAGGCTGAGAGAGTTGGGGCTCTGCAGCCTGGAGAAGAGAAGGCTTCCAGGAGACCTTAGAGTAGCCTTCCAGNGGAGTTGGAACTAGATGATCCTTGAGGTCCCTTCCAACCTTACCATTCTATGATTCTATGATTCCCTTACAACAGGAGTACATTGGCTGAAAGTAATCAGCTCCAGGCACACTTTACAAGTATTCTTGTTTACTGTAATTCTGCTACAGCTTTTGTAAATTTTTCATCTGAAATCAGGAAGTCTGCAGCTTGTATTCTGACAGGTTGAAATAGCTGAGTAAGTGGAATACATCCCTGTATGGCTGGCTGTGTTTGAGAACACTTAAGAATACATTGCCAAAAAAACCAAGGCGAGTCAGACATCACGGTGATATATTTTAATAACCAAATAAAAAAAAAAATTAAAAAAAAAAAAAAAGGAAAGCCTCTCCCTTCCACTGGTTTCAGGGTTTTTTAAAGAAAGCCCAGAACATAAAAATTCATCATGCCTCATGAATATCCATCTTCCTTAACAATTTCTAATTCCACGTTTCACATTCTAAGATATTCTTTGAAGCACAGGGGACAAATAAATATTCAGTGTCATGGTGAGGCCTCTCTCCTTCTCTGGACTTTCAAAACCTGCCTGGATGAATTTCTGTGACCCTGCTTTTGGCAAGGGAGGTTTGACTCAATGATCTTTGAAGGTCCCTTCTAACATTCTGTGATTCTGTGAGTCATTTTGGAATTCTGTTTCTGTAACAGCCCACAGTAATTTTCAGTAAAAATCTTAATTGCTTTCTACGAAATCTAAAGGAAACAACTGTTAAAAAAGATTTCCTTTAACTTTAAATGCACGGCAGAGATCTACACAGAACTATCCCACTTCACTTCCATTGCACCTCCTCTATAAAATTACATCTGCCAACATAACCACATGCAAATGAGGTGTGCAAAATAAAGACAAGGATATTAATATCGGCTCTTGTGGCTCAGACATTCCTAACTGCATGCCCCTTTTATATATCATAAGGCAGAGAAAACCCAACTAGGATTCCACAGCTATGTGAAAAAGAATATTCTTTCTTCAAATGTGGGACAAACAGATCTAAACCTTCAGGAATATTTTAATCACAAACACAACCAGAGCTATCCTATAATAAAATGCTTTTAGGTGAAACTCTGGGCACGGCTCCAAAGGATCCTGTCCAACATCCTGTGGCTGGAAGTCCATATAGGCAAGCTTTGTCTCTGCCTGAAGTTACCTTCATCCAATGACTGGGAACTTTAAGGATGAAACCCAAGTCTCTCTCCACTTACACGTCCAGTTGTTAGCCACAGGAAGATAAAGGCTCAGAAAAAGGTTTTAAATGTACTTTCCCCCCCCCCCCCCCCTTTTCCGGTATGTCTGGAATTCCAAACGCAGACTTAAAAGTCACTCATTCTGAATTGGCAATGCCTGGCAAGATTTGGCCAGCTTACAATTTTGGTTTTGTAACTTTTGGCAGTCCTGGGTCCAGTGTTATGCCACCACTGTTATTATGAATAACTGATATCAAGAAATGGAATTATAAATACGATCATATGCGACTTGTAAACAAGCAATGGGTTGTATCATGATGGAAAAGTATGAAATTTAGTATTAAACACTGTCAAGCCCAACTTCTTCCATCTTGACTGTAGGCAAATATTGTGTACATCTTCATACTTTAACTATTTGTCAGTCTTGTTATCTAATGGACTTTCATTTCCATCATTGGTCTCTTTGGCCTTGACAGACAAGTATCCAAGTTAATGCAGCAGAGTAAGGTAAGATGTTGAACTTGTTAAAATTATGAAATTTAATATTAAACACTGTCAAGCCCAACTTCTTCCATCTCGACTGTAGGCAAGTATTGTGTGCATCTTCACACCTTAACTGTGTCAGCCTTATTATCTAATTGACTTCCATTTCCATCACTGATCTCTTTGGCCTTGACAAACAAGTATCCAAGTTAACACAGTAGAATAAAGTAAGACATTGAACTTGTGTTTTGCACAAGAAATTAATGATTTAGGTACTAAACAACTGAATCATGAGGCATCTCCATTACTGGCCTTTTATTACCAGTTTTACAACTCTTCCATATCCAGTATGAGTGGCACTTTCAACAAGAAACCCAAAAAAATAAGTAATGCAAATACCAAAATGAAATAAACTGGCAATTAATTCTAACTACTCCTGCAGGTAGTTCCTGTATTTTTAAGACAAAAGTTTGGTCATAACAAGCAGTCGATCAGATTCTCTGCTTGTTTAAGAAAACACTGTTACATGCAGTGCTTCTAGAAGAAAATCCACAAGATTATGCTACCCTACTCACCCTCACTCTTAGACATCCCTAACTCAATAGACATTACGCTTTCCAAGAAGACCACTACATATATTATTATCATTAAAAAAAAAACCACATATAAAAGTGTCTGGACCCCTCAAATGCCTATTCTTTACTTCAGAATTATACAGCCACGCAATAAGCCTGTTTCTAATCATTAACACCAGGAAAACTGTTAGGAGCAAGAATGTTAGTGCCCTCTGCAGCTTTTTTTCCCTTTGCACTCAATGCAAGGGCAAAACGCCACGGATTTCTGGGCGAGATGAACCGATACAGGCTCTCATCTGCCACTTGGACATATTTTTCCTCCCAAAGGCTGGAAGCCCCGCACTGGACATGCAGAAAAAGGTATCGGACCCACCAAACTTCACCACCTCCACTTAAAAACGAAGGCTGCGCTGCCCCAAAAGCTTTCTGGAGAAAATGGGTCAAACGCTCCAAAATGATATCATGGGCGGGAGGGGGACGACGACAAGGAGGGAACGGCCCCTGCCTACTTGCCATAAAAATGTTACTTCAGATACTGGTAGGCACCGCAGTTTAGTGTGGCGATTTAAACCCTGCCATTAATAGGGCCAGCACAGCTAAGCTGCCAGCTGAAATGGAGCAGAGCCAATGAATTAAGTGAATTAAACTCGATACGCTTGTTGACTCAGTTTTCGCCCCATCAGCCGCGATGCTGCCGTTCCAGCGTCGCCTCAAACATCGGGCAGCAAAGTTTAGGCCGGGGGTCCCCGGGTCCCACAGCCGCTGCCCGCCGCCACCCCGGCACCTCCCGCCATCCACTTTCCGCAGCAGCAGCAGTGGCAGTGGCAGTAGCAGCACCGGTTCTCGCCCGCCCCGTCCCGTCCCGTCCTGCCCCGCCCGGCTCGGCTGAAGGCGCGAGGTGCGGAGATGACGACCGGGAGGCGAGAACGGGGATGCCGGGCGGCAGGAGCGGGGATGATGGGTGGCGCGGGTCCCAGATCGGGAGGGCGTTTCTTACCAGCCCGGAGGCGAAGAAGACGGCGAGCAAGGCCAGGCAGGCGCCCATCACGATGAGGAGCAGGAAGACGATGAGCGGGTGCTGCTGGCTCATGCAGTAGTAGGACTCGTAGAGCCAGTCCCGGGAGCGGGACTGCTCGCCGTTCGCCCCGCCGCCGCCCGCCTGCTCTACCCGCTCCAGCAGGTAGCGACGTCTCCTCCTCCTCATCATCGCCTCTTGCCACATTGGGCAGAGCCCGCGCAACTCCCTCAGCGCGGCCGCTGCTGCAGGAGGCAGCCGGGGAGTGGAGCGGAGCGCGCTCCCGCGCGGGAGGCGGAGAGGAGGAGCCGCCGCGGCGGCAGTGGCAGCGGCATGGTGCGGCGGGCGGCCGCGGCCGCCGCGTAGCCAGCCCGGGGCTTGGTGCGCCTCTGAAGGCGCCACCCCGCACGCACATGCCTTGCCCTGCTCCTCCGGAGGTGGGGGCGGGAGGCTCGCTCCTCCCCGCCGCGAAGGAGAGCGGGCGGCGGCCCAGAGCGAGCAGCCCAAGAGCGGCGGGAGCAGAAGGCAGAAGGCGCCTTCGCGGGTGACCGTGAGAGCAGCCGCAGACCCGCGCCGCCGTCAGATGCCCGAGGGGAGGGCCACCTGCCGCTCCCCCTTCCAGCTGCCACTGTCGGCGTACGGCCGGGAGACCTCGCCGTCCCCAGAGGGGTCCGGCGCTTCCGCAACTGCCTCCAACGACGGCAGTGAGGCGGGAAGGCGCCGTGTGCCGCTCCCGCCTCCGGCGGTCCCGGCCCAGCCCGGCTTCCCGAGGGGCCGCCGGCCGGGGGCAAACCCGGAGCGCGGCGCGCCCGCCCGCGGATACGCGACGGCACCGCCCGATGGGAGAGGAAGATGCGCTTGGAAACTGCTCTCTGGAATTGCTCCCACGAGCAAAGGGCTTGGCGAGTCGGATTTGCTCGGTACTTTTCCCGAGAAGCGCTGCATCTCCTTTTAGAAAAAGATACCTCAGCTGTTGTCAAAGACATTCAAGTGAGGAAGAGGCATAACATACATTATCCGCATTTCTCCTTGCTCTGAGGGACTTTGCTGTCTCTAAGGAAGTGGGCACCTGAAACAAACTGGACACATAACTCTCCAAAGTTACCTGCCCATTACGCACAGTACTCACCAGTTTTGTAAGCATATGCTGGCAGTTGTGCTTTTCCAGTCCACTGCCTCCCTGAATGTCCTTTCCTGCAGGACAAATGCTTCTCTGCCCTCTCTGGCCCACTGTCGTCTGCTGTTATTTGCTACGTCCTTTTTCTCCTGCATATGCAGGACTGCCTAAGCGTTCCATGGAGATGAAGAGATCAAAGACACATGGATGCTACTGGACACAGATGCCCCAGCGGTGATTCCCGGTGATGGGAAATAATGCCAGGAGCAAAATGGACTTTGGAGTACAACAATACTACAAAAGGTGAGAAAAATGGAGTTACTGTAAGAGGCCATAAGAGAAAAATGTAGAGCGGAGGGCTTACCATTAGCCAGGTGGAAGAGAAGACAGGTTACTAGGATGATATGGACCAAACCTTACCCTTGTAATACCTCATGCTGCCACTGTTCACGTATTTATCCAGAAGAAGAGACGTGTGTCAACAATCAGTGCAACAAAGCAAGGTAACCAATAGTACCTACAGCTCCAGAAGCTCTGTCCATACACTTGCACTTCTTAATTCCTTGGGTTTGAAGCAAGAGTGAGTCCCAAACTTCCTTGCCCCTGGTTCCTCTCAGCTGGTCAGAATGAAGAAAGCCTCCTTGGCTTTCACTCTTCCTTCCCCTGAAGTGCTTGCTGGGGCATAAGGGACAGATGAGGAAAAAGTGGAAAATTACAACTGTGCTCACTGTTCTCAGAGAGAGAGGGTGAAAAACTCTCAGAAGCAGCAGTGATAAGATTGAAGGATGAACACAAATCTATGTGCAGAGAACATTCTGGCAGAATTAATTGCTGGGAAGGAGTTAGTAGAAGTGGGTGTGAGAATTTCTGCAACATGAAAGTCTTGCAGTCACTTCAAAATTGTGGAATTGGCCACCCTCACTGTAACACACTCATACATAGTGGGATAGGCAAGGAGAATTTAAAAAAAAAAAAAAAAGAAAAAATAAAAGACAAACAAGAACTGCAATATAAAACTTAAAAAAAAAACAAAACAAAAACAAAAACCCCAAAATATTTCCACCTGTTTCTACCTCTCTGGACTGGAACAGAAAAGGCCATTCCAAAGACTTTACTATGGCAGTCATGTCGTTTGTTACTGCACTAGCAAATAATTCCTCATTATATTAGACTCATGCAATTTCTCTGGAAATAATATAATTCCACAGAAAAAAACATAATTAAGTCAAAGTCCAGTGATATCTCATGCCTTTCTAGATTGATGAGTGCAGGATAGAACTCTCTTCTGAAAGACCAGGCATGTCATGCTTCAACAGCTGAGTAAGAGGAGCTATCATAAAATCATAGAATGGTAAAGTTGGAAGGGACCTCAAAGATCATCTAGTTCCAACCCCCTGCCATAGGCAGGGACACCTCCCACTAGGACAAGTCACTCAAGGCCTTGTCCAGCCTGGCCTTGAACACCTCCAGGGAGGGAGCAGCCACAACCTCCCTGGGCAACCTGTGCCAGTGTCTCACCACCCTCACTGCAAACAACTTCCTCCTGACATCCAGTTTCAATCTCCCCTCTGCCAGTTCAAACCCATTGCCCCTTGTCTTGTCATTGCAAGACCTTGTCAATAGTCCCTCCCCAGCCTTCCTGCAGGCCCCCTTCAGATACTGGAAGGCTACTCTAAGGTGCCCTGGAAGCCTTCTGTTGTCCAGGCTGCAGAGCCCCAACTCTCTCAGCCTGTCCTCACAGCAGAGCTACTGCAGCCCTCTCAGCATCTTCATGGCCTCTTCTGGACCCACTCCAATACTTCCATGTCCTTCCTGTGCTGGGGGCTCCAGAACTGCACACAGTACTCCATATGGGGAGTTATCATGTTATGTTTCCATTTGACTTTGTGTTTTCTTGCCTACTTGATTCACCCCTTCTGCTTTTCCTCTCCAAGCTAAAAATCTGCATCTCTCAATTCATTTTTTGAACTCCAGCTAGAAACATCAATTCTTGAAACTCCATTTGGAAACATCCCACACCTTAACTAGAATCCTCATCATTCTTCAGAGCAGAGGCAAAGGTCCAGAGAAAAAAATCCCAGACTATGCAGTTATTTAATTAACAACCACATCATTCTGTGTGTGGAGAAGGTAATTAAAACTGCACTGTACCTAAAGCTGAATTCAACCTCCAATTTCAAGTCCTCTGCTTTATAATTAACGCATTACTATCTTTTTTTTTCTTCTCTCGGGATGCATTTTATCAAATTATCATCATTACAGTCAAATGGCATCTATGACATTGACAAAGTTGAAATGCCATGTGCTTTTGGAGACCAGTTTCCCTAGGTAGCCTAAAATATACAATCTTACTTGACTCAACTTGAAAGTTTATTGTGCCTCAGGGAAAAGGAAGGTAGAGTGAATTTGATAATCTGGGCTTGAAAAGCAAAGGACTTGCAAAAGAAAACCAAAAAGCTCTCCATGCATTCCATCTCATTTCTCTAAAAGGGGGGAAAAAAATAAAAGAAAAAAGAGAAAAACAAGCTAGCACTTTAGAGTGTCAGAAGCTATCTGCTGTATGCTCCTGGGACTCTCACACCATCAAAGAACTTGTTCCTCAAGCAGCTGGAGTCTAAGCATTTGCTGCACCTCTCTGGAGAAGCCAGCCAATCCAGAACAAAAGGTTGAGGTCCACAGCTGCTTATCAAAGCAATCAAGTGCCAGAGGCATTACTTTCCAGTAGCAGACTGATTATCTTAGACAACTTCTGTCTGAACCATCTCCAGAGGTCGATTCCTGCCTCAACTGTTCTGTGATTCTGCACTGTCAGAGCTTATTAGTAGCACCAAGGAATCTGTGATAAGTCCAAGGGAGAGAGTGAAATAGGAACAGGAGAAACAGGAGAAGCTTGCGCTCCCTGCATTACTTTCTTTGCTCAGTCTCCATCACTCCACTCTTTCATTTCCTCTTTCTTGTCTTCTGCATGGGTATTCTGGTCAGGGATGCAGACTCTCTCTCAACAGGGAAGAAGAGAAACAGATCCTCCATTCCTAGGTACTCCACTCAGCTCTAGGACATGCCTAGTCACGGAAAATAAATCGCAAGGAAGAGATGCTGAATCCCACAGTCATGTGACAACACAAGCACTCAAAAAGACATCACAAGCAATTGACCTGAGCAAAAGTCATTGCCCATAAGCCCACTGGAGGCCAGATTCCCCTCCTGCTGGCCAGCAAAGTTTCCCAGAAAAGCAAACCCATTGCCATTGTACTGCAGGTGGTCACATCCACTACATGCAGCTGCAATTGTAGGGCATGTAGCTGTCCTCTCATGCTCCACCATCTGAACTGCCCTGCACAGCCAAAGACAAAGTCAACAAGCACTGCTTGGTGCTGCTCTTGGGGACACCAAACCATTAGCCATCCCTGCTGCCATAGCAGCAATACTTCAATATAGAATCATAGAATCATAGAATGGTAAGGTTGGAAGGGACCTCAAGGATCAGCTAGTTCCAACCCCCTGCCATAGGCAGGGACACCTCCCACTAGCACAGCTCACTCAAGGCCTCATCCAACCTGGCCTTGAACACCTCCAGGCAGGGAGCAGCCACAGCCTCCCTGGGCAACCTGTGCCAGTGCCTCACCACCCTC
>VWZE01019417.1:0-25511 GCA_013396675.1 Eubucco bourcierii
ACCTTCCTGTTTCTTCCCTTTAACTTTTACCTACAAATTCTTTGCTTTTGCATTGGACATCCCCAGGTGGAGATCCATGGCTACCTTTGATGTAGAGGGCAACACCCCCTCCCCTTCTCCCCTGCCTGTCCTTCCTGAAGAGTCTATAAATTATCAGCTACCAGTCTGAGTGGAGTGTCCAAACCCATTTGAACTCCTGCACTAGCTTTCTTCCCAAGAAGGGAATTTTGCAGCCTGCTGCCCATAAGCATAATGTTTAAGGAGCTCTAGAAATCTAACTAAGACAGCCCGAGTTCAGGCACAACCTGCACTGCAGTGAGGGAGAATCTGCAGATATTGCAGAGCTGAGCTCCACACACCTGTGACTTTGGGCTGGATCTGGAAATAGGGCAGAAGCAAAGGAAGTGCAGGATAGTATGTTACAGTTCAGGAGGGTCTTTATGCAGGATTGCCGCATACTTGCACCTGCCTCAGAACCCAAGTGAAACAGCCACAATCAGAAGAGGGAATGGGGAAGTGGGATGGAAAGCAAACTGAAGCATCAATGGCCCCAAGCTCAAAAAGGCAGTTGAAATGTCACAAAGTTAGAAGCTAACCACAACTCTCAGCTGCCATCACAGAACACAGGTGTCCTCTGGGTTATGCAGCTTAGATTTTGTCTACAGGGCAGAAACATCATTAATGATTTGTGCAAGCCCAGCTGTTGCTTTGGGGAAATGGGTGTGATCCACCACAGATAATCTTTAACTTCCTCTTCCCTGAAAATTCATGATCAACAGGAAATCAAAGCTTTGTGTGATACTTCAGACATTCTTTTCCAGGAAGATGTCACAACCAAATTAACTGCCTGCCAACCAGAGATGCACAAACTTGCCACAAAGAGTGCCTTTATAGTCCCTGTGCTCCCCCATCAGTCACAGAGATACATCTGTATTTTTTCCACAGGCTTTTCTGACCTTCTGGAATTCAGACCCAGCAATTAGTTCACACATACATGTTCACACACAAAACTTTTGGCATGCCCTGGATGACAAGTTTCAACCAGAGACATTTGCTTTTGTGGAAAACCACATCTCCAGGCAGACATGGTAGTTTAATATAGGATCATTAGATCTGCTTGTTGGGTTTTTTGTTTTGTTGCTGGGTTCTTTGGTTTGTTTTTTTTTCCCCTCCTTCCAGCTAGTTCTTTTCTACATAGGCTCTTTTTTACTAATCCATTTAGTTTTGGGTAGCCAAGACTAGGTGCCACAGCAAAATTTATGAGGTACAGTTCCAAACAACTCTTCTTTCTCAGTGCATTGTCTCTTGCCTACTACTTCAGCTCTTGGCAGGAATTTTTGATGCGCAAACATTCCTTTCAGGGACTCATTCACTGCAGTACGGCACTGTTTCTGGAACCCTTTAAGCAGTCCCTTATGATCAGGTGGTTGTGTTTTCCTAGGACAAACAAGTCTGCTCAGACTTTGTCCTGTGGAATTTCAGATTGCTTGTACTGTAATCAGAGGTCCTGTCTACTGGATGTAGCAGGTTCTGGCCATATATAAGTCCATCTCTAATTAGAGCCTGACTAGAACTCAGAAGAATTGAAGTCAAGACTTCATATTATCCTTTATAGCTCCCTTTTAGAATTTCTTCACCTTACCTGAGATGTGTTAATGTTTGAAAACATCCAGACTAACAAGGTGAATATCAGGATTCATTGCAGCACATCTCAAGCTGTTCTATCCCAGACTGGTTTTGTCTCTGTTCTGTCACAAGCCTGGCAGGCATACTCTCTTCACATTTGTGTGTGTTAGGACAAAGCAGCAACAGATTATTCAGCTGTGGGTCAGCAAGTGAAACACTTGCAATTACTTTACAACACTAGGAATCCTTTACCTGGGACATATTACTGAAGGCAGGGACTAGGTCTTTAGGTAAACGCTAGTGCAAGACATCTTTAACGTCTGTTGCTCAGATCTCCGATTGCTTTTTGGGGAATACTTTCTTTTTTTTCTTGAGAAATGACATTGTGGATTCAGAACAAAATACTTGAGCCTTGCTCTTTCGGTTTGCAGCCCTCTCCCACCATTCAAAAAGTACAGTGCTATGGCTACTTTGGGCAAGACCTTTCAACAGCTGATGCACTTGTCTGGTCTCACAAAAGTACTAAAAAGAATCAGTCTTAGATCTCTTTGTCCATGGCAGGCTACATTTCAAGGTATCCACTGTACTATAAAAGGTTAACTTCCACTCTATCTGGCAGACAGGCAACAAGATGTTTATAATACTTAAACCTCTGAGAAATTAACAGTGTCTGAATCTGTCCATCCCCACCTCCTCTTCAGTCTAAACTTGTCAAACACCATTTCACAAACTGTTATTAATATTCTGGAGTCATTTACTCCCAAATGTTCACCTATGACTTCAGACATACCTGTATCAACCCTTTTCCAACCTGCTCTGAAGCTGTTAGCCTCTTTGTGCTTGGCCGAGGCTTGACTAAGTTTAGTAAGCCTGACCTAACCCAGTTCCTCGCATGTGCTAACCCCGAATGTCACTACAGAAGGCTACTACAAAATTTAATGCATCTCAGCAACAGTTTCAAGGAGGTGGAAGTAATAAATTGTTTTTTGAGTGTTTTGTTTGTTTTTTTATTTCAAGAAATGACAGCTTTTTGTGCTCCCTCAAGCTCTTGGATTTATCCTATATAGGACACGTCCATCAGTCCCCACATTTGAATATGCAAAGCTCTAGGATCAGGACTCCACTTTGTCTCAGCAGCCTCAGAGGCTTCCCAGGGCAGAAGGATAGGACAAAGAGGTTTGAAAGGTTCTCCCTGTGGGGAGAACCCTACTTAACAGCTGGGCATAACTACACCTGCTGCAGTTCAGATTCAGAAGAGGTATGCCTCTATGGCTAATGTTGTGCTAGCCAGAAGATAGCTTCCACTGTCCTACCCTTCATCACAGCATAAGAATCATTGGCAAAGCAGGGAGTGTAATTCTGGCATGAATAGTAAAGAAAATGTAAAAGGGAAAAGTGGCCTTTGCTCTGCAGTGAGTGTTCATTAAGGATAGATCCCAGCACACCACTAATACATTTAAGGGTCCTAAGCAGAACAGCACTGGAATGGCTGCCTTTTGGTTAATACCAGCTTACAGTGTGTGTCAAAGCCCATTTGAGCTCAGGGAACATTCACTCAATTCTGACCTGCTGCCAGACATTTCTATTCACAACTTGTTAGCCTGAACAGCCACATCATGCAAGATAAAAGCCTCTTTCTTCTCTCCCCAGGCTATATTATCACTTAATTCTTAGTGGTGTCCCAGTGAATCTGAGGGCAGTAGGAATGGACATCCAGCTTGCTGAAGCTGTATCACTTTTAATTATTTGCCTCACCCCAGAAGCCAACAAGCCCATGGCCAAAGGATGCTGAAGACTTCTGAAAGATATGGGGGAATAAGTAGATTTCTGCCAGAATAAGTAGATTTCTGCCAGTCAGCTTGGTTAAGCCAAAAAAGGAGAAGCAATACTAGAAGATCCCTAGAGCCCTGCAGATCTACAGTTTCTTTAACAGGAAACTGGGGTAGGGCAGACCCCAGCACTCTATGGATGTGTGTACATGGAAACCAAGGAAGTCTGCTTTCTCCGCTTCAAAGAGCTGGAAGCATCACATCTCCTTTACTTAAGTGTAGTCAGGAGGATCTGTTCCTTTCTACACCCTATGGTGCCCAGCCAGAGAAGTCTTTATTCATCCCTTGTTTATTTATTAGAAAATCCCTGCAGGTCTAGGCATTTAAAAGGAAGCACTAGTTACATGGAAAATGGGACAGCGAAGTCCAGAAGTTACCGAATATACTGCAAAGGTGGATTTGGGCCAACAGTGACCCGGTGACCTCTTGCAGGAGATGCTGGTATGGCTGTGAGCAGGGCAGTAGCAATCATGATCCAACCTTCTCAACATAATTTGCAGGATAGAGTCCAACTTGGCCATTGAGAAGTCGGCCCTTGCACCAGCCCTGCTCATCTTCCTCACTGATCTTCATTAGTTCTTCACCTAAAAGCAAAACCAATCATTAGGGAACAGCCCTGAGAAAGATAGCATGGCATTTTTCCCGCGCTCAGATGAGTTGATGAAAAGCAAAACCCATTGGTCTGAATCATCATTCTTCTCCCCTAATTGAACTCACTATCACACAGCAGTTTAATCCAAGCCAGAGTTAATGACCTCTTAACTACCTATGCTCAGTACCATCCTCTAGGCCAAGGAACTTCACACACAGACCTTCACTTCTGCTGTTCAACATCAGAAATATTTGTATGCCCTATATTTCTGCCTGCTTTCCTTCCACCAGTGGAACATGCTTAAAAGCCAGAGAGTTCAAAATGATCTTAGAAATTTCTTAGTGGGTCCCATGTAGTAGGTGGAAAGCAAACATAAGAGGCTGCAAAGCTCTTGTTATGACCCAAAATGACTATTCCATGACAGAGTGTTCGGTTTGGTCATCAAGGCATAGAATCAAATTAATTTCTGCAAGACTATAAGACTATAACCAGGAAAGGGTTTTAACCTTCCCATATGTACTTGGGAATGGGCAGAAAGGTCCCCTTCTCTACCCTCTCATGCCTCCTTCTGCCAGAAAGTGGGAGGTCTGACTGCATCAGTAAGTACATCCCACGCTGGCAGAGGCTCAAAAAGTCATCTGCTGTTAAGCTCAAGCCCTCTGTGTACATACTGCTCGGAGCAGTTTCAAAGGGAATGACATGCCTCACTACATCTGCTGAGTGGAAAAAAAGAGCAAAGAGTCAAGTTTTAGTGCACCCATATTGTGAGATATTTTAATGCAACAAATTAGTGTTAGGAAGATTACGAATATGGTACCACTTCAGCATAGGTATTGACCTAAGGCACAAGCCCCTGCTATTGAAGGATTTGAATGCCTTCTTAAAACGGGTGTATTTTGGAGAAGGATAGCACAGAGATAGCACTATATGAGACTCAAGCAATATTAGAGACACCCTCAATATCCAGATGTCCTCTTGGAGTTGAAGACAGCACATACAAACTGAATTTAACTAAAAGGAAGAAAAGGGGAAGGATCACTTTGCTTCAGTGTTCTCTTTCTCTCAGTCCTCTATTGCAAGTCAGGATCTTCCCTCAAGGTACCCATTTTAAGCAGGTTTGCACAGATCTTATTTGCCCATACTCTGCCTTCTGCATTGCATGCCAGTTAGCTGAGATTTCTCCCAAAGCTTATATTTCTGGTCACTAGAAAGGATGATCCAGACCACTCATATTTTTAATATCAACAGCACAAGGTAGAAGCATTTAATAAAGGCTCAAGATAAAGTGCAAAACAAATGCCTTAAGAGGAGTCAGGAAGGATCTGTTTTACTACCTAGACTCTGTCTAGGCCTTGGTCACACTGTAGGGAGAGCATTCTGTTTTTCAGTGGCTTCGCTGTCTGTTAGTCTTGAACAGACTGGATTGTCCAATTTATCATCCACCTTAGAGGAGTTGGCAATGGGTCAAATGAGGGGAAGAAAAGTAATTATCAGTTTTCAAGGGGACATCCAGTTCGTGAAGAGTGTTTCAATCATTAAGTCATCCCAAGCAAGGACAGCAAAAGGTCAGTAGGAGATTAGTGCTTCTGTACCTGCTTTAAAGCTCAGCTCATCAGCCTCCTGTCCTGTGTAATCATAGAGTGCTCGTACCCGTACACCTGGTACCTTTATGTCCTCCTCGTGCCCATTGGCATCCAGGCACTTCTTGGGAGTGTCCTCATCTGACCACTCCGAAATGTCTTCCTTCAATCCACTTTTGTGTGTGGAAGGAGAGAGGGATAAGATAGTTGTTAGACTCATCTCACCCCCACCTCCTCCCGAATCATGTACCACCCTGACTGCCACTGAGACTGTGATGCCACAGAACAAAGTACAAGAGGCACAAGGCAGGTGTGAGGGTAAACAGGGAGGAGATATCTCAGGAGGTAGTACACTTGGTTGAAAGTATCTCAGAATTAGAGTCCCAAGGGCCAGAAGGGTAACTCAAAGTATTTTCACACATGCACACTCTCCATGACCTCATCCTACTGTAGCAGATCCTCTCACATAAAGAAGCCCAGTTCTAAGTGGAGAGCCCAGCTGTGTCCAGAAATCATTCCAATCAAGAATAAGAGATACAGGAAAAGCCATGTTTCCCACCCCAAAGGGATGTCTAGAATGCTGTTTTCCAAGTCTGGTATAAGAGCAGAGGGGAAGAACAGAGAACATGTGGAACCCAAAATCCCCTGAAGAGCCTATGTTTCATACTAACTTCACATGGGTGGGTGCCCTCAGGCTGTCATGGAAGAAGCTGTTCTGCTCCTCTTGATAGGAACACCTGTAGATTGGCAAATAGGAACCCCTGAATCCAACAAACTGAAATGAAGTAGTGGCCCTTTTTGCCCCGTACCCATAGACAACAGTTCACATTTTCAAGCAAGAACTGGAGGACCTCTTCAGCCTCTTGCTGTTCTCCAGCTTGCTTCCTGGCAAGGGAAGCAGCTACCTTCAGAACTGTCACACCAGGGTGGGGATGAGAAAATAAAACAGAAATCCCATGACTGCATTTTGAAAACAGCACAGCTAACTTGCAAAGCTACCAGGTCCCAACTATCCTTGCTCTGTCTGGGAGGAAGAAGAATTGGGGAAATACATGCCAGAAACTCATACAGCATTAGTCTGACTGAGCTAAATCCCTCTTACTAAGATCTATACAAGGAAGACACCCTGGGAGGCAGTATACACAAGAAAAAAAACAAACAAAACAAAACAAACCAACTCTGCAGCTATTTTGAACCCCTTTTCCGCCCTGTCTTCTACGGAGTGGCGCAGGCAAGGCCATGGACAAGAAGAGACAGGAAATTAAGGCGGGGGGGGGGAATATTTAAAAAAAAAAAAAAAAAAAATCAATCACTCTTACCAATAAAACTCATTCATGATTCTAGGCAAGCTTGTTTCTTCCCTAACCCAATGTACCCCAGACTTCAGCCCTTACCTTTGCCTTGTATGCAAAGGGGTCTGTGAGACAATCCCATCCCGTGCAGGCAAAATGCTGGTCAGTGTGACATCATCAGCCATCTTGCCACTTTTCTCCTTCTTGGTGATTGGCCTCTGTGTTTCAAGGGACCATTCCTGTTCAGGGAAAAGCAGTAACACCATCAGGAAGGACAGAACATTAGATCACACTTTAGCTGTGGCTGGACCAGTCAGGCAAACGACCTTGCTGGCATAACAGGCTCACTCCTGTTGAACCTCAACATCCAATAAGAGCAGTTGTGAGAAAATTGCTCAGGGACCTAGGACAAGTTCCTGTTACACCAAGCTCATGTTCTTTGACCTGGCAAGTTGGATGAATAGAGTATTTGCAGTTTTGGCAGGGTTGCATATGTGCCTTTGGGCACCAGACACCTCGCAACATAAAAATTTCAGGGAAATCTTAACATCCTGAGCCTGTCAAAGCAAAGGTGGTCTTGCCAACCCACCATTTTCAGTGAATAATCTACAACACACTCTAGAATGTTACATTACCTCAAACTGAGGCCAGTTCATTGCCATGCCTGGTCCATGAGTGTTGCGCCACCACTTCAGGTCCTCCTGGTTGTCTGCAGCGACGATTACTTGGTAGAGATCTCGATACAATGCATGAAAGCTATAATCAGGAACAGACAGAACCACCTGTAACCAATTTCCTCAGCAGTTTTCCAAAAGCCATGTAGGAAGATCATAACTTCGTGCACAATTACACAGCATTCAAAGTCCCACAGGATTCAGGATGCTACTGCAGCACTGCTTCAGCCCTAGGAGAACAGAGCCACCCTTAAAGTCCTCCCAGCAGATGGGACAGGCTTGTCTGGTGTGGCTATGACTAACATCTATCAGGTCTCAGCATAGTTCATCAAATGATCGTTGAAAGGGCCTGGCACACTCTTGCACATTGTCAGAGGCAGCTCATATATGTTGCCTCCACCTTAAAAGTACAGGAGCACAGAAGTTTTTGTTGTTGTTGTTGTTGTTTCCCCCACTATAGCCCCTACCTAAGGGCCACTTGTGGTCTTACAGCTGTTACCTCCCCAACAGTCTCTTCAGGCATGGCAGAATGGATGTAATAGCTATAGATACTAGAAGGCAACGGAGCAGCCTTCTGTAATTCCTAAGACTGGAATTACACATAGCAAGATGGACATGACAGTACTGAACAGCAGTGCAAGAGGAAAGGTTCAGAGGCAGGAGTCCTCCTCTCTGGGGAGCCTGGCACTTCAAGGTCAGAGACACCAGCTGTGGTCAGTTTAAAGAGTCCAAATGCCAGTTCTGAGACATACTTTGAAAGAGGAGGAGTAAGACCTGGCAGGTCCAAGAAGACAGCTCCTTTTCAGACATGCCAGAACTAGCACCCCTCACCAGACCCCAGGGGACCCTAGGCTGCCGGAATTCCCTCCTGTGTTGGGGCCGATACCTTTCATTGGTGGAGAGGTTGAGATGCTGGTGCAGATTCAGGAACATCTCCTTAAAGAAGCACAAACGCTTGCGCTCTGCTTCCTGACAGCCCTCAAACACTTGCTCCATGTCCTCCATGTAGCGGGGATTATAACGATTCAGCTCTTCCAGCATCTTCTCATACTGATCCTTGCACTGTATCAACCCAGGAGGACAGCAACAATGAGAAGTGTTGCCTTGATGTGAGATCAGTGACAACTGTACTTGCTGTCTTGGAACTGACAAGATTTCCCCACCTCCTGCACTGCTGAACATATAGACCACAGAAAGAAGAAATACCCACTGGTATCCCAGTCCATTGCTCTCCTAATAGTCTTCCAAGTTCCTTGTTCTTCCTTGCTACATTTCACACCTTCACTCTCGCAGGCAGGCAAACTAGCTGCTTCTGGTGGCCAGGTCTTCAGCTCCACAGTTTCAATTTTTTAAATTTACATTTAATTTAGATCCTATCCAATACCAAAGATGGATGAACCTTAGTCCTAATTACCAGGGTCTGTCTAGCTCACTGAAGCCTCAGTCAGTGGCATCACCCACCTTCTTACAAGCTTCAGCAGGAAGCATTTCACTAAGGGACATTTCAACAAGTGTTTTTTCCACAAAAGAAGTATCCTTGCGACCCATATCCATAAAACACACACCCTCTCAGCCTCCTGAGTGCACTTCTCTACACGCTCCTGCAACTTGCGCAGCTGCTCCTGTGAGACAGATGAGTCTGCCTTGGCATGGTTCTCCCTTGTATGGGCTGTTTTCTCTTCCTTCCGAGCTGTGTGATAGTTTTTCTTGGAAGTTTCCACCTGTAGAAGTAAGGTGCATTGAAAGCCATAAACCTGATGACATTGATCCTCCATAACTCAGAGAGGTCATATTAAAGTTTGATACAGTCATCAGCAATTATTTCAGGACATCCTAATAGGAAGGGCAATTTGGTATTTAGTAAAGTGTGCTCCAAAGCGAAGAGATACCTCCAAACAATCTTTTCCAGTACTCACTGCCATGCAGGAATACTGACCCCTTAAAGTTTTCCCACATAAGGAAGCTACAAAACCACCAAGAACAAGAGCACATCAAACATCTGGCCCTGTCTGGTATTCTGTGGTACTCCATTTAAACCTTATTTGTTTGCTCAGTGTATCTCCCAACGAGACAGACAGCTAACTGCCCTTATCCCTCCTTCCTCATTCACACTTGACTCACATCTTTCATCTTCTTCACCCAGGGCTTCTGAGCCTTGCGAAATCCATCCTCTGCCTCCTTTGTCTCTTTGAAGCCCCCAATCATCTGCTTGTGGTAGGCCTCCTTTTGCCAGGCCTTGATCTTATCAGAGTCTTCACCAGCTAGGTAGTTCCGGACAGCTAAGTGAATTTCACTCAGTTTGTCTGCAGCTGTCAGGAAGGCATGCCAGGCCTTCTCCAGAGTACCATACTGTGGACCTGCAGGCAGAAGCACCAGAGTGGCTCTTACACCTCCTGCCCACCAGAAGAGAAAGCAGAATCTTTTCCTCCTCCACACATGTCAGTATGAAGTCACTTCTTTAATGTTCCCCCATCATACAATTCAGTATTGACTGGTCTCCACAGTTCCAACAGGCAGCATCTAGAGTGGCTGTTACAGCTGACCAAAATGGAAATTTCTTTTGGGCAGTCTTAGCTGTACTAGATAGACAAATTTTCTATGGAGAATTCTCTTCTTAGATCTGGCCTGAGCTTCAGGACAGATATCAGCACTAATTCACGACTGAGGCTAAGGTTGCCAGCTTGCAGGACCAGCAGATCTTTCAGGGCATGTGTCCCACCATTTCCCATTACTTGGTGAGATGCTATTAGTGCAAGCCCAGTGCCACTAAATCACAGCATTACCAGTTACTCTAACTAGAAAAGAAGGAGGAGAGACAGCCAAGTCATCCTTATAAGGGGAGATATGCAGCTTGATTTAAAACATGGACTGCTCACATACTTGCCAAACTTGAATAGATTATTTGGTGTGCAACCAAACACCTGACAATGCAGAGAACTCCTCTCCAAGTGAATCAGAGGACTGGCTACATGCACAAGAAAGACACCCAAGAAAGTCAACCCATTCTTGGAGAAGGGAAGCCTGTCCACCAAGGAAACAGCACCACCTTACTAAGAGAGTGCACTCAAGGAAGAGTGAAATGACTTCATCCTGTTCCCAGTCCAATCTTTACCTTTCTCCACGTTGGTTCTCCACTTACGGGACCACTCTGTTAGCTGCTGAGCATAATTCTTTTCTATCTTGGCTCGCTCCTGGAAGCAGGAGATTACATCATTGCAGAGTCGGTACCCATCATCCACACGCTTCACTGTCCACTTGTAGTTTCCAGCCTGAAATTTCACACATCATTTATGTTAGATTGAGTCTCATGTTCCTTGAGAATAGACAGCAGGAGGTCAGTTGTCCCTTCTGAAGCTAGCAGCTGGGCTGAGACCCTCCTTGGGTACTCTTCTGGGCAGGCACAGCAGTGCAAGGAAAAAACAGAGATTCTTTGATTGTCTGTCTCACAGTTCAGATGAGTGGTAGCTGAACAAGGAACATTTCACCGCATCTGGGAGGAAAAGGGTCACCTTCTCCCTGCAGTATAACACAGTGCTACTGAACTTCCCAGAGCTGTTCCCTTCCACTCACTCCCTAACAGCAACATGTCACCCAGGAACCCGATACTCAGCCACCTAAATCAACTGGTGGGAGGCAAGAATACATTCCTACCTCCCTCATACTACAATTATCTTTCCTTACCTCCCAGAAACTGCCCCCAGGAGCCTCCCCACCAGCATCATCTTCTGATGACATCACCCTCTTTTTCTTGCAGCAGAGAATTTTTGCAGATTTCAGTGAAGCTGAGAAGAGAGAAAAGTGATTTTTAATATAGAACTGGATGAGCCTTTCCAGAGAGCACAGTTTTCTGACTCTTGAATCTGGAAGAGCCCAATTTACTGCCCTGCACACATTACAAGATCCAGCAGAGTCCTAGCTTGGGACTGAACCTGCCTCCTCCACCCATGCAGGGAAAAGGCCCCCTAGGAAGGCCTGTAGCACATTGGGAAAGGATGTCGCAGAAGATAATCTTGCCGAATCTCAGGTGTGCAGATCCTGGAGATGTTAGAGCATCCAATTCAGCAGCACCAGACATGTCTGCAGACTTTCTTTTTCTACTCAAGGTTCTTGTGAGAGTAGCAAAAGCTGAATGAAATGTGGCTTGAAAGACTTTAAATAAGTCTTTGATCAATGGAGATAACTCTAGCTTCTCCGTATGACTTGGAATTATGGGATTACAACAACTGACTGGAGAAAACAAGGCTCAGCAGTCAGCAGGTAGGCATGTCTTGGGTGGGGAGGAGCCCTATAAAGCAGTCCATGAGCTGAGCTGAATTTGAGCAGAGCTACAGAAACACACTGGGACATACCCAGCCAAATGGCAGTGCAGCACACATGCAGCACTGCTGCCCTAGAAACATCCCCAAAGAACTGGTATTTCCACTACACTCAATTCTCTCACTGCATTAGGCTCAAAATCTAGGCTAGAGAAGTACAAGGTTCATCTCATGATTTGTCTCAGCACTTCTACCCATTCCCCTATGCTAGTCTGTGTTGCCAGCTTGTTTCTGACATAGTGCAACACTATGAGTTCTTTGGGGAGAGGTTCAGGGGGTTCCTTTTCAGCAGGAATGGGAAGACAAGTTATGGAAAAAGGCCCAAGCCCACACACAAACACACTCCATTGTAGGCAAGTCTGGGTTAATGCAGCATCGATGTCCTTTGCTGCCACTTCTCCTCTTGCACATTCCAAGTTATAAAAAGCTTCCCTCACACCCCAGAGAGGTATCTGCAACTTCTGCCAGCCCACAGAGCACAGAGTAGAGATGAAGACCATATCAAGAGTCCACATCTCCTGGTTCCTGCTGCGAGAGTGCCATTGAGTGGCATGAGCACCTCAACACAGACTGCAGGAATTGCCTGTTCCAAACTGGGGAACAGTTTGCCCATTTGCCCAGTCTTGTCCCACAGGGAGTGTCATTAATGTTATTCCACTGCTTTTCTCCAGAAAGCTCATAGTGCTGAAGCAAGTTAAATGGGACATGACACTCAGGTGCACAATCCTAGAAACCTGAAAAATACCTCCATTTATGCCACCAGCTGTCACTGTTCCTCCCTCCCCACCATTTGTCAGGCTGTTGCAAAGCTATCTTACGTGCATCCAGGCACACGACCCTACTCTGTCCCCAGTAACTACATACCTGAAAGCTGAAAGTGAGATGCCGCAGGGGATCAGTGAGCAGCTGGCAAGTACGTCCCAAGCTCTTCAAACTCTGTGAAAGACTGGAGGAGACAAAGATGGGCACAGTTAGACACTTCTGCTTCTCGACACAGATGCTGCCTGTTCTGATGCATCCCAATCATAGGGGTGTCCCCCTTCTGCCAGCTACTAGGAGGGGCACCCTCTGATATAGCAGCTGCTGCCACTATGCCCCCTGAGATGCCACGTTCCAGCACACAGGAGATGCCAAATCCTTGTGTCACAAGATCTAGCCCCCGAGAGAATTAAAATAGAAACGTTGAGACAGCATGACAGCACTGTGCAGGAAAGGTACCATCACAACAGCTGAGCAAAAGTCTCAGGCCAAAAAGGCCTAAAATAAGCACACTCCTCAGGCCCCATGTATGGGGCCCTGACAGTACAGTGTCCAGTCCGGCAAACCCCACCAGCTCCATGCACTGCTGTACAAACTTCCACACATCACTGGTTTCAGGAGAAAAAGGCAAGGGCACACATATGCACTTTTTACAATCCCTTTTTACTAAAGATGAAGAAAACTTACATACAAGACAAAGGACTTGATAATTCTACATTTCAAAAACAAACCCAAACTCCTAAGAATGCACATTCTGCTCTAGAGGTGCAGAGTCCTTTTAGCAGCACAGCACCTAGCATTGCCCTGGTAGGACGGGGCTCTACCAGCAGAACTTTTCCTTTGGTTCTGTGAACTGTCCACGTCACATTCTCAAATACTTTGCCATTATGATACAGGAAACTGTCATCACCTTCCCAGAGAAGAAAAGCAAGTAAAAGGGCTGTGAAAGTTAAGGGAAGTGAGAGCAGAAAGAGGCATTTTTGGTTACCTCACATTCACTTCTCTGAAGATTTACTTCAATGTGAAACATCTGTTTACTTAAACAGTCAAGCAAAATCCCCTTCTCAGTCACCAATAGCCAGTCAGTGGAGGCTGGAAGGTTATGGCAACCATGAGAAAACACAACTCAGAGCAGAAGCTGCAAAACCAGGCAACAGGATTTTTAACCAGACATTAATAAAATTTTGGAGTAAGAATGAAAGAAGGTAGGAAAGAGGAGGAAGGAAGGAGAGATGGACTGGGTCATCGCAGATAGGCTAGTAACCTTTGGTCAGGAAGGTAGAGGGAAAGAGTTGGGACACTTTTGCATTATCCTGGTCACTGGATGGCTTATCATAAACTTTCTAAGGCTTCTTTGTGGTCCCCAGTAAAACCACACTGAAATTGCTAAGATTAAAAAAAACTGTCATGAACAGTTACGTCAAAGTAGACTTGAAACTGCCCCAGACTCACTCTTTCTCCTGATGAATGCACAGATCAATTCGATATGACACATCAAGGATGTATCACTTTTTCCATGCCACACCCTATCCTCACTCCCACTTTATCAGGAAGCAATGAATCATAAACATGCCTTCCATCTCTGGTTTCCAGTTCAGGCAGACTGCACAGCGCTAGATGTCGGGGACAAACATGGAAAGCTATTGTGTGCCAGAGAGCTTGTTTGGGGGATAACTGAGCAAATAAATACCAACAAACAAAAAGCCCACAAACACTCAAATTCATTCTTTCTGCACTTTCCACATCAGAATTTGAGCCATACTCATTTTCTTTGGTGTTATAAACCCAAACAACTGGGTTTGCTATTACTAAACCAAACAGACTGTGAAACATAGTAAATAGTAACTGTGATGGATCAAACTGTGAGTTCTGGTAGCCTTGCAGCCTCTGTAGAAAGCAGCCAAAAGCAGATACCTTCCCTCTCTTTTAGAATAAAGCAAACACTCATGATGCCTCCAAGCCTATAACCACTTTTTGACAGAAACTTCCTGACCTGGACGTGCACCCATGAATTTAGCAATACTCAATGGATTTTTCTTCTATTAATTTCTTCAATCTGCTTTTGAACTCACATGAGATTTCAGCGTCCAGAACATCATGGGGCAAAGTATCCCACAGCTTAAAGCTCTACTCTGTAGAGTAGAGCTGTAGAGTAGAGCTCTACTTGGTACAGTAACTAGGTGAGAAAACACAATAAACTAGTATAACATTTCTACATTTCTCCATGACCTGAGTAGCAGCCAGTTGAGTACATATTTCCTTATCAGTACTACAGACTTTATATAAGTCCAGAAAAGTCTGGCTTGGTAGAAGCAAAAACATCAAACAACAAGGAGGACCTTATTCTGACAGGCTTTTTCTGGACTTTACATACTCCATGAACCCATGTCAGTCAGCAGATCAAATTGGATCTGCATGCAAACATAGGGAAGGTACTTAGTACTGCACACAGGGGCTGAGAAACAGCTGCTGCTGTCACCCTGAGCCCTAGAAGAGCAAAGAGATTGCCACTCCATCCCTTCATGCCTAGTTATTCCTGAAACACCCATGAGTTGCAAGCCACCAAGAGTCTGAGACCAGACGAAACCTCAGTTTCCCAGGAAAAGCCAGTGCATGAGTTACATGTGCCAAAGGCTGGAAGTCATTTTCCAGCAAAGTAGAGATGACAGGATTACCTTGTGGACAGCCTGATACAGCAAGAGTCACCATGTATGTGGTTAAGGAGGTCTGGCAGTGTCTGCACAATATGAGCAATATAGCTCAAGTTATTTGGGGTGAAGTAGAGTTACATGTGTGAGCAACACATTGGAGACTACTTCCAATGCCTCCTCTGCTAACAAGAGGCTATCTAGCAAACATGCAGAGCAATCTATCCCTACCTTCAACCCTTCAGCTTTCACAGTTAAGAGCTAATTAAGCCAGCAATGTGGCCACAACATGAGGTCATCAAGAAGTGTGTAGCCAGCAGGTCAAGGAGGGTTATCTTCCCTCTCTATTCTGCTCTGGTGAGGCTTCATCTGAAGTACTGTGTCCAGTTCTCAGCTCCCCAGTTCAAGAACAGGGAACTGCTTGAGAGTATAAAAAGCACAATGAAGATGCCTAGGGACCTAGAACATCTCTGTTATGAAGTAAGGCTCAGGGACTTGTTTGGTTTTGGGTTTTTGGGTTTTTTTTTTTTTTTTNTTTTTTTTTTTTTTAGCCTAGAGAAGACTAAGAAGGGGATCTTATCAATACTTATAAATACTTAAAGGATGGGTGTTAAGATGATGGGGTCAGTCTTTTTTCAGTAGTGCCCAGTGACAGGACAAGAGGTAATGGACACAAATTTGAACAGAGGAAGTTCCATCTAAACATGAGGAACTTTAGTGTGAGGGTGGTAGAGCACTGGAACAGTCTTCCCAAGGAGGTGGTAGTCTCCTTCTACAGAGTCATTCAAAACCTGCCTGGACACTTTCACGTGCAACCCGCTCTGGTAAGGGTGTTGAATTAGATTACCAGAGGTCCCTTCAACCCCTATCATTCTGTTATTCTGTGATACCTGAGACCTCACTGGAGCTCATGTAAGACAAGCTTTCTGAAGGAGAGAAAAGAGTAACCACAGCTCTAATGACTTGACATCTCTGCAGGCTTACAGATGAGGACATGACAGACGCCACTACAACCAGCAATGTCAGGTAAATAAACCAAACAGAGCTACAGCCCTTTCAGCTAGCAGTGCTAGAAAAGGTACTGCCCTCCTTTCAGAAAATACCTATGATCAACATAGTTATTAGGCCACACCTGCTATCAGCTCCCTATTAAGTTACAAAAAAAAAGCCTCTTGTTCTTGAGCTGCAGAAAGGTAGAATGGCTCATGACTACCTCACTGGTACTGAGCTCCACCTGGGGAAATGCCAGAGCGCTTGTCCTGGCAGAGCTGTAGAACAGCTCTGTTCCTTTGTTCAACAAACAACACCAAGTTGTTTGTAGCACTCCTGCTCTAGTCAGTGACACATCTCAGACACCAATCTCTGCCCTCAGTCCAAGCTATCAGGCTAAAATCTCCCCTTTCAAAACGTGTGGGTCTTGTAACAGGTTACGGGGGTACTGCCTTTTTGTTTCACATTTGCACAACATGAATACAACAGGATCCTGATCTGCAAATAAAACTTCTAAACAAATAGCAGTCATCACTCTTACCCACTTCAGAAATCTTTCCCTAAGGCAGGCAAACCACAGAGATCCTCTTCCCTCTACACCACACTACAATACTTCCAGCCTTCAAACACCCAAGGCATCACTTCTGTGGATTGCTTAACTGCCTCCTGAGACTCCTTGGAGCAGTTGTTATCCTAAGTTTGCCAAAAACAAGCCTCTGAACTCTGTAGATACTCAAAGGGCTGGTGCATGCAGCCCTGCAGGAATTGCTCCACAGAAATGAAGCTTGTACCTTCCACCAGACAAGGCCTTCTGCCCAACTCCTCTGGCCTTTCCCAAGTATAACAGCAAATATTGGATGCAGACACAAATATGACTCAGGTAGTTCCTACAGTTTTTATTGTGGACCACTTTCTATATAGGCGGTCAAGCCAAACTAAGCAGGAGTTTTAATCAGGAATGGATTGCTACTATTTCCCCCTTTGAGACAAAAAATTAACACTACAAGGAAGCACCATAAGATTCCTGTGGCCAACTTGATTCTCAGAATCACTTTTCTGTATAGCAGGCAGCGATAAAAGTATTCTTTTCATTCTAGGGCACTTCTGGTATAGGTTGCATGTAAACAATCTAAACAATGTGAATACAAAAGGATGACAGACACTAACTTCTCTCTCCTCCCCCACCTCTGGTTAGCTATTGCCAGAATGGAACTAGAAAGTTGAAGTCAGGAGCTTCTACATGACACCATGTCATGGTTTAAGGCTTAATGGAATGCAATGAATTGGATTGCTGCTGGTACAGCAGTGCTAGGAAGGTCACTGACTGAGATAAGGAAATGGGGCATGGGAGAGGATGTCCTTTCCAGCTTCACCATCTCTGAAGCTGAAGGTGCATGCTGAATTGCTCCAAATTAGTGACTTCAATGATGCCAAACAACGTGCTCTACACTTCCATTATATAAAAGGACTGATATTTGCAGGTGTCATAACCTTTCCAAGGAAGGGCCAGTTCTCTACAGCCACAGAGGGTGCCAAATCATGTGAAGATTCTCCAAAACTTCCCTTAGCGATATCTATCTTATTGCTGTGATCACACTCCTGGTACAGTCACCTGACTGGGAAAGGAACTAAGACCCAGTGTTTCCCAGACACTCCCCAAGTGCTGCAGCCTGCCAAGGCCACCCAGTACAGTTTCAAGCAAGATTTCAGCTGATCTTTACACCAAGGGGAGGTCAGAGAGACATCAGGCAGAATAGCAACTACACAGAAAGGTCACTTCGGCAAGCCTGTAACTGAAGCCCATCTCCCAGACAATGATTCTCTAGTGGCTGTCCACAAGCAAAACTCCCCATGATGATAGTGAAGTACTAAAATACAGATTAGTGTTCCACATAGAGTGCTGACCTATGTGCTGCTTCATTATTCTTTCTTATTTTACACCACAGCTCCTTACTGTTGGTAGTCATCACATTCAGACCAAGCTCTTGTACTGAAGAGACATCCCCTGTGTGTAACCCCAAGCCATCTTAAAATGTTCATTCAGAATTAACTACATTCCATGCTTACTAGCTACTTCCTGTCAGCTTCTCAAACACTGAGGCTACAAGACAGACTTCTGCAAATACATTACTGCTGTCTGAAGTGTGATGATTCCTGACTGACATAGCTTGGTTGGGCAGAAATTATTTCACCAAGAAAAGGAAAAGTTCTGTTTTCATTTCCAATATGATGCTGGAGATCTTTAGTGTTACAGGAGTGCAGATTTATCCCAGTTAGCACAATACGAGACAATGCTAATTAAGGAATGCATTGAGCTATCAAGGTCTGTGTTAGTTATTCCCCCAGTTGTTCCTCCTATGAAAAATTTTATTATAATCTCTATTACCCACAGAGTTGAAGGAGGGAGGAAATCAGTGCTGGACCTTGAGGCCTTGAGTAACCTGTCCTAGTGGGAGGTGTCCCTGCCTATGACAGGGGGTTGGAACTAGATGATCCTTGAGGTCCCTTCCAACCTTACCATTCTATGATTCTATGACCATGAAATACCATACTGTAACAGGGCAACAAGACATGCTGTTTTTGATAAATCCAAGACAATTCCTAGAATAATCTTGACATGTATGCTGTATGTATTTAATAGGCAGCTATAAAGAGGAGCAGTGGAAGGCTTAATAAGAAGACACATCCAAGCAAGCAAGTACAACAGCACTAAGTTAGCCTACTTCCTTAGACTTGTGAACAGCATAGCTCCTGTTCCCCGCATTAGCTGGTGTTCCCACTTCCCTCTTCTGCTTTACTCCTCTGTCAGAAGATTTTAACCCATGCAGATACCGAGAACCTGTAATCTCTATTGTCCCACTCTCTGAGCCTCTTGACTTGTATGGTTCCATACTGGGTACTTCCCAGGATACTTCCTATTCTGTTGCCATCCGTCTCTGCAAATAAAACAGCAAGCTTGCCAGCAAACACATGCAACTAGCTCTTCTCTTTTCATCAGAAGGGAACCCAAACAGCTGGTAGCCATCACAGATAACAGGTGTTTAAAGCTCCATCCAAAGCTATTACACCCCTCCTCAGCAGTCTAAATCTCCACTGAATGCAAACAGGTTTTCCAAGATTTAAACTGCATTTCACTCGGTCATGGTTTTTCTGCATTCAGTGACTGGTGAGACAAGATCAGTAGTACGTCCTGCAACACAGTTTCCTGTACCTTAGTAAAGGAAACTTATGGCAGTAGCAGGCTGAGCCAGTTCATGCACTTCCAGACAAGCTTTCTGTACAGATGTTTGTCATGTTCAGTTCTTTACAGAGACAGCAGTCATCCAAACAGAACAAAATGCTCCAGCCTCATTCTACCCTAAGCCAAAAAGAAAGAACAGAAGGTGGTAACAGGGGCATTTCCTGTGGTTGGAAAAAAAACCCCAAAACAACAACAAAACCCCAAACTCTTCTAAGTTCCTGTCCATGGAATATTCTCCTCCAGTGATTGAATCACCTTGCAAACTCCAGAGCAAGGATCAAGTTTACTTGAATGCATTAAGAAGTCTTAAGGAATCAAACTGCAATCAAAGCAATCAACCAACCTTCGAAGGACCCATAAATCAGTTAACTCCATTCTAATGCTGTGCTCCTGGGGATTTCTTGCTTCACTGGACTGCACAGTAGTCATGTCTCCAAGGAGCCTTCTCTGCCTCTTCCTCTCATTTGTAAGCCACTGTTTTTGGGGCTTTTTTTGGGTTTCTGTTTGTTTGTTTTTTAAATCCAGACACAGTTCTGCAACTTCTGGCTTCACTTTATCAACAGTTGTCTTTTCCATTAGCTGTCTTTGGAGGAAGGGGGAATGGAATATACAATTAGCAAGTATTTTGCCATTCAGACCAAGAGTTTGGCAATCATTTAGCCAGCGTACTTAAGGTACTGCATTTCTTCATCTCTGGCTGCTTCAAACAGGTTTCTGGTTTTATTTGGTAAAAGCTGATTTACTGAAACTGTTCATTATGTGAATACTTTCCTTCTAGATATTCATGTACTGCAGATAAGAACCTGAAAGGTCATCATCAAGGTTTTTCTTAAATTCATCCAGTTCCTTGCCCTAAACAGGCTGTAAAAACATGTACAACCAAATTTTTTGAAGGAACAGCTGAATAAGGTGAGTGCTAGGACATCTGTTAAGGCAAAGGAGAAGAATGAAGTAAAGCATCACACCCATTGCTTCTGTTTCACATAGCAGTCAATTTGTTTCCTCTTCACCTTTTATTGCCCTAAATACATTTACTCACTCACTTCCTCCCAGGGAAATCTAAGCAACACAAAGAACAACTGCAACTGTAAGGCAGATTTCAGTACCATATGAACCGCCAGGGATATACTCTGGAAAAGCTGGTATAATTTCACACAGTCTTTTAAGGTACCAGACATGTAAAAAGAAATCATTGTTTGCTCTGTGGACTGGAGGGAACATTCAGTAACTCACATTTGCTTCCTAGCGTCTCCTGGTCCAAGAAGAGTTTGGCAGATCAAATCACTTTGTAGATCACTCCTAAAGATACTTGTGTCTTTCTGACAGATTTCCCAGAAGTACACACAGATAAGGAGGTTGAAGCAAGGCAGTCATTTGGAACTGGACTGCTCTGTGGAGATTCATACTTGATGCATTCTTCTTGAAGTTCATTATCCTGTATGTCATACAGCAACGTTTATCTACTGTCATACTATTTGCAAAGAATCTGCTCTTTGTAATCAGTAATGCCTCTTCAAATAAATTTTGTTAACTCAAGCCAAAGAACGGGATCATTAATATAAGTTACTTCATGTCCCAGATGTTATCCACAAGAATGCAGGCAAACACAACCAAATGGGACAGTCAGCCCAAAAGGTACACATTACAGACCTGATTTTAAATGTTCAGCATCACTGTAATGTCATCTGCTTTCTCAGCCCATTGCCCAAAGCAATTATCTCAGTTTCTGATCCTCAGAATTTAACCTGCTGTAAGGAAAGAACGCTATAAAGTTTTTTAAAAACAGAAAGCACAAACAGAATCCAGTGGGCTTTATTTCCACAAACACATCCCCCCCCCACTCTGAAAATGGTTTCCTGAAGCAGCTCCTCTCACAGCTCGAAACCCTAATTTTTGTCTCCATGGGGATAGAAGCCTACCACAGCTCAGCAGTCCTAGCTACAATGAAGAGTTGACTGAAAACACCAAGA
This sequence comes from Eubucco bourcierii, assembly GCA_013396675.1. Classification (NCBI taxonomy): domain Eukaryota; kingdom Metazoa; phylum Chordata; class Aves; order Piciformes; family Ramphastidae; genus Eubucco; species Eubucco bourcierii. The sequence continues at coordinate 21,518 of VWZE01019417.1, forward strand.
ACCAAAAGTATCTAGAATCATTCAAGAAGTGAAGTATGCTGTATCTTCTTCCAGTTTTCCTCCATGAGAGCTTCTTGCCCTTGTCAGAGGACCTACTTTGGAGCTCAACACAGCAGTGATGTAGCTGATATATCTCATCACTTGAGGAAGCAGAAAGTGTCTGGATCAGCAGTAGGCATAGCGAGGGAGAGGAGGGAGTTACTGCCAACACAGTCAACTATAGGCTACTGAAAAGACTGATCACATCCCCAACAGTCCTGGAGACAAGTACCATATCTCCCCAAAAATGGAAGAGACTGAGCTTGGGCGAGCCTGTAGCGTGGACAGGACTGCGCAAGCTGAAGACTTGATAATGGTTAATAGTTGGATTCGATGACCATATCTTTTCCAACCCACACTATTCTATGATTCTCTAACACTATTAGTTGTAAGATGCCTGGCACAATTCTAACTCCTTTAGCCTGGAAAAACTTACTGACAGATTGCAGTAAATAGAGTCCTACCATAGCCACCCGCTATGCAAAATCCCACACAAACCTAATGCCTCTGGATTCAGGCCCCTGGTACCATGGAAATCTCTCACATGCCTCTTCGGCAAACTACAATGCCCAGTGACAACCACTAGATTTAACACACATGTTCTGACTATCACAACTCTGAAAGGCTCTTTCCTGTTATGCCATTCACAGTGAGGAGGAACCACTGAAGGCTGAGATATGGTTAGGATGCTGGTCACACATATTGGCTTAAAGCGGTGCCCAAGCTTCAGCCCATATTTCAGCTTGAAGGAACATAACAATCAACTGAAACAAAGCTGGATGTTTACAGCAGAGGCACTAAGTTCTTTACATTGATATTACATTTTGTGCTGCTGGAAAAACTTGTGCCCAGACAGACAGAGTGCATTTGGATGTTAAACTACAGAGGTCACCATGCTGCAAGGTAGTGGCAAAACACTACCTCTTGAACAGCTTCTTAAGAGCTCCAAAGATGTGATGTCATCTTGTTATTCTTCAAAGAGCAAAATCCCAAATTCTTCATGAAAACTTCCAGATACAGTACTCACTAGTTTCTGCCCCACCCACTAAGGCCTTAGACGAAGATACTATGGGATGGGTTTTTTTTTTAATCTATTTCACACAGTTCTCTCTCATACAGTACCCTCTACACGCACCATGCTGAGTAACTAGTGATAAAATAGCCTGCCTGATCAGAAGGTCTGTTTTAAAAAGATAAAAGTCCTTCAAAGGGCTTAAACAGCTCTCCTATTGTTTAGGCAATTCCCCATGAATTGTCAAGTGCAGCCCAAATTCACACATCACTGATCAGCTGATGGCAAAAACAGAGGCAGTGTATTAATGCTCTCCAGTCAAGAGCATAGCTTTTTCCACTCAGGCTACAGGCAGATACTTTTAGCTTTTGAGGTCCCCATCAATCCCTGGATGCCAGCCATGACAGACCAAATAGTTCAAACAACAACTGATCTCCAGCTCTCAAGATGGCCAGAATAGAGGGAATTTGCCACGCTCTGTGATGATACAAGTTCCTAACAGAAGCTGATGTTGACCCTGGTGTGGTCACCAGTATTTTTCACAGCTTTGCATCTCCTAAGAAAAACACCCACATGACAAATATACCTGACATCACTGCTGAATTAAAAAACAAAAACACAACAACAAAAAGAAAACCCAGAATATTCAGGCTACTGCTCACCTAAACTGACTAAAAGCACCAGTCATTGTCCTGTGAAAAAAATATATTTGAGGCCATAAGATTTTTCAGGCTTTTACAACTTGGTTACGCAGCTTGCCAAGGACCTGTGGCATTTTGGCACAGTCCAGTGGCACACAACACTGATTCACTCACTGATGTTTGATCATGGACTTCCAGGTGGTCAGTTGTTCTCTAGCCTATACATAGCTGACACACTAAAGTTACCACTTTTTACAGCCTGAGAAAGGGAAGAGAGTCTTCACTTGAATAAGTGCAGGCAAGCCAAAGAAGCTCAAACTCATAGGTCAGAAGAAAAAAAGAAAAAAGCCAATAAAGCAATACAATACAGCAGACACAGAATAGGGAAGGCAACAAGCAGCTGATTCAGCTCACACATTCATTCTGTTCCAAGATGCAACTTGAAACATAGTCTAGTAAATATGTCAAGGAACTTCTACTGAAATGCTGTTAGTAACACAAAACACCATTGAAGTAGAACAGACTCTCACACAGCATCTTGTGAACTTCACAGAAAGGTGAACCCTTGCCCAAAAGTATGTGCCCAGTTATGCAATGCAAAGGGAGAAGACTCCACCCAGAGACTACCTCACACCAGGAGCAAGGAGTATGTCGACCCAGTGATTTTAGCCCACACACTGCAGTTGTGCTTTCTACTCCCATTACACACCAAGAATGCCTTGAGTCATATTACTATGATAGTATGGATTAGCAACTTCTTGGTGACATCTGAATTTCAGGGCAGAGTAGGAGGCTCTGCTAGGGTTCCGTACTGCAAACAATTGCCATCATATCAGAAATTCCTTTGTGTAAATTAGAGTGGCATTTGATCTGAAGATTGATTCAAGGTTCATCTCCTGTTTCAGAAGGCAGGGAGCACCAGTTGGGCAAGAAAAGTTAAAAAGTGAACAAAAAGGCCAAACTAATTCATAGGGCCAGAAGCATGCAACTGGAGGTGGTGAGCTAACCTCCCCCTCACCACCAAGCTCTGAGCTTCCTGCCAACTGAAGAACTGAAGCAAGCAAAGGACACATAGTTGGCACTGAAAGTGGTGAAACTGGTTAATGCCTTTGGGCCACAGTAGCTTCATTTATCAATAGCTTTGCTAAGGTCGTGGATCCCTCCAGCGTACAGTGACAAATCATTGACTATCTTCTAAAATACGGGATGTTGTGGCCCACTAATACCCCGCCATGTTTATCAGTTATTTCCTACGCTGGGCCGGAGAGGACACGGTAACCCCAGCAGCTTGCCAGGAGACACTGTTACAGGCAGCACCCCTTGCCCTGCCCCAAGTCTTCCCCCTGACACCAAAACTGACAGGCATAAGGGAGCAAAAGAACGAACACGACTAGGAGTGTCCCGTTTGACGTACTCCTCGCTCCGTCTGTCAGGAGAAGAGACAACATGGACCCCTCTGAGACAAAGGGGGGCAGCTCCCCAAGCCTGGGCCGCAACAAGGCCCCTTCCCCCATGGGGTCCTGGGAAGCCGCTTTACCCTCTCGCGCCTCGGCGCTGCCAGCGCCCGCGGCTCCAGTTTCAAAGTGGGAAGCGGCTCAACACGGATGCGGCACAAGGGGGCCCCTGTCCCAGCCACAGAGCGGAGGCGCTGGGGAGGAGAAGCCGCCGCAGCCCCCAGCGACGGGGCGACGGGGCGGCAGGGGAGGCGGGCGGCAGGACACCCGGTGAAGGTCAGGCTGTAAAGGACGCATAGGAACCAGGACTGTCCTGGACAATTCCCCCAGCGCCCCATGAACAACCTACCGTTGATCGCGAACAACCCGCCGCCCCTCCCGGCCCCGCAGCGCCGCCGCTCCCCCGCGCTTACTAGGAGTTTTCGCTCCGCGTCAAGCCAAACCGCGCCGAAGCGCCTCCCAAGTCCCTTCTACCCACAGACAGCGCCCAGCTGGGCACCGCCTCCCTCACCCACCCTCTTTCCANCCCCTCCTCCCTCCCCCACCCTCTTTCCATGAGAAAAGTTTTCCCTAGCAGCAGCCAGCGCCTCCCGGGCAGCGCTGGCCGCCGCGGCAAGGCAGCAGCGCGGGGACTGGGACAGGGCTCTGCTGCCGGGGCTCCGAGAACCCCACGGAGAATGGGTCCGAAAGGCACCCCGGGGAAACGGAACCCACGGCCCCGGCAGAGGTGACCCTGCACTTACCTCACGGGCGGCGCTGGCTCGGTACGGCAAGACGCCCGGCAAGCAGCGGCCACCTGAGTTGGGACAAAAGGGACCCTCCCCTATCTCAGCGGCGGGACAGAGGGG
>VWZE01019417.1:25568-63514 GCA_013396675.1 Eubucco bourcierii
GGGCGGGTTCGACCCGTGCGTTCGGAGCGCTCCGGTGGCAGCGAGGCAGCCCTAACGAGATTCCTACCTCCCCGCCCCCTTCTGCCGGGCTCTTGATCCAATTAACGGGCGATCGCTGCGGCCACATACTCGCGCCACATTATGCCCACGACAGGGAGGGCCTGGGGTCGACCCTTCTAAACAGCGAAGGAGGGGGCTCTGGGTTGTCCTTTCCCTGGGGAAAGGAAGCATGCCTGTCCGAGTCGCCCCTCGTCTTGGTGAGCTCCGGGAAAGGGAGGGAGAGGAAGACAGCGGCGGCCGCCGCCCTGTGCGGAGCTGCCCGCCTAGACCGATGCTTGGCCTAACTCTTAATCTCTGTGTTTCCCGCTTTTTCGGGGCTTTAGTTAGTTTTCATTTAGGTATGCTGTGTGGTGTACTGGCCAGTTGACCCGCAGTGACCCGAGTCAGCCAGGCATGCCCAACGAGTTCCCCAAGCCCTGCTGCCACCCAGGCAAAGAGCTGTGTCCTCACTTCTGAGCGTAGTTAGCGGTCACTCTCCCTGGGGTTGGAAAGCAACTTCACTCTCGGCCTAGCTTTGGGTCCTCCTTTGGCTTTCAGACCAATCCTGCCAATTCCATTTGATTGCTCATCCTTTTCTCACAAAAATTTTACCTGAATAGTCCAGACCTCATCCTTAAGCCCTCAGTCTCTTTGGTTAAAACAAGTTGTTTTTTTTTTCCATGCCAGAGGTTTCCCAGCCAGAGTTTATGCTTCTAATACCAGGGTCTGGGTGAAATTTCCCAGGGATGATGGGGCAAGGACTGCAGGAACAGTGATGGGAGGCCTTACTGACCTCTCTCCTTATGACTGCTTCCAAGTGACTTGGAGTACAACTCCAAGGACCAGCTGTGAGTTTGCATTGATCAGTGGAGAAAGGAAAGACTCCTTACAGGAGGAAGAGAGGAAAAAGTGTGCCATAAATCTGTGCTCTTATTTCTCTGGAACAGTACTGGGATGTTTTGTCTTTCTTTCCAGCTCCTCAGGGTTCCATAGGAGACAAATAACTGTGCTGATGCCATTCAGATACAATGAATTGGTGTGTTGGAAAGTGGACATTAGAAACCATTCCAATGAATTTGTTGAGAGTATAAGCACCAACTTTGTATTTTATTCAAACCAAACTATACCCCACTTTTTGGCATAGATGTTCCCAAATTCAATTCCATTAAAGACTGAGGTTTAATTCCATTATCAAACTAATGTATATGAATGAAGAGCACAGAAAAAGCAAACATGTCATACATTAATATTATATCCTGCATCTGCCCTATGTTATGTTTCAATGCTGATTTTGATACTGATATCCCGCACGCTGCACACTTAAGACAGAATCATAGAATTGTTTCAGTTGGAAGAGACCTCTAAGATCAAGTCTAACCATTGACATAACACCACCACGGCCAATAAACTATGTCCTGGAGTGTCATGCCCACACATTTCTTGAACATGGCCACCTCCATGGGCAGACTGTTCCAATGCCTGACCACTCTTTCAGTAAAGAATTTTTTCATAGTAGCCAATCTAAACCTCCCCTGGCACAATTTCAGGCCATTTCCTCTTATTCTATCATTTGATACCAGGGAGAACAGAGTGACACCTACATCACCACAACCTCCTTTTAGGCAGTTGTAGAGATCAGTGAGGTCTCCCCAGTGCCTCTTCTCTTTCAGACTAAACAATTCCAGTTCTCAGGTAAATGTGGTGGTGTTTTTGTATTTTATCCTTCAGGACAGAAGGAGGTCAGATAGCCTGATATTTACCCTTCTGTCTCTTTAGTATGTCTCCCCCCTGCTTTTTAGTGGAATAAAGGTTTGTTTTCATACACACGTACAGCCCCAGTTGCTGTAATGGTACTCTTTGCATCAGCAGTCACACTAAAGTAGCCAAAACCTCATTCATGCTTTGGACAAAGATCCTGGCAACAGGGAGGCAGAATACTTAGTAGTATTACAAGTACCATGAGGCTGATCACCTTAGTCACAACATAGCTTTATCAGACCAGGTAACAAGACAGCTTTATTCTGTGGCAGAGAACCACAGCCCATAACTGAGGCAGAACCTCAACATAATTGTATGACAGACAAAAGACATCATAAAAATAAACCTAATATTCTGCCCATGTGCAATCATGCTCCTCTGATTTTGTAGCAGTGGTTCGAAAGTATGAGACTGTAAATACATATATTTTCTCAAATTAGCTTTTTGTGGCTTGCTCAGGGTATTATACAGACATACAACAGTAGCACCCCAGGCCATTTGCATTTCTTGTGTGCATGATTTGTGCACTATCTACTATTCATCTCCTTAGTGAATACTAATTACATAAATATCTAGTGATTATCTAGAAAGAAAGAAAGCTTAGTGTTAGTAATTTACCACATTACTGTATTTACTGCTGTATCAAGCATTTATGTGTCCTCACCTTGAATTTTGTGTGTGGTTCTGGGCCCTGTAATTTAAGAAGGATCATTGAAAGTGTCATGAGTTTGGGCTTGTCTAGTTTGGAGAAAAGGAGACTGAGGTGCAACCCCATTGCTCTCTAGAGCTTCCTGAGGAGCAGGTGAGGGAGGTGCCTGTCTCTTCTCCCTCGTATCCAGTGCCAGGATGTGTGGAAACATTTCAAAGCTGCACACATGGAGGTTCAGACTGGGCAACAAGAAGCATTTCTTTACCAAAAAGGTGGTCAAACACTGAAATAGGCTTCCCAGAGAGGTGGGTGATGCCCCAGGCTTCTCAGTGTTTAAGAGGCATTTAGACAATGCCTTTCTACTATACTTTAACTTTTGGTCATCCCTGAAATGGTCAGGCAGCTAGACCAGATGATCGTCACACATCTCTTCCAACTGAAAGAATCTATTTCATTCCATTCTAAAAAATGCTACCTGTGATAGCTCCAAACAGGAAATAGTGTAGGTTTGTCTGCACATACTTGGCATGGGGAAGCTACTGCCAGAAGACAAATGGAGTGGGGAGAGGAAGTGCACCTCTTTGATGGAGATAACTTGGATAACAGTGTCAGAGTTTTCTTTGGGATTAATAAATAGAACATTAAAATAAATACGAGTCTTCCAATCTGCTTTAAGAAGGTTGGTATCTGGGCATCTTCATTTACAAGTGTTGAAATGTGCTCCCTTTAAAGCATATGAAAACTAAAAGATATTAAGATTTATGTAATTTAACTGGTGTTTTGTTGTTGATTCCTGATGAACTCCATAGGCTCTGTCTTCAATGATGATGATGTCTGCAGACTTAGAGATGAAATTGTTGGATCAGTGTAAAGATAAGAAGGAATTTTTTTATAATGGTTTCTCTTCCTGGGAATATAGGCTTCAGAAGAAAGAAGAGGAAGTGCTGCTTTAAATTATTCCTCTTGCTATTCTTTGCTAATAGGTACAGTTCTAACAAGAATGTTGTGTATTATGAAGTGCTTGTTAGGAGAAGATACGCTAGTCAGGTTGATGTATATTTTCAAAACCAAATTGTGTTTTCTGGTAGTGGTTATGACTTTTTGTGTATGTCATTCTGATTCTCAGGATAGAAGCAACCAATACGATGTTGTTACACTTGCGGAGAAAGGTATAAAGTCTGGGTCTGTGTTTGCAGTAGTACTTTTGCTGTTCATTTCCTAATATGTGAGAAGATGCATAGTTCTAGTAAAAAAAAAAAAATCTCCAACACTAAAACCCAAGCCCTAAAGTCTCACAATTCAAGAAGTGGTTATGTACAGCTATTGTAGGACTTGTGTTCCTAGCCAGCAGTGTGGATGTCTTGAACCTTAATTACTGAGCATAGTTACTGGTAGGCCTGGAGCACAGATACAAGGTTGACCATGCAACATAGGCAGCCTTCTTTGCAGGCAGAGGGGGAAGTGCTGGTATATCCAGCTGTTTGGTAGGACTCTGCCTTCCACCCTCTTGTCTGCTTCATCATGTAAGATCTGTTAGTTCCTGAGCTGGTCCTTACTTGCCTTTAAAGTGCATTTTTTTTTTTTTGTTGAGCTCCAACACCAGGTGCATTTTCTTGTGCAAGTCCTGTTTTGAAATACTACGATTGATGTTTTTGGCCTTTATGATGTGGCTGTAATATGCCAACTTGGTGCTCTAGAAACTAATTAAGTATGGAAGATTCTAAGCCATCCACAAAACTCCCCAACAATAAGCAGCCAAAGGATGCCTCGGCTACTTTTACTGTGTGTTTTGGGCCAGGCCCCGGGACCACCGTGAGGCTTCGCTGCGCTCCCCTGCCCTGTGCCCTCCTGCACCTGCCGAGCTGGAGGTGTTTCACCGCGGCTGGGCCGAAGGGGAGGCTAGCACAGGGTAAAGGTGTCTGAAGGAGGCAGGCGGACAGGGCTGGCACCTTGGGCCTTTCCTAGCCTCCCCATGCCGATGCCGCTGACTTTCAGCGGCGAAGGGTGGGCAGGGGTCAGTCTTGCTGTGCGGAGCCCGCGCCCTCGTTGTCGCGCTCGTTGTCGTTCGCTCGCTCGCGGGCGGGCGGGCGAGCGGGCGAGCGGGCGGGCGAGCGGGCGGGCGGGCGAGCGGGCGGGCGGGCGAGGAAGCGCTTCCCGCCTGGCCGCACCAGGAGCTGCTGTCCCACTCCTTCCCGCCCGGGTTATGAAACCGCGGGGGAGGGGTTGGCTGCCACCCGTCGCTCTCGGCCCTGTCGGGGAACACAGGCTGCTGGAGCGCAGGTGAGAGCGGGGCGGCCTTTCCCGCCCAGGCCGCGGGGGAGCCGGCCTGCCGCCGAGCCCGGGGCCTGCTGGGCCGCGGCCCTAAGGGGCAGCTCCGCGGGCCCCCTGAGGCCCGGCGACGCGGGGTGGGCGCTCTTTGGGCAATTCGCGCGGGGCTTGCCGAGCGAGCTGCGGACAGCCTTGCTAGCCATTCGCGAATGGCATTTAGAGTCATAAATGAGTTTAGCGCTAGCATAAGATCAGCCTCTACGAGGCTTTCGCAGAGGATCTTCTAGGGGGAGCCCCAGCTACAAACAGCGTGTGACGCGTTGCTTGCCAGCTACGAGGAAGACTGTGGGAGGGCCCCACGTTTTGTTGGAATTTTGTCGTCAAAACACAAGATCGGACTCGGTGCGTCCAGTCTCTGTTCAGAAGAGCAGTTCAGTTGTGGTTGCCAACTAGTGTAGGACCCTACTGTCAGGTGGTGGTTGCGAGGAAAAGTGGCTGTTAAATAGTGTTATAAATTGCGACACCACGGGTCGTAATTCAATTATAAATTTATTAATTAAAGTAAATAGAATATGAGCAAAACAGCGCTGGACGACAGGAGAGTTTTCACTCTGCCAAACTGTCGCAAATAAACAGTTTAAACAGTCCCCTTTTATACATTTTACTTCCATGTTCGTGACGTAGTAGAGGTACTCTGCATATGCTTGAATTGATGTTTGGGGGTAGTTTTCTATCTCCTAATTGTAAAATCCGTAGCTGACCCCCTTATTAGTGTTTTCGTATGGGTCTGTTAGTTTCTGGAATTCTTTGAAGTGTTAACTGGTGATTGTCATGGTTATCGTGTCCTTGATGATATCTTATCTGGCGATGTCTCCTGTGGAGGGGGCTGTCTCCTGTGGAGGGGGCATCTGGCAACTGTACCGGCGAATTTATAGTTTAACCTTTACACAAGGCTTTACACAAGGCTTAACATAAATCTTAATAAACAATATCCTATTCTATAGCTCTTTACAATAGGAAGCACCTTCTGAGCATATTTAGTGGAAGACTAGTTGGCCGTGGCCATCACCATCAAAGCTCCGACTTTTTTTCTTACCAGAAGCTAAAGAACTCAGTGTGAACTATTAGAGAAACAGGAGCCCACATGATTTCACAGATGTATTTTGTGCAGTTCTGTGGAAGCTTACGAGTTTGTTAAAAGCACATCTGTCAAAACATATTCTAATGCTTTAGGCTACATTAATTTTCATATAAGCAAAGAAGAGTTTATTGAATCTGTTTCCCTCCAACAGCGCAAAAAAAGGCTAGTGTCGTGTTGAAGAAAGAGGCTACAGGTGTAGTTGCAACTTTCAGACCACTGGGATATGTTTCATTCCCATTTTGCTTCTAGTTGAAAGTGTATGACAGTCTTAACCTTTCATGCTGTTTGCTTTTAGTGGTCAAACAATGGCTCCAGTGAAGCAGCCAAAGGACAAAAAGCATGGGAAGGCGTGTGAGCACAGGGTGGAAGAAGCAAAATCATCTGGGAAGAGGAAACTGGATTATGAGGAACTAGGGAGTGAGCCACAAGCAAAAAGATTGTTTGTGAGAAAAACATCCAAACACCCAGAGAGAATGGGTAATGCTTGCTTGGATCCTTACTGTTTCTCCCAAGCTGATTTACCTTAAATGATCTTCACTAGTCACTTCACATGTGCATTTTTTTCCTTTAGTACGTAAGTTAACATTTTTAAAAGACTGTTGATATGTGAGGAGAGATGTCTTAAGTTCTAAGGTACTGGAATAGTTATCAAAATTGTGTAGACGACTTACAGTAAGGACTACTTTCATAGAATTGTTTAGGTTGGAAAAGACTGTTAGGATAGCAAGTCCAACCGTTAACCTAACACTTCCAAGTCCACCACTAAACCATGTCTGTAAGCATGATGACTATATGCCCTTTAAATCCATCCAAGGCTGGTGACTCCATGACTTTGCTGAGCAGCCTGTCCTAAACCTTAACCTTTTTGGGGAAGAAATTGTACTTGATGTCCAATCTAAACCTCCTCTTGTGCAATTTGAGGATGTTTCCTCTTGTCTTATTGCTTGTTTCTTGTGACAGGAGACAGAAACCCACTTTGCTGCAACATCCTTTCAAGTAGTTGTAGAGAATGAGGTAGTCTTCCCCTGAGCCTCTGTTTCTCAAATGAAACCTTTAGTTCCATCATTTGTTTAGGAGGTCACTGGAGTTACTGCTTTGAAAATGCTTTCTGTACAGTTTTGGCTTTAAGGATCCAGAAATCACTGAAGTGTTTTTCCACTGTCAGGAGTTACACAGGAGTATAACTATTTTGTACATTTCCATTTTCTGGAATGGCGCACTTGGCAGTGTGAACAGTGGATGTTGAGGCAAAGTACTCTGAAAGGAATTCTGTGTGTAATTGTGGAGTTAAAGCATCTTCTGTAGGTAATTTGTCTACATGCTTGAAGTTACTTGAACGTGTCCAGAGAAGGGCAACGAGGCTGCTGCGAGGCCTCGAGCGCAAGCCCTATGAAGAGAGGCTGAGGGAGCTGGGATTGTTTAGCCTGGAGAAGAGAAGGCTCAGGGGAGACCTTATTGCTGTTTACAACTACCTGAAGGGTGGTTGTAGCCAGGAGGAGGTTGCTTTCTTTTCTCAGGCAACCAGCACCAGAACAAGAGGACACAGTCTCAAGCTGTGCCAGGGGAGGTTTAGGCTGGAGGTGAGGAGAAAGTTCTTCACTGAGAGAGTCATTGGCTACTGGAATGGGCTGCCCAGGGAGGTGGTGGAGTCACCGTCCCTGTAGGTGTTCAAAGTGGGTTTGGATGTGGCGCTTGGTGCCATGGTCTAGTCTTGAGGTCTGTGCTAATGGGTTGGACTTGATGATCTTTGAGGTTTCTTCCAACCTTGGTGGTACTGTGATACTATGAAAATCCTGATCTTCAGATTTGGTAAGCATCTGTAATTTCAGAGGAAATTTGATGTAGTTTGTACTTAGCAAAATATGAGGCAAAACATATTTTTTCCTTAAACTTCTTTTTAAAAGATTAAGAATGTTGTATTTGAGCTTTTCCTTTCTGTGTTCCAATTTTCATTTTTGTGTTTTGGATTTTTTTTTCCTGTGCCGTATAGGACAGGTTCAGTTTCTTGCAGTTGAAACACCTTTTAACAGGGTTTCATCCAGAAGATTCTAAAAAGGCCTGTAGTTTGATCTTTAATAAATTACCCTTTGTAATAAAATGGAATTTGGAACACAATACCTCTATTTACATTACCTCTGAAGAAAGAACTGTGGATGCTGATTCTGAGAAAAAAAGGAATTAAACTGTAAAGTGCTGTCCCTATTTCAGCAGGTGTGAAAAGTGTTAGCATTGTGTTGGCATATGAATAAAGAAGTTTAGTTTGAAGTCTTTGCATTTCTAGGCTCCAACATTGCATTAAAAAAGATTTTGTTTAGGTTCTAATCATATAGAATGATTTCTCCGTTTCCAGTCTTCTGGGCTTTTTATAAGTGCCCTTAAATGAAAATAGCATTTTTGTTTCTTAAGAAATGCATTTGACATCTAGAGAGCCCTTGGGGCATTACAGGCTATTGCCGTGGGGATAATTAGATCAGAGACATGGGGCTGAACAGATACGGAGTTTTTTATGTAAGGTCTCTGAAGATAAAAATTTGGAACATGAATAAAATGTAGAACCATGCTGTACTCTCAGCAAAAAGTTTTTCAGGTGATGAGGCATCAGCGAGTCTATTGTCAAAATCAAAACTTGCAGTACTGCAGGCAGACTGTATGGGCTACAGCACAAGCAGATGGAAAATTCTGATTCACCAGCAGATGTTTCAGGAACTTTGTGTGACCTCATGTTGCTACGCTTGGGGAATTTTCAGGTGTCTGCATTTCTGCTGGTCGTGACCTTCCCTTTGCTGCGCCCTGGGGCTTACCACCTCCCATGGCATATTTCCAAGTTATTGCGACTTTTGATAGTTTCCTTGTATTTTAGGTATGAACTATTCAAATTGCATACTGTCCAAGCACCACCTGTGGCATTGCTTTTGTCCTCTCTTGTCTTTTTGATAAATTTTTGGCAAGGAAAAGGACAGTTCAACAAGAAGAAGCATACACAAAGTTCTGTCAGTCTATGGGAAGGACTGGACTCTAATTGCAGAGGCTGCTGCACCTTAGTCATGTAAGAGTTATTTAGAGAGTTTTTCTTGTGGATGAAGCTTTCTGTGGATGTAGCCGCAAATGCAGATGTCTCCCCATATTGTTTAGTGAATGACAAGTGTTGGCTCTAAGTAAGTTCTACTGTTTTCCACTCTGGCAGGTTGGAGTGGAGGTAGGTCCATGGTGAGAAACAACAGAGTCCTTTTCCATCAGCTGGGGCGGCAGTGCAGCATTGTTCATTATCTCTACCAGAATGTGCTGGGCAGTTCCATTCGGGCACAGCTCAGGCAGGTAAGGATTTTAGCCACCTTGACGCTTTGGACATCTCAGCTGCCTACATAAAAACACCTTCAATACAATCAGGGAAATGTTAAAGGGACTTAAAGTTCTTTACATGCAGTTCGTGGCTCCAAGTCTGGCACACCCTTATGACGCTTAGTCCTGTAAAATGGCTGAGATGGCTTTCTCTTTCGGTTGACCTGGCTCTGTCACTATTTTATCCTCTGTTCTGTGCTTCCTTGAATTGTATTGAAACTTAGCTGCTCTACCGACTAAGTTACTGCATAGTGCTGCTTTTGCATACTAATCTGACTGTTTCATTGTGCTATTTTTGTTTCCACTCTGCTTTGCTAATCATATTAGGTTTAGTGGTGATTTTTCCCCTTCACAAACATACTCCGTCAAGTTCACAATATTTTACTTCTTTTCAGAGCCATACTCCTTTCATTTGAAAATCAACTTTTTTCTGTAACATCCATAGGACGGGAGTACCTGGCCTGGCTTTATCAGTCAACTGATTAAGTATCCAAATGGTAAAGAGATCACCAAACTCATACAACAGTACCTGTTCCTCAGCCAAATACCAACACAATCATGTCATGGTTTCTCATTCCCTATTTCAAATGTTTTGTTCACTCTTATGCCGTATAATTGAACTGCAGGCAGTTTGGATGGAGGACCCTAATATTGTGCCTCTGGATGGTGCATAGAATTTTTTGAGTGCTGAGTAAAGACTAAGAGTCCTAAGTTACTTTTACTGATGTGGAGGGTTGTACTTCTTCCTTGTTGATTTTCCTGCCTTCAGACCATGAAGCATAACTGGCTCCCTGCACATAATTTAAAGCAAGTTCTCCGTTACTATCTGAGTGCTGTGGCTGATGTGGATTTGTGGTCACAGGCTGCTTCCCTTGGGGACAGCATGTTTTCTTCATTCTACAGAGAGACTTGGAATTTTGTTTGAATGTACTAACACTGATAACAGTTGGAAATTGTTATGATTCCTCATTTAGAGAATCCTGGGAATCCCTGAAAAAGTAATAATTGCATTTTTTTAACAGTGTCTGCAGCTGCCCTTTCTGCGTTCTCTAGCCTCATACCGCCTTTTTCGAACAGCAAGTCCCTTTGACAGGAGAGTGACGTGTCTGGAATGGCATCCAACTTATCCCAGTACTGTAGCTGTTGGTTCCAAAGGTGGAGACATCATCCTTTGGGATTATGAAGTACTTACTAAAACCTGCTTCATAAAAGGGGTAAGTCTTCTGGTGCATGGAATGGCTGGGAGAGAGAACCAGAGTACCAACAGATACTGCAGGTCAAAAGTGAGGTCTGTTGTGAGAAGTACAAAAGGTCTTGAGTTTCAGAATAGCCAGCTGTGGAGCAGAACTGAGATGCAACAGCATGTGTATTTCTAAATATTTTTTAGTGGGGAAAACTGAGTTGTGTTCAGTTCACAATGAAGCAGTACTTGGTGTGTGTTCAGTGGAAAAACAATACAGAAACTGGCAAAACAGTAATGTTAAAGGGATGCCAGAAACAAGTAGGCAGAGAGGGTCTATCTGTCTCTTTTAGGTCTTGAGCTTTTTCTGGTCAACTTTTATTCTATATCCGATGAAGAAACATTTTCAGGTGGGGAGAAATAAAGTGCCTTTATTTAAAATGAAAAACTAAGGCAGAATGAAGGGTTTAGAAAGCTGGTATGTCCATTCCTTGCTTTATTCAGCTATTCCCATTCCAAATGGGGCTCAAAGACTGTACTTTTTCCTCCTCTTTCAAAGTGATACACAGTGGGAGGAGGTCTACCCTCCAGACATTCCAGTTATCTCTCTGATTTTGTAAATAGCATGATGCTAGACAGACAGAAAATACATTGTTTGGAGAATGAAGGAATTCAGTTTTGTCCTCCAGGAGAGCAGCTGTCCAGACAGCCATTATGTGGGAACACATGGTTGTCTTTGCCTCCTGGAAAGGTTGTAGTGTTTTTCACTGTTGCTGTTCAGTACATAGCAGTGAATGCAGACTTACAGAACACAAATTTTTCCTTCCCTATCACTCAGTGGATTTTTCTTTTGTTCATCCCCTTCCTTGTAGATGGGAGCTGGAGGGGCCATCACAGGAATGAAGTTTAACCCTTTTAACCCTAGTCAGCTGTACACTTCATCAGTTGCCGGCACTACCACCCTTCAGGATTTTAATGGCAATACTGTCCGGGTCTTCACCAGCACCGAGGACTGGGAGTAAGAAATACAGCAATGCTTTGGGCCTCCTCTGTGTCCTGCTGGCAGTGCAACAGAGAGAGAGAGAGAGGGAGATACTTGTCTCTAATATGTGGGAGCTGGGATTCCTCTTCTCCATGTACATGTCCTTTATTCTTTGAATTTCCTCTGTCTTCCAAGGAGGCTTACTTTTCCCTTTTTATTTTTCCTGGAAACAGGGTGATGAGTAGGAGACAACTTAAGTTCTTGGAAAGGAGGGACTCTTTGATACTGTTTACTTCCTGCTATACGCGGGAGGGTGTGAGGGTGCCAGTGGATTTCCATAACTGTCTGTTCTTGAATCTCCCATAGCTCTGTGCCTTGGGAACCTTCTAGCCTCTTCATCTGTTATCAGTGCTGCTTCTCATCAGATGTTTGTTACAGGACCGTTTACAGTCCCCTCAGTGCTTCTCTACAGACACCACTTCATCCCACCCAGTTCATCCCACTTAACTTTTGGTGCTTATCTAAAATACCAAATTTAAGACTTTGGGCTACTCCTAGAAAGAGGAGATGAATCGCTAGGGACAACTCACTCTTCCTGCCTATGCTAAGAATCACCCTCTCAGATTTAAATTTTTTTTTTTTTTTTCTGTGGACTCATAAGGAAGCCTGAGCTCCTCAGTTAGTTACTTCAGATTAGTGCTTAAAGGTAAGTAAGGAAATTTGGGCTAGGCTTGTCTTTACTTTTTCCTCATCTGATTCTTTTTGGGTGTCAACTTTCATGGTTGGTTTCCAAATTAGGCTGTTCCAGCTGCAGAAGGTGAACTGAAATAATGCTTGGGATTACTAGACAGGTAAGCAAGGAGGGATAGACTGGGTCCTGGGACATGAGTATCTTGTGTCCTGTGGGATGCCTGTCACAGAAATTATGGATTTGCCATCCTCCCAGTACTGTGAGGACAGGCAAGTTTTACAAGCAAGCCTGTTTTAATCTTCATTGGCTTCTTGAAATCTAGTATTTACAGTGAGACTTATTGAGTAGTTGCTTTGTGAGCAGGAGATGGGGTGCACTTGAGTATCAAAGAGTTTGAGAACTCCCAGCTATTATCCTTCTTTTCCTTCTGTGTAGAGTTTTCCACATTTCCTCAGTAGATAGATTAGGGGGAAAAAACAAAAATATTATCGCACAGAACATAAGATTCCTATGCCATGGGGTTAGCAGTCAGATTTCTCCTTGCACCACACTCATCCTGCCTGCTGGTACCTTGAGAAAGACCAGATACAGCACTGGAAACAACCTATAGGGAACTGGTGAATGAAGTCTTTGTAAGAAAAGCTTCATGCAGGGCTGTCATGAGATTTTTTGTGGATTCCGTGTGGAATGGTGCTGAGTTTGTTTGTGATCTCATAGGGCTGGTCTGAGCCAGGTGTTTCATTGCACATTAGTTCAACCCTCATAGCAGAAGCAGCAGCATTGCTAATGAGGTTTGCAGTTCATTGTGGTGGGGCTGAATGTATAGGCTAAGAATGTTTGTGCTCAGATAGGAAACTTAGTAGAAAAAACGGAGTTCTTGTATCCATACCCTGTCAGAAAGCGGTGCATTGTACCTAGGGAAACCAGCGGTGTTCTTAAGGAGGTGAGTGTTAAGATTTTGTCTTTCACTCTAACCTTGATACCTCTTGGTTAGTGTGTATTCCAGAAAGGTGTGTGTGTATTCCAGAAAGGGCTAGGAGGTTCTTTTGGAGAATCAAGTTCAGTCCCTATGAGGCTGTGAAGCTTTATGTGGCTTCAGGCAATGGCACCCTAAGACTGCAGGACCTTGAGGGCAGAGCAGTGCAGGTCATGTGTGTCTCAGACTGTGGCCATGAGTACCATAATGTTTGGTGAGAAGGGGGCACTGCAAGGTTCCTTGGGATTAATGCTGTGCTGCTTTTTGTGCTCTCTGACATCTTCATATTTGCCAGTGTTAGGAGACTCTTGGTAAGAATTGGTCCTGAGAGGGAACTTGGGGACAGGCTTTTGATCCTCACCTTAGCAGTACAGGGCGAGTGACAGTCTAAGCAGCTGTGGCACAATTACACTTCTGTAGTACCTAATGATGGTGCCTGTATCTTCTGGTGTTGCTTTTTGATCATGCCATCTCCTGTCTTGCAGATGCTGACAGCTTTTCACTTCATAAAGTGCAAGGTGAGAAGAGCAGGAAACTTGCTTCTCTTCATTGTTATCAGTGATCTTTTTTTGTCTGCAACAGCTCAGGTAGCATAGGAAAGTCACAAAATATTCCTGCACAATCTGAGTTTCATGTTAGTGAGTTTACTTCGCTGTACTTCTGGAAACTTGACTCCAGCATAATTTATCTTTGCAACTTTTATAACAAGTTCCCAAAGGACCCCAGCTTTATTCCCACTACCTTTACCCTCCCAGCAGGGCTAGGGTTAAGACTTGTGTCTTTATCATTTAAGTTTGTATTCAGTTTTCATTCTTGAAGCATGAAGTTGAGCCAGTTTGATGTGCAACTTTCCAGTTCAAAGCTTTTGTCCTTTCTTTATTGCTGCTTTAGTGTGCTTTATTGCTGTTCGGTGAAAAAAAAAAGTAATTTAAAAGCTGATTCTGTACATTTGTCGGTGTCACAAGTGTGTTCTGATCTTTCCCAAGGTGTGCCCATGTGCAGGCATCAAGTGGCTCTTAAGCCTCTAGTATGTTCCACTGTCCTAATGTGTCACATTCTGTCTAATGAGCACTTCACAAATGACTAGGAAGTTATTTCATATTTATTCAGTCGTTAACACAAAACATTGCTGCTATGTCATCCACCTTCCTGATGCTCAGGCCTGCATTACCAGCCAGGAAATCTGTTGCAGTCTCCTCTGTCAGGGACGAGGTGTGAACTGGTGTTCCACTGCCTTCACTTGCCTGTGAGAGGCACCACTTGTGCATTTTGTGTCTTTCCCTCTAGTTGCTGGTACTGCAGTGTTGATGTTTCTGCAAACTGCCGTGCAGTAGTGACAGGAGATAATGTGGGCAACGTTGTCCTGCTCAGCACTTCTGGTGAAGAGGTTTGTATGGCTCTGTGCTGTTTCTTTTACAGGAATCTTCATCTCTTTTGCTCTTTCCTACCCTACAGGGACCCTGAAAAGAGGAGCAAATGCCTTTCAGCTCAGGATATGACTCTACCCATTGTCTAGGTGGTGAGAAGTTCTCAAATTCTGCCACTCACGTTGTGTGTAATGGTAATAATTCCTAAATAGGAACTGTGTCCTACCCCATCCTGAACATGGCCTTTATTGGCCAGAATAATTACAGGGTAACCTCAAAGACATGAGCACCTACTGCCAACAACCTCCACATTTCCAGAAACATAATACTCTGGTATAAATCATTCAGGAGATAGTACATTAATGTATACCCGTCCATGACCTTGGATTCGGTACTTAACAGGTAACTCCGCAAACGTTTGGATAGAAATTGCACTGCTGCTGTTGGACACGAGGGGGCAGGCAGAGGCAGGCTGTGCTTTCCAGCCTGAAGTGGTACAGAAACCCATTAGAGCCACTTCCACTGAGCCCTGCTTTTACGTGGTAATCACAGTTTCTCCTGCCTGTAAGGACAGACATCTGTAAGAGTTTGTCACCCAATGGGCTGTGACCAGAAGCAACTGTGTAACTTAATGGTCAGGTCAAGCATGCTCCAAATGATTTGTGCTTGTTCAAGGTTAGTGGCTTCCTTTCCTTTTTTTTCTGTCCTGAAAGAATGTGAGTCTTTTCTGCACTTAGGAGATACTCATTATTGTAGAGCGGGTGTGCCAGCTTCACCCTTATAATTAGAACTAACCTTCCAACTTCGGATATAACTTTATTCATGGCTATTTTATATCAATTTCTTCTTGTTAATTGAAATATTTCTCCTTCCTTCATGTTTCTTTGCTGATGTATTTCTAGAAGCCAGTTACATCTCCTCTCACCTTTAACATAAACAAAGGAAGATTTTTTTGTTCCTTTCCTACAAAGCAGGCCCTTCTTCCTTATACTATCTTGGCAGCACATTTTCTGTGTCTGTCTCAGTTTTAATCTTTTTGTGGGTGGAAAACTGGCACCGTAGAAAATATACCAGATGTGATCTTCTTCCCCACTATGAACCTGGGATTGTGTTTTCCTTTCTTATAGCTGTAATAAAATGGTGGGTCAAAGTTCTAGAATTAAATTATTAGTTCCCAAGGTCTTTCTTTCTTGTTTCCAGTTTCTTGGTGTATTTTAGAAGTTTTGTTGCTCTGTAAATGTGAGACTCTGCATTAGTAGATTATTATTCTACTTCTTTAATTCAGACCTTGATTATTTTTTTTCTGTGTGACACTCTCTTTCCTCTGTTGCAGATATGGAAGCTGAAATTGCACAGGAAGAAAGTGACTCATGTGGAGTTTAACTCACGATGTGAGTGGTTGTTGGCCACTGCATCTGTGGATCAGACAGTCAAAATCTGGGACCTCAGAAACATTAAAAACAAAACTAATTTTCTTCATCTGCTTCCTCATGACAAACCTGTTAATGCAGGTGAGTTAAGGATTTCACTGCATGGATGTCTGCAGAGGGCGGCCTGTTCAGCTCAGCATTTAACTGTTATGGTAATACTAGCTTTTGTTAAGATTTGAAGTTGTGCAGTAGCTAGTGTTACAGTAAAGAAAGTATTGGGAACATGTGGCCAGAGGCAGGGAAGTGAATAGAATAGCTGCAGCACAGTCTTAGACTTGCTATACAAACTGTGTTGCTGTGCCTTGAGAGGTGAGTGTGGAAGAATAAGCAGTACCTGAGATTAGAAAACTGAATTTGTCTGGGCAGTTCCTTTGACAAAAGAAGAGCAAGGGACTCAAACCTCTTAATTTTGGGTGCAGTTTTACCAGTTCTTGGAAGTTTAAACTGCAGGCATCTGTCTCCGACTTTTTCCACTTAAATTCCATTAGAATGAGCTAGTTGTTTTCTTTGCAATGTCTGTTTCTGTGATACTAAAATGAGAATACTGATGTCCTATGCAACCCAACACTGTAGGTTTCAGCTTACTCTTTGTAAGCGGTTCATGTTTGAGAGAAGTCTCATCTATTGGGACACAGAGCTGCCTTTATATCCCTATTAAAGAAGTAGCAATGGGTTTCCAGTCAGAAAAATGTGACTTTTATGTTTCTTATCATGACTTGTATGTTTCTCATCAGTCACAGCATTATGATCTTTTGTTTGCTGTATTGTCCTACTCTTCTAGCATACTTCAGCCCAACAGATGGTGCCAAGCTCCTGAGCACAGACCAGCGCAATGAAATTAGGGTTTACTCATCTTCAGACTGGACCAGGCCACAGCATCTGATCCCACATCCACATCGGCAGTTTCAGCACCTCACACCTATTAAGGTGAGTTATGCAAGTGCAGTCTGAGAGCGCCTGATGGTAGCAGCTGTCTGAGTTCTGGGAGGGGTAGGTGTTAACGCTGATGAACTTCCCAGCAGAGTGGTGTTCTGAGGATACTCATGTTCCTCGAGCTATGAATGGGATGTAGAAACTGTTTCTCACACTGCTGGTAGTCTGTTTTTTTGTCAGTATGAGCTCTGTCTCTTTCTCCTAACTCCCCATCACTCTCCTCTATGACTAGGCAACATGGCATCCTCGTTATGACCTCATTGTAGCAGGTCGCTACCCAGATCCTAAGTTCCCAGGGTACACAGTGAATGAGCTGCGAACCGTGGATGTATTTGATGGAAACACTGGGGAGATGGTTTGTCAGCTCCATGATCCAAACGCTTCTGGTATCATCTCGGTGAGTGGGACACTGTAGCCAGAGGGAACCACTATGTGTTGAATCACAGCCAAGAGATACAGGTTAGGACTGGAACAATAGGAGTATCCTCCTTACTCATGACACACTCCTGCTTGTGTGGGGGTATGGCTGCCAGTTAAAGCTGCTGACTTGAGCAAGGCTAGTCCAAGAGTAAAAATACTCTTTAGGGAACATTAGCTTTTCCAGATGGTTTGTTGCTGTTATATAAGCTGTGGTACTCTTATGACTTCGTTATATAAGCATTGAGGCTCTTAGAGACTGTGACTGTGTTTCCATTTTCAGCTCAACAAATTTAACCCTATGGGAGACACACTGGCTTCTGGCATGGGTGAGTAGAGAACCTGGGGCACTAAGCACAGGTGCATTCTAGTCCTAGAAAAGGCCAGGCTTGTTTCTTGAGACTGAAACAAGTTGTGAGTGAGGGTTTCCCAAATTCTGCATCCAAGTAGTCCTCTATAATTTCTTAACTTGTGAAAGGGACCGAGACCTTCTACCTTCTACAGTCTCCTACCTTTGCAGTTAGGAAACAGGTTGCTGATCATGGGGAGGGACTATTTACAAGGTTTTGCAATGACAGGACAAGGGGCAATGGGATTAAACTGGCAGAGGGGACATTTAGACTGGATATTAGGAGGAGGTTCTTTACAGTGAGGGTGGTGAGGCACTGGAACAGGTTGCCCAGGGAGGTTGTGGCTGCTCCCTCCTTGGAGGTGTTCAAGGCCAGATTGGATGAGGCCTTGAGTAACCTGTACTAGTGGGAGGTGTCCCTGCCTATGGCAGGGGGTTGGAACTAGATGATCCTTGAGGTCCCTTCCAACCTTACCATTCCATGATTCTATGATCATCATCTATGAATCATTTCCCAGAGCAGGAAGTCCAGCAGGGTGAGAAGCTACCCTGTAGGAAGGACCTGATGCCATCTGCAGGTTATGTATCACTGGCAGAAAAACAGGGAGGAGGAGGGAAGCCTTTTCCTCCTAGGCTGTAACCCTCTCCATTTAATTTATCTTATTTTCTAGGCTGCAGAGCCAAGATTATTAATCTTTTTGCAGGCTGTATGGAATTAAGGAAACTGGCTATAGATTTAGGTCTTAGATCTGTGGCAGATGAGTTTATGAATTACTTGTTTCTTAAACAGATCAAATTTCTGTGGCTGTGTGGAGACAGCATCTGCAATAAACATCTTTGCATCTTTTGTGTCTTGGAAATACCTTAAAATAGACAAAACATTTTGAATTTCTGGCATTTAAGTGACATAGGCTAAGGTATTATATTTGATGTAGAGTTTCTGATGCACGGTGTTTAATTTTCCCTCTCAGGCTTTAATATTCTGATCTGGAGCCGGGAGGAGATGGTGGCCAAGAAACAAGAACATCTTTTGAAAGCCATGACAGAACAGGGGATTGGAAGCTGGAGTTTGTCCAGACATGGAGGGCAGAGGCAAGCAAACCCTGGGACAAGCAAACTCAAAGCTTACTTACTGTCTTGTGAGACAGAGGAGACAAGAACAAAAAGCAATGATTCTAAATCACAGGGAAGCAAGTCAAAATGGAAGGATCTAGAGAAATGATTTAGTATTTGGATCCTTTCTAGATCACAGGGTACAAATTCCATGCTAGCAAGGAGCAGTATAAGTTGTGTGGGGCATTAGAATTCTTTTTCCTTCCTCCCTGGATCCGTTACTGCTTTACTGATTCTCTTTGCTTCCCCTTCTAGAATATCAGTACTCAGTTCCTCCTCCAAATGGAGTTAGCACTTATTTTCTGAGGTGTTAACTTGAAAGATGTGTTCAGATCCTGCTGAAGTAACTGCTTGGAGCCTGTCACAACTGCTTATCAGTTGTCAGAGGTTACCATTTCCTGTAGTCTGTTGTGGAGCAGCTCATGGCAGGATCTTGGCCTATTCTAATCAAACAGAGCTGAGACACAGAGCTGAGACTCCTTGCTAACAAGATAAAACGTCCTGAAAAGGTAGAATGTTCACAGGGGTGGGGTGGTGGGTAGCTTGGGATAGCCTAGGGAACACCATCCTCTCCCATAGATAAGCATCTTGGAAAACATGCATTCACCAAGACCTCAGGCTTAGTCTGCTCTGTGCTTGTAGCTACTTGACCACAGTGATTGATGATGATGCCAGAGCTCTTCACCTGACTTATGGGATGCAAAAACAATATGGAACTGGGAACCTCCTGATTCTGTAGTTTGCATTTTCAGAGCTCTAGGATTTTTCTTGCAACTGATGAGGTAATTTTTTCTTTTTACCCATGCCTCTGCATTTCAGGATGTTGCATAAAAGTGTTGTGAAGCAGGAATTTCTTCCAAACACCCCTGCTCAGAGTCAAATTTCAAGACTACTGTTAAAAATTTTGCTTTTTCTACTTTGTTTACAAGGGTGCCTGGGGCATCGTTTTTGTCCTAGAGGTTAATGGATGGGAAAAGCTTCAGGCCTGCTCAGACTCCCTGTGTTCACTTTTATAGTTTGGCAGTGTTTATAATAAAGTTTTCTACTAAACTAAAATTCTTCTTTGATATGGAGTGTGGCTGCTTTTGAGTAGTCTGCTCAACTGCTTTTGAATGGGAGAAGTTACTGACTTTTTTTTGCAGGGCTAGGAGACCTGCAATAGTGGTGGAAATAGAATACTCTTCTCTGCAGTGGACCCTTCCACACTGGATGGGTTGTATTAGAAGCTGTAGCTGCACATGGGTGATGGCAGCCCACAATAGTTTAGCTCAATTTTCACTCTGCGGTAAGGGGGATTGTAAATCAAGGAGTTACTTTGGGAGGGGGTATACTACAGTAAGTTCTGATGTCCAACACTGGGTGTACTGGTGCTAGCCTTGTCAACTCTTAGAGAAGAAAAGGAATAAGAGTTCAGTGTGAATTTGATTTTAATAATGAAAATGAAACATATTTGAACAATTACAGAATTATTCACAGTCAAAAAGTTTAAATCATTGAAACCTTTCCTCTGTGTGCAAAATGTGTTGCATTTAAAAAGAACAGGTCTGGTTGTCTTAAGTGCGCTTTCTATTACCTCTTTCTTGTGCCTGTTTTCACAGGCAGCAGCTTTTTATTTATAACTGTCTTGCTGTGCAGGAGACATAGATTGCATCTTCAGAGGACACAAAGGTGAGGAAGATGCTGAGAACAGCAAGCTGCTTCTGCTAATTTAGAGTTCCCATGCTGGCAGATGCTGATTATGGTACAGGGAAAAGTCCCCATGGTACTCCATAGGGGAAGAAAAGCAAATGTCTGTAAGTGGTTTCTGCTACGAAGAAGGGAAGGGAACTACATCAGAAAAGGAAGCAGAAGTGGGAAGTGAATGTGCAGCATCACCATGTGAGGAGCCTGTGCTTCTGATGCCTGCTGCAGTCTCTCAGTTTCTGCCAAAAGTTACAAGGTAGGTGCCACCTACTTGGCATGAAGTTCCCTGTAGCAGCTGCAGTGCAGAGAGAGACTAGCCTGGAGTAAAAAATTCCATTTTGGACAATATGGCAAAACATGGCAAATAAAAGAATCCAGTAACCTGCAAACCCTGATCCTTAATGGTTTGGCTTTTTTTTTTTTTTTTTCCTTCCCATTTGTTTGGGGTCCATCTAGTAGAGAAAAAAAAAAAAACCCAAAAAACCAAAACTACAGAAGATGGCATTTAATGTAGTCTTGGGTAAACAGCTCTGCTATATCTTTTAACTACAGCCTAAAACTGTTCTGCTAGTAAAGCATATTTCTTGGGCTCATAGCTGAAATCTGGACTGCCTGCACTAGTGGATATTCTCTGTAATAGGTACTTAAAATTCAAAGGCAAGGAAGTCAAAAGGCTTGAAAGGGCCTAAGTTTCTTATCTACAGGAATTTTCTCTCACTGCCCAAGAATACGGTTCAAGTCTGCTGTGGTCACAGGAATTCATCCTACTGCTGAAGCTCTTAGTTTCTTTGAATAATATATAACCTAGCCTGAGCTGAATCCTAGAAACTACTGCCAGGTTTTTAATCTTGTCCTGATTCCAGTCCAGGCCTCTCTTGAACTACATGACGAAGGAGAAAAAAACACCAGTTGCCAGCAGCAACTACTTGGCAGCTATCCTAAGAAACACTTTTCACTGTCTGCCATCATCTGCAGCAGTTACTTCTGCATGGGCAGATGAGTCTCGGTGCACTGCTGGTGAAGTGCACCTCTGCTTCAAGCCCAGCCTTATCACTATCATCAGCTCAACAGCTTGAAAGAAAGGCACTCAAAGCAGGCTGACACTAAAGAGAGAAGCAACAACTCCTGACTGCACTGGATGTGGCAGCTGCTGTAGGCCCAAGCCCCTTTGCTGCAGTTGTGAGTGGTAACATTTACAGTCACTTGAAAGGAAGAAAACTTGACCATCTCCAACTGGCCATGTTGGGAATCCCAGACTAGATAAGATGTAGGGGCACCACAAAGTATACTGGCTTCAGAAGTAAGGTGTCATTTCCATTAGAGTAGTTCAATTCCCTCTCTGGGACATTGCCTTTAGTAAGCATCCAAAAATCAAGTCCAGCTTCATTCTGGGAAACAACAGCCAAAGCACTGTGCTCAGTAATTGAAGGTGCTCAATCATCTTTAGGTGCAACACTACTCCCTCCTTCTGCTTGGGAAGGAGTTGAAGCACTGTCAGGGCTGCTCTTCTCCTTCATTGGAAACGTGCCGGTACCCAGGAGGCTGAGACTGTATGCGAAAGAGTACAGTCAAAAGGAGGATTATAAGGAGAAGAAGAATGGATCCACACACAGCCAGACCCACAAATACTTCTGCAAGGGAGAAAACAAAGTGGTCAACGTGGCATCATCCAAGTTTTCTCCTTCTGCCACACTAGTCCAGCCTGGGCTCACCTGTGTCACTTATGCTGTTTGCTAGACGGCATTCTTGCTCCCAGTCCTGAGGAACAACAGGATCTGTAAGTTCCAAGAATCTCTGCAGTGGACATTTATGTTGACAGCCAGGGATTGTCAGTGGGAAAGGTTCCTTCCCACTCTCATTCCGAAAAAACATCTCCACAGAGAAGTTACTGAAAACAAAATACAGATAAGTGTGTTGTGTTTTCTTTCTTTTTTTTTTTCCCAGCTGAAGTCATTCTTTCCCAAGCACTTAGTGTGCACACCCTTTCCTTTAGTCTGGTGGTAGGCTTTTTCCTAAAAGCCTGCCACTAGGAGCAAGACTGCATCCCCCTAGGGTGAACCATATCTAACCCTTGAAGTGAAATGACAGGAGACATCTATACTGCAGCCCTCACCCATCATCCTCTTGGTACAGCTCAAATAAATGACATGAGGCATATGGTGCTTGAATCTTGTTGTAGACATCTAGAGCCATCTGCAGTGCCACAAGTGTGGTGTCATGCTGAGAAAGAGGGAAGAAAAACCGTATCAGTCACACCTATGTATGTGGCAGGGCAGCTCAGAGTGTGCCAGTAATGGACACAGCAGCACTGCTGAGAGCATACCCCCATCCTAACTTCCACCTGGAAGAAGGCAGAGGAACTATAGTGCTAGAACAGTTATCTGTGACTTTGCCAGAGAAGGAGAGGAAATGAAACACAGCCACATATATCCTGTACTGCTCTTTTAAGAATTAATGTCTGGAGAGCAATGTGGGAGAGACTCATGACTTTCCAAGTCAGTAGGCTGCTAGAAAAAGGGGATGACTGTATCTACACTGCTGAAACATCCCATCTGAGTGGCATCAACCCAATGAATAATGCAGTTGCTCCCCAATGTTTGCCAGTCTCATCCACAAGCCTGAGCCAACAGGAACTGGGATTCTGGAGAATTTGGGAGTTTTTCTCAGGAGACCCACAGGAATAATGTCAGATAAAGCATATCTCACCCATCCAGAGGGAAAAAAAATCACTGCACAGGCTGTATAAAAGCCAGGGAAGGTTAAAACTATCACCAAGCCCAAATCCCCTGTGAGCAGGAGATGAATAAAAGCTATCCCCAAGCTCTGACTTACTGCTGAATAGACAAGTAGTTTCAGGTTCTGGTGGGCAGAAACATTTGCTGCTTTAGTTAGGTTTTTCCTTATGTGATCCAGCAGGACCCCTGAGGAAAGGGAGCAGCTGGTGAGAGCGAAAACTAAATAGGGCAGCATGAAGTTCCCTCTCCACTGCACTCACCACCTTGCAGACGAGCTTTTTCTACCCAGTTGTGGATCCCAAACAGAAATTCAAACCCAAAGTCTTTTAGTTGCTTCAGCTGAGCCATGACATCTGGCGTCACCCATGCAGGCAAATCCATTTTGTGTGCTTGCTAGAAGAAGAAACAGAATACTCATCTGCAGGTAGCGTGGATCATAGATTAATCAGAGAACAGAATCAGAGTGTTTCAAGTCTTGCCCATACTGCTACTGATTTCCTGTAGTATTTTAAACATACCCACAGTTAGCTAGTTTGATATGAAAGATTTCTATAATTTACTTTGTTGTGCTGTATAGATATACAAAAATATACAACAACTCTGTGCACAACAACTCTTGTCTCCTGGAAGTGTGACCTTTTACTTCAGCATTACCACAGCACAAAGTCACAAACCTGACTCAGCCTTTGTGGGATGTGCTTTCAACACAACTTTATGTGAATACAGAATTTGATGCTTCATCCCATACAATAAGAGAGTAACATCTGTCTCTACTTTCTCTAGCAAAGGACTTTATAATGGGTCAAAAAGGACATAACGCGGGTAAGCCCCATTTGCACAGAAGAACGTTATTTTATTTTAGAGATGGCATTAACAAGCACAGAAACTAGCTGACCTAAAGTAAGATAGAGGTAGAACTAGGAAGAGACATAATTCAAGATCCCAAATTAAATCAGTTTTCAGAGATCTGATTTCTACCACCCTTAACTCAGACTTGTCCACAGAGAACTAAAGATTTCAGTCCTCTTTTTTCTTTTTTCCCCCTAGTGACTTTCAAAAGAGGTATTTGTTATATAGTTTGCAGTTCTTTCTCTGGCATGATATATAAGCTACAAAGTGGGAGGTTGTAAGGGTGCAAAAGCACCAGGTAATCTTGGCACATGTCTTTAGTGTGTAGGAACTGCTGTTTTTCTGAAATTGTAACACTTCCTTCTAACTGCATGGTTGGAATGATGAAAAGTTGTTTTAAAGCATTTTGCAAAATAGTTTTCCAGTAAATCCACTGAGTTGTAGAAACTAAATTCCCACACCTCTAAGATAATGGTGAAACTTACTTCACAGAACAATGTGTCATACACACTCCAAACAGATTCAAGAGAGACATCCCGGATCCCAGTCTTGTTTGCCACCATCTGCAGAAATTGCTGTAGGTATGGGAAAAGAAAAGGGTTTTCATGTTCCTAATCTCATGCTGTATTACATACACAGGTATTCCTACCTTTTTCTCAGAGATCTGGCTGTAGAGATGATACTATTTTCACTGTCAGCCTAAGACCACCTTACGTCATGTAGATCACTCACCCAATTCTCTTTGGTCTTATTTAAGTATTCTGCTGAGTGCCGTGTTTCCTTCTGCAGCTGTTCATACCGGGGACAGGGGGTCAAAGGAAACTTCAGTAGCTGAGCAGAGACAACAAAAGCAGCTAGGTCATCAAGAACACTGAAACAGAGCATTTCCAGTCAAACACCACTATAACGAAACCCTAACTTGTGGGATGCATCTGTAAAAAGCCAAGTACTGCCTTCTAACATACTCCAGATCATGGTCTGCTGAGGTGCTCCAGCTAACATGTTGAGTGAACATGGCCCCTGAATTCATGTCTTGTTCTAAGAACAGAACCTTTGCAAAGTGGGTCCCGGGAAAAGTTCAAAACAATCTTAATTGAGACTGAAACAAACACTTTAATACAAGTCAGCATACCACACTATTTGAGTAGTCAGTACGTATCCTTGAGACTAACTTACCCTTTCCTCAGACTCGGGCACTGTGTGCACAGGGATAGGTTGCCAGGAGATGTTAGGGTTGAACATCTGTTGTCCCTCTGGGGGATACAGGCCTGCCAGATTGGCCTCTGCACTCATCAGTGTCCGATCACAGTCAGTGCTGCGGATGAAGATCTACCAGGACAGGGACAGAGCACCATTAGTAATGCTACTGTAAGTAGTGACGCTTGAACAAGGATAATGCACTTGCTGAGGAACACTGCCAAATGCCCTGCAGCAGCTAATCATGGACAACAAGAAAACAGGAGCTGAAGTGACCAAACATGCCAGTGTGTCAGGCTGGACAAAACTGTGAGAAGAGACAGAAAGACAATTTGATGTGTAATACTGGAGCAGTCTGTTCTGGATCAGGGAGATAGCCAGATGCACTAGTTACAGATAGAAAGGAGTCTGAATATAGTAAGAAAACAAGACAGAGATGCAGATAATGATGGACACAGATAGGAAAAGCACTGTATTTATATAATGTCACTGGAGTAAACTTCTACATTCAAGTCTCCGTTCTAGAGACAACCTTTTGTGGTCACGAAAAGAAAAACTCGCATCTTCTCCAAGCCTGTTTTTCTGTACGAGAAACGAAGACAAGAGTGATCTGACTAGCAGGAGAGGGAAAAAAAGGAGGAGCTGGGATTTTATTTATCCACTGTGGTCTCTTGGGATTCATGGACCAGGACTCAAAGATTCCAGAGCTTAAAGAGAGACCTGAGCTGAAAAAGAAAAAACAAAACAAAACAAAAAAACCACCCCAAACCAACAAAACAAAACAAACAAGAAAATTATAGAAAAGTTCAGAAGGTCAAAATGGCAAAACTTCAGTATTCTGGTACCAGAAATACACTTAAGGGGAGACTGGAGAGAAACCATTGATAAAACAAGATGAATACATAGGAGTAATAACAGCATGTTGGATTTTAAACAACAACAATAAAATGTCTGAAGAATGAAATTCAGTGTCAAGACTGGGATTTTTTTTAAAGTTAGAAGACAGAAATGAGAAAAAAAAACCATGTGCTCACTCTGGATAGCATGTCCCAAGTGAAGTGCATCTGAAAACTTAACAGTCAATTTTACCTCTTAACTGTGTCTTGAACCTGTACTCATTAGACAGGATTGCTTTCATCCTCTGTCATAAAAAACAATTAAGCCCTAGAAGTACATGCTTTCTTCAGCACCTTTTGCCTGGGCTCCAGTTTGTCGCTGAGTCAGGTGACAGATAGTCATGTGGTGTCACCCAGAGGCAATACTTCTTAGGAGAGGTTGCTCAACTGGCGCAGGGGTTCAGGTTTGGTTAGCAGAACAGCTTTTGTTTGCATATACCTTGGTTTGTTTTTCCTTCTCAAGCATGAGAAGGAAAACAGTTTCAGCTGGCAAAAGCTCAGAAGAGCAAAGTATGTTTGGAAAGGAACTACTGAAGAAGGTTAAAGGATCAGTGTTTGAGATGATACTGGAAGTTTTGTTGATGAAGCAAATGTCAAAGGGACATAATGTGAACTATGTAAAGTTTGGTATTCACTGGGGAGCCTATAAAGGGAGGAAACAAAGACAGACAATCATATGGGGCTTCTTAGTTTTCACTCTCTCTAAATGAGCTCAGATAAAATAACTTGAAGATACCGACTTGGTAGTGGAGCAATGAGGCTTGACTGCTGTCCTTTTGCACCACACAACAGCAAGACTCTCATTGTGGCACTTGTTCATGTTCCAGTTGACTCTCACCTCTTCAATCCATCAGCATTTCCTTACTTTTCTCTGATCTTTTTAATTTTCCCCTGTGCTTAGCACATGGTCCCACAACGGCTCTGTAACATTTTATAAAAGAAACCTACTAATTTCTCAAGAACTGCTAATAAGTGTAGCAACATCCCAGAGAGGGAAATTAATAGCTTTAGGGAACTGAAGCAGTTGATACTTTACAAGTAGAAACAAAGGAGAGCCACTTCTGGTAATTACTGTTTGTATGTACAAACTTCCACGAGTCTGTACCTGAAGTGCGTTGGGGAAGGGAGGACAAATACAATCTGCTTTCTTTTAATCTCGTTTGATAAAAAAGCAATCCCACAATCCCGAGGAAGAAACGAATCCCAGCTACACCACAGCATTGCTGCTTTGTCCGCTTGACTTCAGAGGAAGCCTCTTTAGCAATCTCCCAGCGGAGCTGCTGCTCCACGGCCACTGTCTGGATTGCCTTAGGACCCGCAGCAACAGCAGGCTGCCTTCCCAGGCGGGCAGGCTCACAACAAAGCCTATGTTCGGTCCCCTCTTCTCCATCTCGGCAGCCTACGGTGGAAACGGGCTATAAATACAAACACTTATGAGAAAAGACCCTGTGCCGGTGGCGCTTCTCCTCCGAAAGAAACCACTTTGGTCGAGCGCGACGCTTCCCGCCGTCTTCCCCCCTCCAACCCACTGCCCTCAGCTGTGGCCCGGCGCCGGAGTCCCGGGCCCCTGGGGGGCAGGTAGTATCATTCCTCCCTCTAGCTTCGGTGCCGGCGCGATGGCCGGCGGCACTAACCTCCTGCCGTCGGTACGTGGCACTGAGAAAGTCACGGTAACGCTGCCGCAAGACCTGGCCCAGCTCCCACTGCTGCCGCATCCCCACCTACAACAGCACCGGGTGTTAGAGACGGCGCCGGCTCTGGACGGCCCCATCACCCGCCGCGGCCTCGCACGCACCTGCGTGAGCTGCCCGAATCCCTGGGGCCAGGCACCTTCTTGGTGGGGGTCCCGCGGGTAAGCCTTGATGGGCGAGCGGTCTCCGTGCCGGTACACCTGTGGGCAGCACCACGTCATACCTGTCCAGCCTGATCAACCTGGTGGGCTCGGCCCGGCTTCCTTCTGCCGCCGCCCCCCTTCCCTCTCACCAGAGTTACAAAACGAAGGCTGCGAGACTGGGCGGGTGGCGACTGCAGGCAGAGTACCAGGAGAAGCAGGACAGCGCCTTCCCAGCCCCACCTCGCCGGATCGGCAGCCATGGCGCTTCCCCCCCCACCTCCTCCCCCACCGACCGGAACCGAGTCACACCGACCACAATCCCGCACGAACACAATTTATCTGCGCACAGTAGGGGAGCCGTTGTCGGGCCCGGTGGCCGACACTTCCGGCAGAGGCTGGAGCCGCGCGGATTCGCGCGTGCGCGGCCGAGACGGGATGCCGACGTGTGATCGGTGGCCTTCGGTGTGGCCCCGGCGGTTTCATAGAATGTGCTCTGACCCGTTCCTCGCGGGGACAGGCATGTCTCAAAAGCGGCGGGTAGCGTAGGACAGCTCCGCTGCGCTCTGAGGCCGGGCGAGACCGAGACGATGTGGGGAGGGGGCCGGGCCTCAGGCGGGTCCTCGGAGCTGCTCCCGCCTCCTAATGGGCGTAGGTGGAGCCGAAGCCGAGCTGCTGCTGGAGCTTCTGGGCCCGTTCGGGAGCTGGATACGGCCGTGTCTGGCCTGCCGGGGTGACGGCGGCATCCTGCGTTGGGTGGTCGGCGCTTAGCAGCGCAGCGGAAACGTCCCTGTGGGCTTTAGCCACGTAGGTGATGGTGGGTAAGAGTGAGTGGAAGTGTGAGGATGTAGTGGTTTGTAAGCGTGCAGTGCGTTGCGGTTCCTCGCGAATAAAGCTTTACTTCAAGTAGCTCTCTCCGGCGCGCAGTCATACGATGGCTGCTTTCGAAAAGAGAATCAAGTTTAACGGTTTTCTGGCATCATCCGTGATAACTTGGGTGAAGTCTTAATGGGCAGAAATAAGGAAAACGTGCTGGCACGTATGACCTTGCTGTGTGGCTTGGTGGGGCGTTCGTTAATCGTCTCATCCCTAAGGATGTCCGTGCGAAAATGGTAATCTGCTGTCGTTGGCAGGTTTTGCTCGGGTTTGGTCATTCCTTACAAACCTAGGTGGAATTACTTGAGTGGTGTGAGGAAATCTTGGCCTCTGCTACCAGATGTACATTGTTGACCACAGATTTAGTAGATGACATTTAAATAGAGAAATCATAGGTGATTAAATGAATTACATGATTATTTATTGCTTGTCTTTGTGTACTAGTGGGTGGAGACAGGTGATTACACGGGCTTCTCAGCTTTCACTTTTTTAATAGAAGAAAACATGGCTCTTATGTTTGCAAGAAAAACTTTAGAGTCACTCAAAAATCAGCCCGTTTGTATATGTTTATTTGCTTAAATCTTTACGTGTTTTGTAGCATGTTTTGTATATGTCTTAGAGTGCTGAACTGCGTATGACACAGGGGGGTTATGTTTGGAACACGAAGGTCAGCTGTATGGAATACTGTGATTAATTTGCTGGAACGCGTTGTATATTTGCACTAACTCTACCTCCAGGAAAGCGGGATGTTGTGTTATTGCTTGCCCGTTCTGTACCACTGGGACTTTTGATGCGGAGTGTAAAGAAAAGGTTGTTTGCAGATAGACTACACTCCGGCTTTTTTACTGTTCTGCTGACTCGACTCGGCTCCGCTCCATCGAGCTGAGACGAGGGTAGATATACAGCGGCGGCTGGGCGAGAAGGTGAAGCACTAGCGGATACGGAAGAGCATGGGGACGAGGGCCCAGACTCGTCCGTGGTGGCAGTTCCAGCGCCCGGGAGGGTCGGGCAATGCGCTGGCTCTGGAAGCTGGCTGGCAGCCTTCGCCTCCTTCCGGACTCAGTAGGCGGGACCGGGGAAAGAGCGGCTCGGGCACGTGACGCGAGGCGCTGCGCCGCGCGTGACATCACCGGAGCTCGGCTGCAGTGTCCCACCGGGAAGAGCACTGTGCCGGGCCGCCCCTCCCGCCGGCGGCTCGGACACCTGCGCCGCGGGGGGCGGCGGCGGCGGCGGCGGCGGCGGCCTCCTCCTCCACAACACAACGCCGGAGAACCACGGTGGCGCCGCCACCAGTAAGTTTTCTTTCTCGGTTCGGGCTCTGGGGGCTGATGTTTCCGTGACTCACGGCAAGGGAGGCGGACACCCTCTCTGGACCAGTGGCCTGCGCTGGACGGAGTCGTGTCAGCGCTTCCTGGAAGCGGGCGGCTTTGGAAGGTGCTGGAAAGGAGGAAAAACTGCGTGTGACCTTGCTGGCCACGGGCCGCGCTGGCAGCGGCCGGCAGGCCCGAGTGGCGCTTCTCTGCTGGCTGCTCGACGGATCCTGCTGGCCGGGCCCCGCTGCGCTGTGTGCGGAGGATTTGGCCTCTTGGCCTGAAGAGCCAAGGGCTGACCGTGTCTGGTGTTGGAGTATGGGGCAGCAGATCTCGCAGTCTTGGGCTAGCGGCAGCTGCGCATTCGCGCTGCTGGAGGGTGTCCCCCTGCTAAAGAGAGCGGAGAAAGGACGGGAGCGGCAGGTCGCTGGACCTAACAAGTTAAAACAGGCTTTTGGGGGGGTATCTACTACTCATGGCTGTTAGGGGACATTCAGAAATGCTATTAGGTGTAGTGTGGAGCTGTTTACTTGCTTTGTGGTGACTTGCTAACTTTCCTCTTCTCTGCTTAGTTCTGCATTTCTGTAATTCACTGGTTGCATCCTGTCAGCCTTGTTCATGAGCTTTCTGGGACACAAACATGTCTGCATAGCTGTCATAAAAGGTAACTTTGCTTTCATGGTGAGGACTCTTCATTGTGCCCTTTCACTGCTACTTGTTATGGTAAGGCCCACAGATCTGTTGTAACAGGTAGTTTTTTTATGTACTAGAAGCAAATGCTGGATCACCAGTGAATGATAAATACTTTTATCTCCTGAAACGTCCTACTTTTCTTTTTCCTAAGGCTTTTTTTGAAGGACTCTCCAGCACTGAGTCACGTTTCTGTCTAACCGTTTTGATCACTGTGTGTAAGCTGGCCGCAGGTTATGTTTGTCAAGAAGAGCCCTCCTGGCTCTGCTGCTGGTTCCAAGGTACATGGAGTGTCTGCTGTTCCACATATGTCAGGGTGAAGGCTGTATCTGAGGACAGACATAAGAAAAACGAAAAGCTTTTTTTAAATTTAGGGATTGATCAGCTTGATTTGTGGAGCGAAGAGACAACGCCTGCTGGGGTAGAAAACAAGCCTTTCAGGGAAGTTAATATGGTTTGAAAGTTTCATTAAAGTGTTGCTGAGCAAAACTGTTCTTACCTTTGGGCTGTGGAAAAAAGGATATTGGACATGGTATGCATTGTGCCAGGACCATATGGAGTTTGGTTTTGCTGTGCTCCTCCACTATCACACCTGTGGCACATTCATCAGAAGATTACAGCTGCTGCAAGATTTGTGAGGGCAGAGTGACTGTGACTTCTTGGTATAACCTGTTTTTGAAATCTGGTACTGAGTTCAGTTACATGTCTTTCTCATATGTGCATATACCTGTGCCTCTTTGTACAAACAGGAAAGTCTGCCTTTGCAGGAGAAATGCAGGATGAAAATAATGAACAAATTTCTCCCTTCTACTCTCTCAAAAATGAAAGGTGAAGAGAGGAAACCCAAACCAGCCTTGGGTAGGACACAACACGAGTTGTTGCGGAGTTGCTTCGGAGTTCTGTAGTTGCTGAGGAAACCTTCAACCACTTGTATTGTGAAAGGATACAAGAAGAAATATGGTAGCAGAGACTATATATAGAAATTGCCTAATTTAAAAGGAAAAAAAATAACACCAGGAAACTTTATCACTGAATTAGTGTGTTATGGCTGTTTGCCCTGGGTTACTGTCACTTCTTGTTTCCAGTTATGGCTGCCACTGGTCTCTACATTATGTCAACATTGTTCCCTTTACCAGCTGCCTGTGAGGTGAGGAGGCAGGCAGCCCTACAAGTATAAAACATGAGTTTACTGCTGTATCCTGATCTCACACCTTCAGGAAAAGTCGTGTTCCTGGTGTGTTCAAGTGCTGTTGTTGAATGTTTGATCCAGCAGTGACAGTCTCAGACTTCAAAACTCGTGTCTCTTGTAACAGGTCTTGTCTGTGAATGTATGACTGTGAAGACTGACAGTTTTGAAAATTTTAAGTTCTGAATGTAAGATCTTAAGCTGTTGCAGTTTTTCAGAAGTCGTGTTACCATCTGCCCAAGGAATAGCATAGAATAATGTGCTTTGTTTTGAACAAATGCATTGAGGGGTGATCCTGCTTTCAAGTCTGGAAGCAGCTGCTGCGGAAGTCTTATTGTTGGAGATTTATTGGTCTTTGCATGTTGAATAGGAAAACTTATCAGATGGTGTGCCATGCTCCCCCCCGGCCCAAGTCTGACAATCTTAAAGAAAAATAAGTGTTTCAGAGTTGAGGTGAAACCTGTTATAGGTATCCCTTCCTTTTATAGGAAAGTTGAAACTAGATTGTCTTTAAAGCCCATTCCAGCCTAGATTTGTGGTTTTATAGAAAGGAGTCTTGTTTACTAGAGGAAAAATGTTCTACTGGTCTGTAGCAGGATGCACTACCTTGTTTTCCACACAGCCTAATATTTTTAAGAAGGCAGAATCACATTCTCTTGCCTGTGGAAACTATCTCTGTGGGAAGGAGCTTCATCTTAGGAGGGAATTTGGGGGAATGCTTCCTGTTGACAGGTAGAGTTCTGCATTTAAGTTGCAAACTGGTTGAAGAGTGCAATGCTGGGCGTTTACATTGTGGTTGCCGCAGACAGAAGCTGTAGTGCAGTCAGTTAGGTTTGAGAGATAATACTATTAATTTAGATGCTGCTGCCCACAGTCTGTTTGATCTTGAAAAAAATCTCTGTTAGAAGTGATTCAGTGGATTACCTTAGAATTACTTTGTGATTTTTGTCCTTTGACTTCCTATGCAGGACAAAATACCTTTTTTTTTTGAGTTTTGGAACATGGACACAGTTCCTGTGTCCTCACTAAAAAGGAGACACCCATGGAGCCAGTGTATCTGGCGCTTTTTAGATCTGCATATCTCAAAACCAGATTTCCTGTAGAGCAAAATTACTTATTTTATTGAGCATCAAAAAGAAAGTGTTAGAGTGAAATACTCCATTAGCATATAATTTCATAAATAATGTTGAAATGTACAGTGTAAGGCTTTTAAGTATCTTATTTGGGGAGGGAAAAGGCCAGTTAGGGTGGTGCACAGTGGAGGAGAGAGCACTACAGGCCTTCCAGTATGTTTGAGAGAGGGGAAAGGGTAAATGGGTGAGTGATTGGTGAAGAGCGAGACAGAAGTCAGAAATTGGTGGAGAGAACAGTATTAGAGAATGAGAAATGTCATTCTTGTTTTTAAGAGACCGAAACTGGAGGATTAAGTAGAACTATATTGTGGCATGTGAGGATCAGAGCAATTTAAAAGACATGCTGCAGAGTCTGGTTGTATTGTGTACGCATAAAAACCTCCCTGAGATGTAAATAAAAGGTTCTTGGTGAGCATCCAACTGATTGCTAAAACAGATGACTGGCAAGAGAGTAGGTGTCTAGTTTAATTTGTTTCTTTGTTTTGTGTTGTTGTTTGTGGTTTGGTGTTTTGTTTTAATTTGGCAAACATAGTTGCAAAATTTCTTGCAAGGAATTGAGCATGGAAGTTGTATCCTCTCCCTTCAGGGAGAGGGGCAGCCTTAGCATGCTGGTCTTATACCACAACTATGAAACAAATGAGTTTAATTGGTTGAAATCAAGGTTTTCCACTTGCTAATTCAGATCATGACTGAAGTTGATGATTTAAATAATTCATGTGGGCTTTGTTTTGCATTTTGGTAACTTCTCTAAAGGAAGGTTCATTTCTAATTGGTTAGACTAATTTATGAGTACTTCTTGGTGAACAGGATGGTACAGTGAACCCACATACACCCCTTTATGCTATTACATCACAGTAAATGTTTACATTAGAAAATGAAGGTATTTGCTGAGTAATGTCTCATGACTTGTACAAAATTTCATTTAAATATTTCTTATAGTTTAAATGAAATATGCAATAAAAATAATTAGACTATAGTCATGCAGGTCATGCACTGGCTGCGTAAGAGAAAATATGCTTGCTGGAGTGTGTGTTATTAAAAGTGACTTATTTTAACAGGGTAGTGTTATCTGTACTTAGCAGAATGAACTGATTGGTTTTTGTAATTGTTTGCTTCCAGATCTTGGAGCATAACTCATCCTCTCTTGGCTTGGTAATATGCAGAGACTGAAAGAGAGAAACACTTCCCTCCCTGCATTTTATATTGCCTCCCTTGCCTTTGAGTGAACTCACTAATTTGATAAGTGAGTTGAAGAAGCTACTATTTCTGACTTGTTAAGAACAATTTGTTTTGTAATACAGTGGATTCTGATTCTGTGGGCTTAGTGACTTTCCTAACTTTAGGGATTATGCTCTTTAAACATTCTCCAGCAACCGTGTGCTCTGGCTAGAGTGGGTGTTTGAGTGATTGTTTGAGTGTTTGAGTGATCTGTCATAAATAGTTGTTAACTTAAAAAGTGAATGAGCGTAATCTTGAAAAATGTGTGTAAAATCCACTTAAAGGAAAATGTTTGGAATTTAAATAGTTATTTAGGGCCCTTATTAAATGGGGACAAAGAGGTAGGCTTTTGCAACAGCTTTGTAGTGTACCTTGGTTGCTAGGAACAGGAACATAAATGCAGAAATGTGCCAGCCCCTAAAGGATTCCATGTGCCAGTGAATTTTCTGGGTGGATTTTGCAGTTAGGTTGTCAGATACACACGTGTAGTTGAGCATCTACCATCAGGAACCCACATGGCAATGTTTGTGGGCACATGAAGTTGCACTGGAACAGCCTATAAAACTTGCTCTGATGGTGCTTGCCTTGACATTCAGGTACACACAATGTCCTGTGGCCAGCCCTCCTCACCAGCATGCTTTGGCTTGCATGAGTACTGCCACCAAGGCAGGACAGCTCACTCAGCTGTGCACTTAAGGGTAGAAGGAGAAGCTCTCGCCTTGCCTTCGTGTACTTCTGGTGTTCTGATTGACTTTTCCCCAGCCTCAGCCATTGTCTGTAGGAGACTAATACTATGGTTTCTGTGAAGGGACGAGGAAGAAGTTGTAAAGATGGCTTCTGTGTTTACAGTTGGTGAGGGGGACAGATTCTCAGGCATCTGCAGGAAGTCCTAGAGATGATTTTAAGGTCCATGTAGCATAACGATCGGCAAAGTTGCTCTGCTAGACCTTTAAGAAAGGTGTCAGACCCCCTTCTTTAGCAGAAGAGGGAACTTCTACTGTGAGATGTGTTTAAATATGTAAAATACTGGATAGATTGTATAGATAGGATAGATTGACATCTGGATAAAAGGAGCCACGTTATACAGAGAAGAGAGGACTTTTTGAACTGTATGGGACTGAAGAAAATTTTTCTCTTGGTCTCCACAAAGTTCCCAAGTTGTTGGTTGTTTTTCCTAGAAGTAGAGGAGGAGTGAAGAAAGCACAAATTGTTGCCTGAAGAAATTCTTCCCATTGCCTGGACTTTGAGGGCATTTTCTATTATGCTGCTTTTAAGCAGCCGGCTGGGGGTAATTTTAATGACTGAAGAAGAAACAAGAAGAGACTGGAAACTTTTGTCCTCCCGTGTTTCAGTATCTCCAACTGCTACTCCCTGATACTTGCTCAGGGTGTTGCCTTTAGCAGTGTCCCAGATCAGCAGGCAATCCCCACCCTTCTCCCTTGATACAACAATCAAAATAAGAAATCTAGCCACCTGTTGGCTTAGCCCCACTGCCTGCTCCCACACACTTGTGCTCACATTTTCCAGCACTCATCTCGAGTTTTCTATTAGTTCTGAGAAGTCAGGTGAGTTCTCTGACAGTATTACCTTTGCTTACCTGCTTCATGCAGACTCTGCCAGAGCATCAGTCTTTACAGAACCTGGTTTATTATGTGTGATGGCTTCCTTCTTCTTGTGGCAGGGGTGCACTGGAGTTGGGGGTGAAGTGGGCTTGTGTAGCACAATGCTTATGACAAATCCTGGCAATCCAATTGTTGTGGTTTCATTGCTTTTTTCCCCCTATTAGAGCCTTTGTGCAGGGTTTTACTGGGTTCTGGGCTGCATTATTTGGGTAATACAAAAACATTCGTCTTTTAGCACCATCAGTCTCTTTGTGCCTTACTAGGGCACTTTCTGGATGGATGAAGGTGAGTCCTCCTGGAAGCTTTGAGATAACTTGCAAGAAAATTGGTGCCTCTGTTTTCCCATCAGGTGGGTGTGCTGCAAGTGCAACCATTTCACTGGCTGATGTTTGAGCAATGGACTCCTGTCCAGCTCTGGACTATTTTCCAGCTGAGTGTGGTGATGTCAGGCAGTGTGAGAAGGGAACATGACTTGGCAGGAAAAAGTCTGCAGAAAGTTCAACTCCGCATTTGGCCAAGAGCCTCAGAGGGAATGATGTCTACAGGCACATTCTGCATTCTACATAGCCTGTCACACGCCCTCTCACATGCTCCCTTCCTGTCACAGAGATCTTCTTTCACTCATTTTAAGACCTTTAACTCTTCCCTCCTAGCTTCCACCCTGTGGGTTTATAAAATAAAAAGAAAATTCTCCTTATTTTGCCATCATTGTACTTGCAAGTTAGTTTAGTTACAGTGCCCCCCAAAACAGAAGTAGACCATACAGGCCAGAATCCAGAATAGTAAAGGTGAAAGCAGGGAAAGTTTGTTTTGCAACAGAGCTCTTCGACAGTCGTTTATTCTGGCCTGCACCCATATGCTAGTTTTCATTGTGTTTCTTCACAGCATTTCTGATTTCTTACTTTGCTGCAGACTTCTGGCCAATACAGATTTGAGTATGTATATCTACTGCAGGGTGGGAACTCCCGCCTCTCTTCTGCTGAGAGAATTATTAGCAAAACCTTGCAAAATTCATCCCCAGTAATGGTTGAGTGGGGAATAGACTAATAGTGAAGCTTACTTTGAAGTAATTTAAAACTGTTACGGTATCCCTCTGGTGTGTCCTTTTATGTGGGTATTTCTGTAGCGCTGTCATTTCTTCCTGACCTCTGCTACATCCAGGGATGATATTTCTGTGAATGGGAATGCTTCCCTTACTGGTCTTAAGGGAATCTTAACGAGTTCCCTGATAGTTTTGTAATTCAGTACTCTATGTCAGTTCTACCTGTGAGCGGTAGCATTTATTTTCAGTGATGCTTTTAGCTGGGATGGTGCTTGGATACAGAATACTATATAGATAGATTACAAAAAGACTGTTTCCAAGAAACAATCTTGTTTAGGTTATGATGATAAGCAGCATGCTGCTGGAAGTGGAGGTGGGAGGAAAGGAGGCAATTGGGAAAATGAGCGAACAATTGTGGTGTGATCTGGGCCCCCATTTATTCTTTCCTCTTTTGCCACCATCCTTAATCTTTTCTT
The DNA here is from genome assembly GCA_013396675.1 of Eubucco bourcierii. Classification (NCBI taxonomy): domain Eukaryota; kingdom Metazoa; phylum Chordata; class Aves; order Piciformes; family Ramphastidae; genus Eubucco; species Eubucco bourcierii. The sequence continues at coordinate 62,945 of VWZE01019417.1, forward strand.
TCCTTTTGTAGCTGCTAGACCAGTTTAAAAGAAGCGGTGATTTGGACACGGGCATTTAACTTCTTTTTCTGGTTTGGCTGTGATACATCCTACAGTTTTGTGTGTCCATTGGTTTCCTGGTAAGGTAACACAGCTGCTTCTTAACTGGTTTTATCTTTTAGTAATAATTCAGTGCTCATAGTGAATTGGGCCATGTTCCTGATCAGAGGAGTCAACAGCAGTTTGATACACTGATGTTGAAAGTTGGGCCGAGACAGCTTGGAGAGCTGAGTGTAGTTCCTTTCTGTGATGCTGACTGATAAAGGGTAGAACAGGTGTGCATCATGAAATGTTAATCCCTTACTGCATTTAGTAGAGATTTTTAAAATTAATAATCAGGTAAACAGTATATTGTGTAATTATCATTATCACTTTTTTACATGCAGGAAAGGAGCCTGCAGAAAAAGGCTTGCAGTGCTCTTTTTAAAGGCACAATGTAATTGGTTCTTTTACTGCTTATACAGTAGGTTTAACCCTTTTTTCCTGGAATCTCCACTGTCAGGATGTTACTTTGGATATTCATTCTTGCCT
>VWZE01019417.1:63519-89684 GCA_013396675.1 Eubucco bourcierii
TTTTTTAATGAAATCCTTATCTCTTCAGTTTGGAAATGGCATTGGGATGGCATCTCAAATCTGCCATGAGTCAGACTTGTGTTCCCTGAAGCAGGACTGTAACATCTGTGGAACTGAGGGTCATAAAGGAGGAACGTAGAATCCAAGGCAGAGCTTTCTTTTATTCTGTAATGGAATGCCATAATGATTGAAGAGAGGAGTTTCTTTGACTCCCCCACCCCCCACCCCACCCCCCACCCCGGCTTCTGTGCAAGCCTCCATTTTGGACAAAGAGGGTTTTGAACCTAGCAGGTTGTTGCCATTCCCTCTGATCTGGGTGACACTATGTATTGCCTGTGTCATTTAAATTCTGATCTGTGGGAAGACTAAGGAAGCTCTGGGTTTAAAGCTGTTGCTTCAAAGAGTGGCTGGCAGTTACGTTTCAGATAGCTCTGTATAATTGCATAGAACAAAGTATTGACAGTTGAGTAACGATAGAGAAAGAATCCAGAAAGAAAGAGTCACTGGGGATGTTTTCCATGCTGCCATGCAGTGGCATTTATAAAGAAATTGAGGTGTTGAGGTTAGATCTCATCTTGAGACTCCAAATAGGATGTGATGAGCTGTCACTGCATATAGGATCTGTATCAGGAATAATGAACCAGAAACTTCTCAACTTCAATTTTCCAAAGCAAGGTCTTGATAGTTAGCAGATTATTTTGTAGTAGGAAGTTTGCTAGGTTGTTTGAGTACTCCTGATGTTTGACTTACATTTTTTTTGTGAAGGTGATGTGTGTGTGTCTAGTAGTGTGGTTGGAAATGTGAAAGGACTACACCATTATCCAATACAGAGGCCCTAGGAAGAATAAAAATGGCTTAATTTGCTTGGGGAAATTGTGAGTGATACTGGCAAAAGAATGCTGTTGCTGCTTTAAAGTGAGTTTCCATGGGGAGAGTTTGATACTGCAGCTGATGCTGATGAATATATTCTTCAGACAAGACTCCAGGCCGGGTAATGTCCCTTCTTACCAGTCAGTGTCAAAGAGCTACCCTTAGCTTTTCTGCTAGCGGGGAAGGGTTTTTGCTCTGGTCTGTGTGTTTCATCTTGTAGGGAGGAGCACAACTGGGATTTTTCCTGTTGGAAGCCTCTCGGTTGTGCTTCTTGCAGTGTGAAGGTTGGTGCTAATAGCGATGTCGAGCTGTTGATGAGCTGGATTTGCAGCACAGGGGATTATTGCAGTTCAGATACAAAAGGCAAGTTCTGCTTATGGTCGTCCCTGCGGGTGGTGCAGAAGCTAGCATCACTCCAGAGTGGCTCTGTTCTCTCTGCTGATTGTGTCAGGATATTGGCTTTATAGGTCATCTGACCAGACAGAGCTGAGAAGGGATAACTTGTAATTTTACAAGATGACTTAAAGGAGAGGGAAAGATAGAAGGATGCTACTGTGAAATCTTCCTTGATATAACCCAGTGCATGCCCTAGTTTTTACCATTCTTGATGTGGCTATTCTTTACCTTAGGCAGAAACTTGAAAGCTGAGTTGACAGTTGAAAGCCTAGAAGGGGCAAAAGGGACTGGAACTTTGTTACCCAGACTCACCTACTTGTGCTGTTTTCCAGAGTTTAAGGGAACTTGTGTCAGTGTCCATTAAGGGAATTTTATAGCAGCAAGATGGCCACATCAGTCCTGATATCACTTGTTACTCACTTCCAGTTCGTTATCCTTTGAAAAGTCTATCCTGTCTTACCATCATCCTCTCTCTCTCCCCCTCTCTCCCTCTCTCCCCTTTTGTCAGAAGAAGTGATATTTGCATGCAAACAGGAAGACACAGGGAACAGCCCTGTGTGCAGTGTAAATGAACTCCAGTAACCTTGTCTCTCCTCCCTTTAGCTGAAGTACCTAGGGCATCTGGCATTGGCGGGGGTGGGGTGGGGAGGAAACAGAGGTACAGTCCATTTCAGTATCTTACCTGCCCTGGAAGCAATCACACTTTTACTCTTTTTTCTTTTTCCTCTTTCTGTTGAAATGGCACTCTTTGATCAGACAAACACTCAGTGCAAAACAAAATCCTCAACTTTTGATAGGCAGAGAATAATGAGAGGCAGATCAGAGGAGAGGGAACATCAGCTGGATAAGCCATGTGAACATGAGAGCTGACTTGCAAAACAATTCCTGCTGCCATGAGGACTTCCTTTACACAGCTTGAAAGTTCTTCTGTAAGACTAGAGCCAGTGCATTCTGTCTTTATCTAATGTATGTTTTGGAAACCCTGTTCCCAGGTATGGAGGTATGCATGGACTGTGTAGGATAGAAACAAACTCTGTACTTTGAAGATGTTAGTCAAGGAGTGTGTTTGGTTGGTGGTTGTTTTGTGTGTGTGTGTAATAAAGCAAAAGTATGTTGGGTAGATTCTGCCCTGAGTTACTGATCGTAGCTGTAACTTACAGTCCTAACTCACTTTGTTAACCAATTTGTTCAGCAGAGACACTTTTTTTTTGTTTGTTTTTGTTTTTGTTAAATTTTACCAGTAGTCCTATATTCTTTTGTAACTGAGTTAGGGTAGAACTGGCTTGGAACTTCTGCTTCCATTTTCTGATTCTTACAGCATATTCTATGGGTCAGGAGCATCTGAGTCCTGTTAGGTTCAGATTTAGGAATGTCTGCAGACACCTTTGCATTTCAGTTGTAAAGTGCCCTCCACTCTCCCAGAACTAACCTTTAGGGTGTTTTTCTGTAATAAACTGACTTCCTTTTCATCAGTTTCCTTCTATTCCTTCTATTTTTTTAATAAGTGTACCATGTTTTAGAATAGCAGCTTTCATCTTACTCTATGCCATCATCACATCTGCCTGCTTCTCTCCCCAGTATTATTTCAACCAAGTGACACACATTTTTTTTTTAGCTACTTTGCTGTTCTCTGAACTCGACCCTGTGCAGACACATCCATACCTGACCTGCACAGGAGGTGGCATGCAGTGTGTTGAGACCAGACTAAACTAAAAGAATTCTTCACAATGAAAACTCTCTGCTGCAATGAGAAACCATCGAAGCTCAGGGATGGGCTAGTTCAAAGGAAGAGACAAATACATGAGCAAAGTCCATGCCAGAAACCAGCAAATCCATGGATATTAAAGGAGTCAGTCAGCAGCAGGAGTAAAAGCCAAAGTAAGGATGGGGAGAGCCGCTAAAGTTTGGAGCCAGAGATGTAGAGGTGAGAATAAGAACTTTAAATTGAGGGCAAGAGACCAGAATACAGCTACCCATCCTGAGGAGCAGCTTATGTATATAACCAGGAGTGACTAATAGGACACTTTTGCATAGTTGGCAGAAGTGACAGTAACTTCCAAGGCTGACAGGCTATAGCTACATCTGTGGGAAGCTGCTTACGGTCAGGAGAACCTTAGCCTGACAGCAAGTGAAAGTAATTGCGAGAGTAATTTTTTTTTCTTGTTTGTTTTTTACTCTTTTTTTAAATTTTTTTTTTTTTTTTTTTAAACCAGTGTGATGATTTGGGAGTTACCTGCCCTCCTGATGCTATGGAAGATCACCCAGACTATATTCAGATGGCTGTAAGTTAAGGAATGAAGCCGTATTTACAGCTTAGCATAATACACAAGTAGATATATATACACAATTAACATGACTATTTACAGAAGTATACAAGTTAAAGGTAATACAGAAACACAATAACCCTCCCAGAAATCAGAGTCTCCAGGAGGGGCTCCCAATCACCCTTTCACCCTCTCTCCACCCCTCTACATTACCCCAGTGTCTGGCTTCTGTGTGAAGTGAGTTTGGAGGCTCAGCAAAGGGATTTAGAAGCAGAGTGGTTCGGTTTCTCAGCAGAGAGGCTAGCAGAAACGCACCAGCTAGAGAGACCAAGACTCTCTGTGTGTCTTACCTATGTTTGTGTCCTTGGTAATGTGATTTTGAACCAAGTCCCTGCAATTCTTTTTGGGGAGGGATTTGCAGTGGGGGCACAGAGCTAGTCCCTGCTCTGTGAGGCTGACAGAACTGTGTTTTGTTAGACATCTTGTTCAAAATCACTTTTTACGCTATCCATTGCACTACTTTGCACACCTTGCCCTTCAATGGTTTGGCCATCCCATTCATAATCTGAAGTTGATTTTTTTTTTTCTCAAGAATTTTAACAGTTTGTACATGTAATATTAATTTTCAGAGTGACAGATTTGCTCAGGATTCTTTTTCTGCCCTGAAAGTTAAAAATGTCTCTTCCAGCTTTCTTCTCATTGAAGCCTGCTCTGGGTATTTTTTGCCCAGCTTTCAGATGTACTAGGTGCCCCAGCATTTCTTGAGAAGTGTGGTGGTTTGGGAGTTACCTGCCCACCCCCCCACCCTTGTAAAATGACCCAGACTAGAACTCAACCAACTGGAAGTTAAGGAATGAAGCTCTATTTACAGCTCAGCACAATGTACAAGCAGATATATACACTATATACAGGAATATTTACAGAAATATACAAGGTAAAGGTAATACAGAAACACAACTCCCCTCCCAGAAATCAGAGACCCCAGGAGGGGCTCTCAACTACCCTTCCACCTTCTCCCCACCCCTATACCTTACCCCAAGGTTTACCTTATGCGTAAGGTGAACTTGGAGGATTGACCAGGGGAGTTAGAAGAAAAGTGGTTAGTGAAGATTAATCGGCAAAGAGGAGCCAGAAGCTAGACCACCTGAGACGCTGTGCCCCCAGAGAGACATAGAAACTGCCTTATCTGCTGCTTTGGTTTATCTTCCCAAACATCTCAGCAAGCCTATGAGTGAAGTAGACATCACCATGTTTTCCTTTTACAACCTATAGTGTAATTTTCTTTGTTAAAATATTCCAGTTTGCCTCAAACCAGCACAGGAAGTGTGATTATGCAGAGGGAAGGAGGAGGAGTGAGCCAACAAGAACTGGGGATAATCTTTGTTTCTCAGAGACAGGTACAAGGCAGTACCAGGTTTCTTGAAGAGATCTGTAAAAATGTTCTGGCTGCTACACTAGGAATAGTAGAGGGGGAGCATCACTAGGTCACTCCTTATGAAGGATCAGAACAGTGGTGTCTCCTGAGTGACTTAATTATGTACTGCTGCTGTGAAATCTCTTGTAATCTTGTGAAATCTTAGTTCCACAGTTTTGACTTGGTCATTTAGATGTCCTGACAGCTTTGATACCTGAGATCGCGTCACCACTGTGTGAGTTGTATTTTAGATTTCAGCAAAGACCCCATGCGCTGTTGTGAGCCCAGCTTTCAGAAGTAGATTGAGATGGCGTGCTGGTACTTGTATTGTATGTCAAAATACATTTAGAAACCAAAATGCCAAGTTATTTCCTGCTTCAGGTACCTCTGAAAGACTGCCTTTTGTATAAATGTGTGTGTTCACTGACAACCTGTAAGGCCCACACACAAGCACATGATACTGTTGACACACAACTATGTGATGCACAAGAACAGTCATGTATACAAGTATATGTATACAAGTGTCTTGATTTCTTCTGCTGACATGCTACAGAGTGTACACTTGTGATTTGCTACAGAACTGAATCATAAACATTTATTTTCCCTTGGCAGAAGGCTGTAGGATTTTGCAATTTACAGGACTGGGACAAGTAAATCCTGTTTTGCAATATTTGAGAGATGTGCACAGAATTCCTAAAAAACTACCGTTCTTCTGAACATCCAGTATTTGGAGGTCAAGTGCTATTCCTGTGCTTCACAGTATGGTTTCTTCAGACATGTACTTGCATCTGATATAGTTCCTGATCCTTAAACTTGTCACACAAAACACCAGTCCAGGAACGTCTGGCAGAAGACAGATCCATTTAGCAGAAGTGTCACAGTAGCTGCATTTGGCATGTTTGGTTTCTCTGTGTGCTGTGCTGCCCAGTGCTTTTTAGTTTATTTGTCCTCAATGAATGTGGAATGGAAATCAGGCATATGCTGTAGCCTTGTGTCTGTTGATTGGAGATCAGATCAAAGACTTCCAGAAGAGTCTGTAAGTGCTTTAACTGGGTTTGGAAGAGGACTCGGCTGAGGAAATGGAATGAGATTAGATGAGACTTGCGGGAGGAAGTGATCAGCGTTTCTGATGCTTAGTATAAGGTATGAGAGCCAGGGCCACCATCTGTAGTCTCTGTTAACAGTACCTTCTGTTGCAGGAGTTCAACAATATTCAAGTTGTTCCCCTGTCTCAAAAAAAGAAAGGGAGAGGGAAGAAATGGAGTAAAACAAAGCTGGTGGTGACGCATTTCGGAAGTGTTTTGTGTCTTCTTTGAAACATGGGTGCAAGGACTGGCAGAAAATTGTTTACCTTAGCCTTTCATCTATGTGTGTTTCCTCATTGGAGTATATCTGCTTAGGTACTTCTGTTCTGGATCCTGTATTACAAGTGATTGCTTCTTTTGTCACTTGACCAATCCTGGTTTCTAAAACTGACAAGAGTTGAGACAGACACCTGGAGGTAGCACAGAGGATTTTGTCAAGAAGGTGGTGCTCCCTCTTGCGTTTATGGCTTGTGTTACCTTCTTCTGTTTTCTGTTGAAGCGGTGGTGGAAATCAGAATATAAGAACCTCTACTAATGTGATTGTTAGTAAAGAGCTCGTTAAGGTTTGTAGTAATTTGAAAACAATCCTCATGTATTTCAGTGAAAACGTAACTCCCTGACCTAGTCTCATGGCCTCCCCACTTGTGTGACTCTAGGGAGAATGCTAGTTTAAGTTTCTTTATGTCGCACCAGAGTGCTGTTTGTAGTTAGGTCAGTTTTCTCAACCCGCAGGGCTTAACCACATCTACAAAATTTAAAATTTCTGTTTTAGGAGCAGTAAAGACAAGAGACCTGTTCCATTTTGAGAACGTTGGGGGCTAGGCACATGAAGACAGTGCCTGGTAGATCTTACCCCTTGGCATGTCCAGGGCATGCATGTGCTTTTATGCTCCCCCACCCTGTTGGTAGCTGCAGACTTCTCTGATGTTGCCGGGAAGGCTGCGGTCTCTTAGAAACTGCCCTTTGGGCTCCAGATGTCCTGCTGACAAGTTTCACTCTTGCAATGTCAGTCATAAATGTTTTGAAATCCCATCAGGTTGTTTTTGTGGGGGTTTTTTTTTTTTTTTTTTTTTTTTTTTTTTTTTGTTTTTTTTTTTTTTTTTTTTTGCTTTCCAGGACACATTGCAGTAATAGCTGGGGTGCAGTAAGATTGGTTTATTGAAGTGAAAGCAACGAGACCTTATTCATGTCACTCAGTCCTTTAGTTGGGGGAGTCAAAGTCTTCCTTTGAAAAATAACTGCAGTACTGCTGGTAGTGATTCATTCTGCACAATAATTAATGTTTGAGTGAGTCTTTTGCATGGTTTAAAGGAATGTGAAGATACACTGAGGCAATACACTTAGCTTTCTTGTTTTGTGCTCAGACATGTCCAGCAACATCTTATGTCAACATGAGTGAAGAAGTTACATGAAACTAGGAATACAAGTCAGGTTTGTGGTTGTTTCAGTGAATCTCTTGTCTCTATCTGGTGCTCTTTGCCTCTCCTTACGGTTTTCAGCTGCAGGATTTACTGTGGAGACTTTTGAAAAAGGAAACTGATTGTGATAAGGGCCAGTGGGTGCAAGCTGGAGTGTAGGAGGTTCTGCCTAAACATAATGAAGACATAAGGTGACAAAACTCTGGAACAGGCTACCAAAAGAGGTTGTGGAGTTTCCTTCTACGAAGACATTAAAAACCTGCCTGGACATGTTCCTGTGTGACCTTATTCTAGGTGATTCTGCTCTGGCAGGGGGAGTTGGATTTGGAGGATCTTTCTAGGTACCTTCCAACCCCTAAGATTCTGTGATAGCCATGTTGGTCCTTTGAGGATTGTGAGTCTCTTTGAATTGACTGCAAATCACATCAGTTTGCTTGTAGTCTTCCACAGTAAGACTTTGTCCATCCTGTAGCTTTGAGTTATATTTGCTGCCAGTGCAAACAGATAGTCTGTTTCTTCAGTAATTCAGTGTTTGTATGCACCAAGGGCGAGTGAGATCTGAATTCCTTAGTTGGTCTTTGTTTACAAAGGTTATGTGAATTCCTGTACTCTGTGGTTTTTAACACCTGCATCTGCTATGGTGTAGTGAGATATGGCAGGAGCTCATCAGGCTTGACAGTATGACTGCTTTAATAGTTGGGAGGGGGGTGGTTTATGGAAGTGTTGGGGTATTCTAAGAAAAGTTGCATGGTCTGGTCCAAATGCCCAGGAGGGAAGAAGGGACTTGGTACTGGTCCTCTGCTTCTTCTCAGTCAGCACTGTGGTGTGTGAGGCATGCCCCTCCTTACCTGATGCTTTTGGATCTGGGCTGCTTGCACATCTCATTGTCACTTCCTGTCTTTGGGAATGGCAGATTCTAGTCCTGAACTCAGTCACTCTAGCTAAACTGGTACAAGCCTTTACTGTAGTTGCTTTTAAAGTGAGGTAATCCCTTTAGCTTGCATTGGTAAGTCACTGAGTTAAGATAAACTGATTGAATGCATGTCCAGTCAGATTAGGGCTGTTGACATTAGCAGTTTTGCATCAGTTTCACTAAGCCTGTGCAATCAAACCAGTAAAGCCTTTTTTGGTTGCAGGTAAGGCATTTTGTAAAAAACCATTGGATTCACTTTTCCAGATGCAGGTTCTGTAGTGCGGTTAGTGCTGTATAATAAAGATGCTTTGCAATATGGTTTTCAGGTTCCAGAGAAGGTTATCCTGAGAAGGCTGGTGATATATTTCTTGAGAGTGGTGTAATGTGGTGGTGTACCTGTAGGTATGATGCTGGCTTCTGATTTCTTGCTGTAGATGAGTGTAGGATTTATCATCCTCATCTTTAATACATCATTGATCTTTGGCTACTGAAAACAAAATTTGTTGCTTTCTAGTCTTTGCTAAATTAGTGTATCAAAATTGTCTTTTACAGTTTTCTGTGTGGTCTGCAGTACATGGCACAAGATCCAGAGCAGATGGCAGCACTGAGATGTTTGTTACTAGAGGCTTTAACAAGGTTACCAGCTTCAAAATCTGAAATTTCCGTCTTGCACACTTGGGAGTGGTCAGAACTGAAGTCCCCTGGTGGTGGTAGCAGTAATGCAGATTTGTCCTGCTTTGATAAGTACTTTTCGGTAAAAAACAGTTCTGTGCCTGGGTGCGCTAATCTTGTACCTTTTAACACAGTTTGCTAAAATATTGTGTTTCAAGAGAATAAACATTGACAAAACAAAGTTAATTGTTACTTTTAATAAACAAGGAAACAAAACCTCACATCTTGCTTGTGATGCAGGTTGTAACAGATTTTGGAAACGAATAACCTCAGTAGCTGAACTCTTGCCTCTTTTTCATCTGTGTTTTTTTTCCCCACAGGTACTTCCTTTCTGAAGTGAGAAACTGAAGGCCTTAAAGAAAGGCGCCTGTGGCCACTTGCTTAGCAGGAACAATGCTGCAGCGATGAGATTACAGTGAGCCCTTCCTGTGTGACCTCCATGGGTCCGACTCAGCTCAGCACACAGGATCATGGGAAGAGGGTGGCAAGTGTATTTGAGATGGAGGAGGAAGGACTTTCACTCTTTCCTGGCTCAGAAACTCCCCCTGAGCACACAGGTATGAAAGAATTCTTAATAGATCTGCACAAGCTAATGGCTATATATTCTTTCAGCTGTAAACAGAATCAGTAACTTGGCAAAAGAGTGAGTGAGTTTTGCTGTGCTTGGGACAGAGAATTTGTAACAACAGAACGAGATACTGATAGTTGAATTTGCCTGGGTTTATCCACATGATAAATGCATTCAATGCTTTGCCTATTAGAGGCAAATACTTTGCCTATTACTAGCCTTTTAGAGGCTAGTTCTGTGGCAGTAAAAAGAATTCTTGTTAGCCTTCTCAAAAGCTGATGAACAATAGAATTTTATTGTTTGTTGAATGAATAGGATTACAGGTGGCAATCTCATGAGTATTAATGATGTAAAGAAATAACAGGCTCTTGCAGATTCTCATAGTGGCAAGAGAGTAGAAGTTTCTCTGTGCCTTTCTGGGATTAAGTAATGTTAAAAGAATCGAGATTTTGCTTTTATAATTGCTGCTGACATACACAATCCTACACCTACAAAGTGTAAGATATAGTATAGCATCTCTGCATGGGTAACAGGAAAAGAAGTAGGAAAACACAGGTGAGGTGTCAAGCATAATATCAACAACCTAATAAAATTACCACAAATAAATGAATTTTAACACTGAGGGAGTGGGCAGTCCCTGATATGAGAAAGTGATCTGAACATTGAAGTCATAGGAATGGTAATCAGGAATTTATGTAATGTCTTATGGACAGATAATGAAATCCACAAGATGGACAGATCCATCTTATGGCAATTATTGAATTACTCTGTCCCTTTAGAAACATAGAAATATAATTTGAGGACTCTTCAAAGTTGCTTTACTAGTTAAAATATGTGTAATGGCAGACTAGGTGATTTAAAATAACTGTAGACATTTCAGTATTTTCTCTTGATAATAAATAGATGGTGTGAGAGAAATACAGTAGAATAAGAGACAGGAACATCAGAGACCTAATCTTTCTGATGACGTTTTCCTGCCACCCAATCTGCACTGAGAAGTGAAGGCCAAAATGAGTGACCTCAAGATCTCTGTCATAGTTGGTGGAATTGAATAATTGACACCAAGATACTTAATACTGTGAAAATCAAATGAAAACCAATATGCAATGAACAGCACTACCAGTAATTTCTGAGGCTGACCTAAAACTGTTTAGCATTGCAGGACTTCAAGCAGAATAGTAAGCTTAACTGAGTGAAGACTGAAGTGTTAGAACCATATATACAGAAGTGAGACATGCCATTGTAACCCTGATACTGATAAGGAAATGCAACAACCTTGTCCTTCACACCAGTCCTGATGAGTTAACTCCACTGTAAAGGCTTTCCAGGCATATCTAAACATAATCTGGAAATTGATGAAGACATACTGTTTGTATTCTTTATGAACAGCTACTGTGGAAGAATCTATCATCTCTGAGAGAGAGAAAAATACTTGCCCTGTGAGCTGTGCAGGGCAGTCAGATGTCAACATGGCTAGAATTAAATGGAATGAAAAGAGAGACAGCTAACAGTGGGAATATGCAAATAACATTGATAATCATTTGACTGGAATGCTTATGGTGCAGCATGGTTGAGTAGAGATGTTTTCAAAACACAGGGGGTTGGAACTAGATAATCCTTGAGGTCCCTTCCAACCTTACCATTCTATGATTAAGGTTGGTCAGAATGATGTAGGAAGAATTGGGAGCTGCTGCACAAGGCCGTCTGAAAGGTGAGGCAGTAGTGTTTCAGTTGAAGTAATAATATTTTATAAATGAACTCTTAGTATGAGAGTGCTTCAGTTCTAGAAATGTGGAGCACTTTTGGACTGCTGAAGAGTTATCTCCTCCTCAAGAGAAGTTCGGAGAGCTTGTACAGGGTGATGGTTACCTGCTTATTGTCTGATCTCCTTGAAGTTACTGTCTGCTGTCCTGACAATTTCCCTACGTGTTTCAGTTACAGGGATTTCCTTCTCATTCTGCTCTTTGTACAGTCAGTTTCAACACCAATTTTCTGATTGGCTGCTGAACCGTTTTTCCTTATCCTTGTGCATGAATGTGGCAGAGAGTAGATGTAAGGGAATTGGAGATGAATTCTGAAGAAAACGACTTTCTTCTCAGTCTTGAATTTCAGATGAACTTTTCTACAGCTCTTTATTACATTGGTAACTTAATTGTCACTCCTGCTGATGGAAGGTGCAGAAGAACATTCAGTTTGAGATAATGCATAGCCTGCTTATATAGTTGAGGTGAAACCATATGGATTATGTCAATGGTTAGTTTATTGCAGGAAATACACTTACCCAGAAAGAGGCTGTCAAATAGGAGCCTTGATCTTTTCATCTATGTGTTTGGGACGTAGTGGATTTCAGTGACTGTATTGGTTATTATAAAAAATGGGGCAGTCAGCTGCAAATGTTGTGCTTGCCTCTTGTGTGAGTTTTCCTTTCTTTTTGTTTTTCCTTTTCCCTGGTACTGTTCATTTTGGTAGAAAATCCCCCCCTGAAGCGGAAGAAGGGCCCAGCCCCTAAGATGCTGGGAAATGAAGTGTGCAGCGTGTGTGGGGACAAGGCCTCTGGCTTCCACTACAACGTGCTGAGCTGTGAAGGCTGCAAGGGTTTCTTCCGACGCAGTGTCATCAAGGGTGCACAGTACGTCTGCAAGAATGGTGGCAAGTGTGAGATGGACATGTACATGCGTCGCAAGTGTCAGGAGTGCCGGCTGCGCAAGTGCCAGGAAGCAGGCATGCGGGAGCAGTGTGAGTGCAGGAAATGGTGTTGGTGGGAGCCCTGTGGCGTTGGGCTGGAAGTCTGGTGGGGTGGGCTGGGGGCTATGGGTATAAAGAAGTGGGCAGTGAGTGCTTGGGGGGTCACCTGTGAGTAACACAGACTGTATGTGGAATGTGTGGGAAATCACCACAAGCTTAGCAGGAAATCATGTGGTGAGGTGAAGCTGTTGTAACAACACAGGTTTGTGAGAGCCCTAGCCTTGCTGTGTTCTCTGAACATATTATTTTATAAGGATTTAGGGAATATGACACTAGAGGACAGACTCTCAACTAAGATTTATTAGTTCTTTGATATTCTGTCAACTGTACTGGTAAGCTCAGGCTTCTGTCTGTCTTGTTTTTGTGATCAGGACTGCAAGGTTGGTGATCACTCTTGAACAACAGGCATTTTCTTTTGCTTTGCACCGTGAGTTTGTGACAGAGATCAAGGACAGCACCACAGCACTGCAGCTATTTTTGTGCATACCATATCTCATTGCTCCCTTTAGTGAACTCTGCTATTTTTCTCATATGAATCATAAGGCTCCGGTTTCTGAATATTCAACAACATTCTAGATGACATATCGGCCAAGAGTGACCAAATGGATGCTTGATTGAAGTTTTCCTTTCTAACATGCAGCACTCAGAACAGTGAGGAACAGAGAGTATACTGGAAATATTAAAAAATCCTACTGCAAAATAGAAGTTTTCACTGAGTTGCATCAAGGAAATGCGTTTGTTTTTTTTTTTTATATGAAAAGCAGCACACATAATGTACGTAATTGGTGTCTTGGTCATGCTGGTTTGTATTTGCATTGGTATGCTGTCATTGCCCCATTTGCCTCTGCTCTGAGAGCTACAAAATAGATGTATTTGAAAAGCTATGTAGCAAGGCTATCTCTCCACTTTGCTACCCTTCTGTTACAGATTGGTGCTAGAGAGCCTTTGCATGTTTCTGTTTCCTCTTTGTCTTACATTTAAGACAGATCAAGAAAATTAGACTGAAAGGAATCTTTGGTTTGTTGTTAACATTTGGTTGGTAATTCTTGTTGACACTGTAATCCTCACTGCAAATTTGCATTGTTTAATCCTGACAGAAACTGAGCGCTTTCTCTTCCAGCTGTTTCACTTGGAAAGTCATTGCTGTACTTCCTTCTAATTGTTGGAAACATTCTAGTTTCCAACCTGAAGTTATTCATGGACAGTTTATTGTTCTTAAGGCAGTGTGAAGTTAAATAGTTTCTTCATGGCAAACTGAGTAACTTAGATTGCTTTGAAGTTAACAGAAACTTGCAGATAGAGACAGTTTTCAAGATTCAACAATATCTGATAACTTGTTACTCAGCCGTAAAATCTTTGTGCATCTGAGTCCCAAGATGAGGGATTGTAGTTACTTGGTCGATTACTTTCCCTTCATAAGTTAATACTGTGAGAGGCATTAATCTTAGACATGTCCCTTGATTTAGTAATTCTGTTGAGTATTTTAGTTGTTAGAATTGGAATCTTTGGGGCGGGGTGTGTGTGTACACCTGGGTGTCATAGAATTATAGAATGTTTTAGGTTGGAAGTGACCTCAAAGATCATCTAGTTCCAACCTCCTGCCATAGGCAGGGACACCTCCCACTAGTACAGGTCACTCAAGGCCTCATCCAACCAAGGTTTGAACACTTCCAGGTAGGGGGCATCCGTAGCCTCCCTGGGCAACCTGTTCCAGTGCCTCACCACCCTCGCTGTAAAGAACTTCCTCCTAACATCCAGTTTAAATCTCCCCTCTGCCACTTGAAACCCATTGCCCCTTGTCTTGTCATTACAAGACCTTGTAAATAGTCCCTCCTGTAGGCCCCCTTCAGATACTGGAAGGCCACTACATGGTCTCCTGGAAACCTTCTCTTTTCCAGGCTGAAGAGCCCCAACTCTTGTAGCCTGTCCTCATAGCAGAGCTGCTCCAGCCCTCTGAGCATCTCTGTGGCCTCCTCTGGACTCCCTCCAACAGTATGACGTCCTTCTTGTGTTGAGGGCTCCAGAACTGTATACAGTATTCCAGGTGGGGTCTCAGTGGAGTAAAATCTCCTCCCTCTCCCTGCTGGCCATGCTACTCTTGCTGCAACCCAGGACACAGTTACTGTCTGGGCTGCACATGTGCACACTGCAGGCTCATGTTGAGCTTTTCATCAACCAAGACCTCACAGGTCCTTTTCTTTAGAGCTGCTTTCCAGCTGTTCACCACCAAGCCTGGATTTGTGCTTGGGATCATACTTACCCAGGTGCAGGACCTTACACTTGGCCTTGTTGAATTTCATGAGGTTTGCCTGGGCCCACCTCTCCAGCCTGTCCAGGTCCCTCTGGATGGATCCCTTCCCTAGCAAGTTGACTGTACCACACAACTTGGTGTCATCTGCAAACATGCTAAGGGTGCACTCGATTCCATGTCACTGACAAAAATGTTAAACAACACTGGTTCCCCCACTGACTCCTGAGGGATACCACTTGGCACTGGTCTCCAGGTGGACATCCTGCCCTTGATTACAACTCTCTGCATGTTACCATCCAGCCAATTCCTTATCCATCTTCCTTTTTGGAAGTCAAGAGTAAAGATTGCTCTCATTTTGAATGTGCTATGTTTGTCTTTCTGTCCAAACCTCTGTGCTGTCTGTTTCAGAATGCTTTCTTACTTTTCCCTGTTCTCTATTTCTTTTCATAAAGTTCAACACGATTCTTTTGAGAAGAGCAGTTATTTACTTTTTCAGTTACAGGGCCTGCCTTCTTGTATAGCAACCATGTTTCCTTGTTAGTCTGTGTCTGAAAATTGGCCAGATAATATTTCGACACTTCTAAAACCTTGTTTGTAAAGTCATCTTTATGTATGTATGTATATGTATTTTAATTTTTTTATAACTTCTGTTCCTGAAGACATGGTTTCTTTTCCAGTCAGTCTCTTTTCTACTTTTTGTTCATTCAGTACTAACTCAAGGGATTATTCTCTTGAAGACAGTCCTTGAATCTGGTATGTCTGGTAGTTTGGGGGTTTTCGAATGCAGGTTTCAGATAGTTTTTGTAGCTTTGACATAAAGACGCAACAAGCCTCCTCCCTATTCAAGTCAATTAATTCCTCACTTAACTTAGTTACAGGCTGGTAACAAGTTCTAATGTCAGTAAGTAGCTGTTCTAGTAAGATTTTTCTCAACACATGCCTGAGTTCTCTTAACCCATACAACATTATGTCTAAATGGTGTATCCTTTGACTTGGCAACTGAAGAAGACTTTTAGTCCTGCTCCTGCAGGATTTGTGGTCCTCAGCAAAGCTATTTTGTCTTTATTCATCTTGTGGTGTTAACTACCATGCATGGGTTATGTAGAAAATTTTCACTTTCCTGCTCCATCCAGTACTGGCTGATCTCGAGAGGAAATGAAAGGACACAAGCTGTTAATTTAGTGAGTTTGGGAAGAGGCATAACAGTGGGATAATATAAAATACAGTGGACATCAGCGCATGTGAAGAGAGCGCCTGTTAGAATCTGTTATAATGTGTCATTCTGGGGAACTGCACAGTGGGGAAGTCACTGGTGTCTTCCTGAGATCTGCATGGCTTCCTGAAGGGAGCTGCTGTCCTTTTTGGACATTTTTTTATGACAGCATGATTAAAAGAAAGGCCATGGAACGACTTAGAGGGAGAAAGTAATTCTAAATGTCACTCTGTGTGTTGTGTACAGTCTGACATACCAGACACAGGTAACTGTGATCACTGCCTCTTCATCCACAGCATGTTACCCTGTATTTACTGTTGTTTCCCTTGTGTTCCTCTGTCATGATTGATCTCTGGCTGTTCCTGCTTTAGATGTTCTGTCTGAAGAACAGATCCAACTGAAGAAACTGAAGAAGCAGGAAGACAATCAGGCTCGGACAGTTGTGGTGCGCCCAAACCCTCCAAATCCACCCAGCCCTTCCCACAAACTGACACCTGAACAGTTGAGCATGATAAAGAAGCTTGTGGCTGCTCAGCAGCAGTGTAACCAGCGCTCATTCACAGACAGGCTCAAAGTGACGGTAAAAACTTTACCAGTGTACCCAAATAAGAAGTTGTGATTGTGGGTAAATGATCTGGGAGAACAGAGGTACTTTAGGCATTGTGTCTGTAGGGTAAAGTTCTGCAAAGAACGGCAAAGGATGATGTGTTTTTCATTTTCCTTCTCTGCTGACTTTATCTGCTCATCTTTCTGCCCTGGCTCTGTCTTTCACATTCGCACTCTCTCTGCTCATTCCTACAGCCATGGCCCCAGGTTCCTGACCCTAACAACCGTGAAGCAAGGCAACAGCGTTTTGCTCACTTTACAGAGCTTGCAATTATCTCTGTGCAAGAGATTGTGGACTTTGCCAAGCAGCTACCTGGCTTCCTGGAGCTCACCAGAGAAGATCAGATTGCTTTATTGAAGACATCTACCATAGAGGTGAGAGTTTGGCTCCACCACAAAACATAGTAGCAGCAATGAAAGAATTTGGATTACTTACCTGGAGACTTGGTTCCATCCCTTTCTTTCGGGATGACAGGCTGAAGGACCTCAGCTGTGGGACCATTACTACAATGTCAGGCTTAAACTGGCAAAGGGCTGTGGAGAAGAGTGAGGCAAGAGCCTAGGTAATAGTAAGCAGGTATTTCCCTTTTCCTGGAAGCAGATACCACAAAAGATGCAGCAGAATTTTACGTTTTTAAGCACTCAAACAAATGGCACAGAGGGGTTTTGTTTTCTTTGAGGGGGAGTTGTTCTAGCCCTCAGCAAACTATTGATGTTGTATTGTTCTTTCTTGTTTTCAAATGAAGTATGCCCATTTCTGGTTTCAGGTAATGTTGTTGGAGACATCTCGGCGCTACAATCCAGAGATCGAGAGCATCACCTTTCTGAAGGATCTGAGCTATAATCGGGATGACTTTGCCAAAGCAGGTGGTGCATTAGACAAGTGTTTCTTCCTTCCCTGTGTTGTGTTCTTGGATCTTTTTAATGGGGCTGCTGGAAATAAGATGTCTTAAAGCTGAAGTTGAGTGAGAGGTTAAGAGCAGGGCCAGACCAGTAGGCCCACAACTGGTATTATTAATTTTTTTTATTCCTCCTTTCTTTTAATATGCAGAACTAGCTCACTTCATGTCTTTTGTTTGGTGTGAACTTGCTTTGGAAAATTTGGACTTCTACCAAATGAAAATCTTGCTGTAAAGAGTGCACGTAGGCTTAGCAGCTGATGTGAACTTATTTGCTGGTAGAGATCTTATGTGGACATGTGTCTGCATATTATGTGTCCTAAAGCCATATTAGATCATAACAAATCAAACCCTGGTCTTGTCTCCTTTGCAAGTACATAATTTGGTAATTTAGATGCATGTTCTGAGTGATGACGTTAGTAGAATTTTAGTTGATGTGAGTCCTATACTGAAGATCTCTGCAGAGTACTTTAGACATGTCACCAGCTCAGTATGAGGTAGTCTTTGGTTATGTGAGTTCTGAAGTCTGTTTTTCCAGGAGAAATTGCTACTTGTGATTTCAGATTAAATAACAGGAAGAGTGTATCTAAAGCATTTCTGAAAATGCAACTTTGGCTGTCCTTCATGTAATCTATATTCTTTGATTCCTTGAATAGCTGTTTAACCATTTAAAATTGAGATGGCTGT
This sequence comes from Eubucco bourcierii, assembly GCA_013396675.1. Classification (NCBI taxonomy): domain Eukaryota; kingdom Metazoa; phylum Chordata; class Aves; order Piciformes; family Ramphastidae; genus Eubucco; species Eubucco bourcierii. Next base: position 81,521 of record VWZE01019417.1, read on the forward strand.
AATGTATAACTTTCTTCTTTGATCCTTGGCTTGGTATCCTCTTTTTTTTTTGGCAAGCAGCCAGAAAGATTCCCTCCATCTTGTTCATCCTTCTCTTGTGTGGCTGTACTGCAGGCAATTAGAAACTTAGATATGTTTTTTTGGGGAAAGGCCTGAAGTTTTCAGCATGACTACATAGCACATAGACACCTGTTTTGAAAATGGCTTCTGTAAGTTAGGCTGATAAATGTCAAAGCATTTCTGCCTAACTGCATTTATCAAAGGAGGTGATTGGAAGCAGAAGCAAGGCTCTGTCTAAACTCTCCCAACTTTCTTAGCTGAATGAAATGGCATAGTTCAGACTATTAAGACCTGTATATTTTCAATTCAGGTGAATCTGGAGCGTGAGACTAAAACTTTCTTTGAAAGCAAGGGAGCCGTTGGATTTGAAGGAGTTGGTGATGTCAGAGTGGAAAGTGTAGATGCTTCTGACTTCTTGGTGGACTTGCCCAGTAGTTGATGATACATTCCTCTAGCTGTTGCTAAGTAATGTGCTGTGGGGCATTTAAGGCTCTTTGAAAACTCAGACTTTGCATCATTTTATGGTTACAGCCTGACTCATCAGCTGCTGTTACTGGTGCTCACCAATAGTGGTGGGATGCAAAGGGAGATTTCACCCACTTTTGGGATGTAGTGTAAAGGATGTTCCCTTCATGCCTGTTCTCTCCACTAACTGGCATACTGCAGTGGTTTTCTTGCAGTTTATTCCATGAGGTGGAGGGACAGAAAAAGAGGAGACAGTTGTTGTTGCCTCACCCTGTTCTCTTCATTTTGTTGCAGGTCTGCAGTTTGAGTTCATTAACCCCATTTTTGAATTCTCAAAGGGAATGAATGAGCTACAGCTCAATGATGCTGAATATGCACTTTTAATCGCCATCAACATTTTCTCTGCAGGTAAAGAGTCAAGGAAATCTGACAAGCTGCAGCAGTGAGTCAGAGGGGAAAGAAAGTAGAGTTACAGAAGGTCACAAGCTGAAGGGGAGTGATTTAATGAGGTTGTGTAGGATCTAGTGATAACTGGACCATGTTACTTATTTTGCTTAGGCTACTCATATTCTGAATTGTCTTCCACCACCTGCCAGATGAAATCAGATTCCCCACTGATGTAAAAAAATATAGAAAAATCAACCTATATTTATTTTCCTCATTTATAAATTGCTATTTTACTCTACACTTACTTGGCACGTCTGTGATGCAGGTCACATGGAATGAGTGACATCTAGTGGTGAAGTAAAGATATTCGTGATGTGAGAGCAGTATTGCTCTGAGTCAGGAGCCACTTCTATGCTCCTGTTTTCTGTCTTGTGACCTGAAAGAAATTTTTCGTTTGTTACTTTTTTTCTGACCGGATCAACTGCTGGAGAGGCTTTCTCATTCCCTCGTGCATGGGCAGCTTGTCATCTTCGCTGGGACAGGAATGTGAGATCAATCACGCTTTTATAGTACTGTCTGGTTTCTTCAACCTTCCACCTTTCTAAGAGCGAGTCAGATAGGACTTCCCATCTGCAGTATACATCACTGAGAGAACAGTTACAGAAACTGACATAGCTGCTGCAACCATGAATGAGTCTCCCAACTGTGTTGGGTGAGTGCTAGATGAGGTTTTGGGGAGACACTGTAGTGAGGGACTGCGGTTAGGCAGGTATGTCAAGTTCAGTGAAGCTGCCTGTGACAGTGTGCTTACTTCTAACCTGCTTTTTGGCAGACCGACCAAATGTGCAGGACCAGTCCCTGGTGGAGAGGCTGCAGCACACCTATGTGGAAGCCCTTCATTCTTACATTTGTATCAACAGACCAAACGTAAGTGCATGACCATCTCCAACAAACTGATTTTGTTTATGCAGGCACAGTTCCTGCAGTACTGACTCTGACAGGTCTCTTACTGCCTCGGCTGCCATGCTCTCCCCTTTGGTGGTTGTTTGGTTGCAGTTGTAAATGCATAATTTGTGAGCTGTCATAGCCTGCTGTCCTGTATTGCGTTCCAGCATGTTCCATAGTTTAACCAGCATGGGATGTCTGGAGTTTTTGTACGTGGTGTAATGTTTGTGTTCTTCCACACTACCACCTTCTGGAGAATGCCAGATTTATCGGAAGTCAGAGTTGTGGTTACCATGCATCATCTTTAGTGCTCATTTGATTTTTTTTTCAACAAAGTTTTCATGTGAATTTACTAACAGCTTTGTGTGTGTGTGATTCTGCAGGACCGCCTGATGTTTCCACGGATGTTGATGAAGCTGGTCAGTCTTCGGACGCTAAGTAGTGTCCACTCTGAACAGGTGTTTGCCCTCCGACTGCAGGACAAGAAACTCCCTCCCCTGCTCTCAGAAATCTGGGATGTGCATGAGTGACTGCATGCTCCCAGGGCACTGATATGCTGACATAATGCAATCTCCCCGCTTTTGCTAATGAAAAGCCAGCCTCCCCTCTCTAAAGCACTGAACTCTGGGCTAGGCAGTGCAGGGAGTGATGAGCCAGAGGTTTTAATGTTGTCGTGAAACTTGTACAGGAGGAAGCTGGAGTAGATTAGCTTGGGGGTGGTTGGTTTCAGTGTAGTGCCCGTACCCCAAAGGAGCAACATGAAATGTCTGAAAACGGTAGAAATGAAGACCTTTCTAGCACACACATATGCCTCTTTCTTCAGTCTTTCTCTTCTCTAAGCACGTCCTGAGGGCTTGCCGATTGATCCTCTTCTCCTTTGTAGATTTATGAAAATGAATTTGCAAGAACTTGCCAAACCCTCTTTGTTGGGAGTAACCCAGCTCAAAAGACTTCTGCAGGGTCCCCAGTGTACCTGGATCTGAGGAGCTCAGGGAAGTCAGTGTGGATGTTCTAGGGGTTTCACTGGGTTTCCTATCAATAAAATCTCTTGTATGCGACACCCTTTACAATGACTCCAAGAGAAGTAGCTGTTATTTCTTTGAGACTTCATCTCTAGACCTGCCTGTTCATTCTGGCCCTCTTTTGGAAAAAAAATTCCTCTAATGCGTAGTGCCCTTTGTGTAACAGGGAAGCCTTCTGGGTAAGGAGCATTTGTATGCCAGAAAGATGTCAGGCAAGAAGTAGTGGATTTTAAAAACATGATACAATACAGTTTTATCACATGGTGGTTCTCAGCCAGTTCACTTTACCTTTGGTTTGCTAACAGCTGGAAAGCTTTAGTTCAAAACAAGTCAGGGCATAGATTTTTTGTCTTTATGGGTGGAATAGAAGGATAGGTAGAACGGACTGGTACCTAGGCAAGGTAATTATGGTGAAAAGATCTCAAAAATTTCCAAGAATTTGGAGCATGTGATAAATGTTCCAAGGTGGATGTGAAGATATATCACCCAAGGAGAGAGGCAATGCTGGAGTTAGTGAAATATGTGAGCATTGTGTAAACTATGGTCTGCACAACTCTCGGATCACGGGCTGCAATAATATTGGGTGTGACCAGATCCACTTGTGTCATCTTCCTTTTGCCAAAGTCCTTCCAAGGTATTAGCTCAAGTTTTTACTGAAGGTCATGGGATATGGAGTTCCCTCATGTACAAGGAGTGCCAACTGCTTTAGAGGAACACTTGGGTCTGTTATCCATTCTTTACTTCAGGCACTGTGAGATCCATGCTGGATTTATCCCGCAAGTTCTTAAATAGCCACATCAATAAGTATTTTAAGATTTACAGCAATATTTTGTCTGACAGAACAGAAATATATACTGTTGTAAAACATATTCTGTTTTTTTAAGAAGCAACATCTTACGGCTGATCTCAGAGATGTAACATTAAGTATCCTGGTAGTTTGATCTCATGAGTCTTCTCTATCATAGGGGTCTATGTTGCTTGCCCGGTGAGCTCCTGAGAGCTCGGTTCACATGGCTCGGGGTTGTGGGTTGTTTTGTTTTTTTTAAGTTTGTTTTGGGGGAGGGGGGGTGTTTTGTGTTGGGATTTGTGTTTTGGTTTGGTTTTTTTTTTTTTTTTTGGCTGTGTATCTGAGCGCTATGCCCATGGTGAGGGTATTGTGTCCATTTTGCACTTGAGGTTGGTCCCCTGCCACTGGCCTTCACTCTGCACCTTTGTAAAGCACTTGTAACAATCTGTAAAATAATCTGTTGTTTTTTATAACTCATTGCAATTGCAGAAATTCTTGTTTAAATCTGTATTTTTAACTAATCTGTTTGAGAAATGTTAATGTTTATATAAAAGAATAAAGCCTAATACAGGATTTTGGCATTCTGTGATGGACTGTCATTAGATTATGGGGTGGTGGAGTTTGTTTATGATGTAACAAGCTCAGATTTGATACAGGAGTGAGTATATAGGCTGAGGATAAGCAGGAAGTGGTGGGAAAAAAAATAACAGTACAAACCCAGACAGCTTCTTTGGGCCTCTGCTATGAGATTTTTAGCTTGCTATGCACCTTGTTTTGTGGCAGAGCTGGCAAATATGTGAAGTGAATTTAAGTGTGTTTCATGAAGATCATGAATTACCCATACATACCTCACATTGATATATACAGCTAAAGTAAAAATTTAGTCATTTTATTCCATGTGCTCTACTCCATTTTCTGTATATCATGACTCAGCAGAATTGAGTCCAGTGTGCCTCTGGATGTCAAAAGGATTTTGGCATGATCCAAGCTGCTGATTAGTATGAACTGGTAAGAAATGATCAGCATAGAAGAAGCAGTGGGAGTACCTGTCCATACACATTACCTCCAAGGGAAAAGCAGAAAACCATCTGCCATTAACTGTTTCCCGAGTGCTTGATCCGCTTGATGATCTCCTGCTACAGTGGGAAATGGAGCAAGGTTCCACACCACAGGTTAGTCTGCAGAAGCCTCTGCATTACTTCATACTCTTAAATTGGCAACTACTAAAACAGAGGAAGAGGAAATAGGCTTACAGGAGACTGCAGTGGAGTACAAGGTGGGAAGTAATGGGCAGAGCTTGAGCCAGCTCTGGGTGGATTAGAAGGTAGTGGGGCCTCTAAAGGATTTACTAAAGAATTTGGTTGTCAGTGGTCAGAAGAGGCATTAATAATGAGTCAGCTTCATTTTTAGCTTAATTTTCTTAATTTTGAGGTGCATTTCATTAACTTGAGAAAATTTGTGTGTAAATTTGATGTTCAAGGTAACAGCCTGTAATGTTGCAGTTGATGGAAGTGGTTAAAAAGTAGAATTTCCTTGCATGTGGCTTCTCCATCCCTTTTCATTACCATGTAATCAAACATAAGCTCCTTGTTACCATATTCACATTCTCATTTTTTAAAAGTACAAATCGGTACAGTTTTGAATTTTATATCAGCTTCCCAGGTTAGCCTCAGTATCTCAAGTACACAGGTTTGGGGGAAGAACTTCCCTTGATATAGTAGCCCTTTATATGTCTATATTTGCAAATTGATACTTAGGCTTGTGACTCAGTCCTGCTACTCTAAGTCTCTGTACCTTATTTGTTTCAAATTAATTTTGCTAACTTGGCCACTGGAGAAATCGTGGGACTCTTGAACAACTGTCTCTGGCAGTGGTCCCTGTTTGCTGTACCTTTATGTTTGCTTATAATTTATTCAGATCAGCAGAGGGGGGAATAAAAGATGATCATATTTATGAAATCCCAATTCCTCTACAATGGGCAGAGAGCAGACATGGAATATCAAATCAAACATTTTACCCTTTTTATTTTCTTCAGTGACCAAACAACCAAAAAAATCCCATTGGTATACTTGCAGTAGTTATGGTTGCCTTTCTGAGATTTAGTAATTTTGGTTTTGTTAATAAAGGCATTTGGGTGCATAGTGTACTGGTTTGAAAGAGCTAGGAAGGAATTAAAGCTTTTAATAACCAAATTCTCTTCTGATCTCCTGGAGCCAGTAGCAAAACAGCAGTTAAGTAACTCTACATAGAGTGGAAAGCGTTAGCCCAGAAGCAGGGTTATTTAACTGGAATACAAAAACCAATATAAACCCACAGGTATTTTATTTATCTCAGATTTGTGCTAGGCGAGGAGGTGGGTGGTATTCCATAAAGTATGCTCAACATAATTACATTTTTACACCTTTATACAAGTCTGATTAACAGATCCTCATACCTGTGCATATTTATTGTTCTACTTCTTGCTTGGTTTACAGCTTTTTCACCTTCAATTTAAGCAACAGTTATCTACAAAATAGTGCATGCTTTGAGAGGGTTGGTCTTGTAGGCAAGGGACTCCTCACCTGAAAGGGGTGTGTGTTGTATTATTACAAATATGCATTAATGAATTAAATTTTCTCATTAGGAACATAGGTTTAAACAGTTTTACATCTTTACAGTCTGCTGATAGAAGTTTCTTCTGTTGACAACAAGTTCTTGTTCTTTTAAGTCTTGATGTCCTTGGTGTCTTCTTACAGCCTTTTGTTTTAATTCAGTGGGAATTTCCAGCACAAGCCAGGCATCATCAATCTTTCAGTTCCTCTTCAGGACTGTAGTGCCTAGCAAGTCATGCATTGTTTATACAAACTAACTTAACAACTAACTGTAGCTTTACACTGTAAACTCCCTGATCAGTGTTCTCCTCAGAAGAGCAATGCAGTGTATCCAACCCAAATGTATAGTGGCACTGTAGTCTTAAGCATTTATTTGAATGATTTCACTTAGATAACAAAAGTACATGGCACTATTTCCTTGTTGTAAGGCAACCTTTCCTTAGCCACATGATTCTTCTCACTGGCCTTCATTGCCTGGAGTGTAGTTTTGCTGTGAGGCCTCGGCTCCTGTTTGCCAGTACAAGGTTTGAAAGCAGAAACTCAACACTTCATGTGTTTGGAATCGTAGAATATGCCAGTCTGGGCTGGTTGCAGCCGGAACTGTTTGTAGGTGACACTAAATTGAGCAGGAGTGCTGATCCGTTTGAAGGTAGGAAGTCTCTGCAGAGAGATCTAAAGAGTCTGAATCAGTGGGCCAAGGTCAGTTGTATGAGGTTCAATGGAGCCAAGTGTGTGTGGGTCACAAAAACCTCATGCAATGCTACAGACTTGAGTCAGTGTCTGGAAAGCTGCCTGGTGGAAAAAGACCTTAGGGTGCTGGTTGACAGCTGGCTGAACAGGAGCCAGCCCTGTGCTCAGGTGGCCAAGAAGGCCATTACCATCCTGGTCTAGATCAGTAATAGTGCGCCCAGTAGGAGTAGGAAAGTGATTGTTGCACTGTACTCAGCACTATTGAGATCACACCTCAAATACTCTCTGTTCAGTTTTGGGCCCTTCACTACATAAAAGACATTGAGGTGCTGAAGCATGTCCAGAGAAGGGCAACAAAGAGCCTGGAGAACAAGTCTTACAAGGAGTGGCTGAGAGAAGTTGGGTTGTTTAGTCTGGAGAAAAGAAGGATGAGAGGAGATCTTGGTCTCCTGAATGGAGATTGTAGTGATGTGGGTGTTGGTCTGTTCTCTCAAGTAACTAGTGACAGGATGAAAGGAAATGGCCTCAAGTTGTGCTTGACAAAGTTTAGATTAGATGTTAGGAAAAAATTCTTTAGTGATAGTGGCCAGGCATTGAAACAGGCTGCCTAGAGGAGGTGATGGAGTCACCATCCCTGGAGTTCCTCAAAACCGCATGGACATGGCACTCTGGGTTGTGGTTTAGTTGGCATAGTGGTGTTGGGATGATGGTTGGACTTAATGATCTTAAAGGTCTTCTCCAACTCAAATCATGAGTTGATTTTTATGAGCTGGAGACCCATGTCCGTGCAGCTTTGTGTCCTTCCCTGCAACTTAATGGGCTGTGCCCTACGGTCCCCGGGTGACAACTGAAGTGATGGGACCGCGGGCTGGAGTAATCAGTTCTGCGTGTCTCGCAGCCCCAGCTCAGCGGCGCGAGTGAGGCTCCCAGTGGGCACAGACCGGCCGCCTCCCGCTCTCTTCCTTCCTAAGCCACCTGCAACGCCCTCTGTGGGCACCTGGTGATGGCTCCCCCCCTTCCCCCCCGCCGTCGGTGAATGGTTCGCTCCTTCCTCCCTTCGTCCCTTCCTTCCTCTCTTCCCCGCGGGTGGCGCTGGCGCGTTCCGCTGCTGGCGCTCAATGCGGAACTGCCTGGGCGGAGCAAGGCGACCGGAGAACGGCGGCGGCGGCGGCGAGGTAGGTGTGCGGGGGAGGGTATCTGTGCGGACAGGGCACACA
>VWZE01019417.1:97345-126229 GCA_013396675.1 Eubucco bourcierii
TCAGACCCCACCTGGAGTACTGTGTGCAGTTCTGGAACCCTCAGCACAGGAAGGACATGGAAGTGTTGGAGCGGGTCCAGAGGAGGCCACAAAGATGATCAGAGGGCTGGAGCAGCTCTCCTATGAGGACAGACTGAGAGAGTTGGGGCTTTTCAGCCTGGAGAAGAGAAGGCTTCGAGGAGACCTTACAGTAGCCTTCTAACATCTGAAGGGGGCCTACAGGAAGGCTGGGGAAGGATTATTTACAAGGTCCTGCAATGACAGGACAAGGGGCAATGGGTTTAAACTGGCAGAGGGGAGATTAAGACTCAATGTTAGGAGGAAGTTCTTTACAGTGAGGGTGGTGAGGCACTGGCACAGGTTGCCCAGGGAGGTTGTGGCTGCTCCCTCCCTGGATGTGTTCAAGGCCAGATTGGGTGAGGCCTTGAGTAACCTGTACTAGTGGAAATGTCTTGCCTATGGCAGGGGTTTGGAACTAGATGGTCCTTGAGGTCCCTTCCAACCTTACAATTCTACAATTCTATAAAAGGAAATATAGATCAACCAGAAATTGGGTCTTCAAACTTCTGACCCTCTTTGCGTTTGTTTCAGCTTTTAGTTTAGTCCAATTAGTATGGATCTTGAGGTCATAGTAAACAATGCACTTAACTCAGGCATAGTGGCTCTACATCTGAACTGAGTACAGACTTGGCTGAGAATAAATAGAATTTCAGGATGTTCTAGGGACATTCTAGAACTGAAAATGTTCATTTTGGACATGGCTGGAAATCTGTTCTTTTATGAGGTGGGATTTCAGTCAGCTTGAATTCACATGGCGTCTGTCTTGTTATTGTTGTATTCTTCATGACTTCCTCTTTTGTTTGTTGGCTTTTTTTTTTTTCCTCTTGGAAAATAATGTCCTGCTGTAGGCTTTTCACTCAGTTAAGTTGAATCGTATGATATTGATTTGTTATATTCTAAAGCTGTCCATACACTGGTGAACTCTGCATTATGATCCTGGTACCAGATAAAGGTCAGAGATAATGTAAGGAGAAGTCTTTCTGGTAGCATACTAAACTATGGAAGAGTTGCAAGGAAAGCAGGACTTAATATCTGTCCATTGGAAAATAATCTGCTGGGTTTTATATAATGTTTTTTTTCAAGTGCTGATTAAAATATTGGCTGATTGTCACACAGCTGAGTGTAAGTCTGGCCTATGAAAGCCGGAAGCTTCTGTGTGAGAAAAATTACTGTGAGCTAAGCTGGGTTAACAATTTTTGTGTTCTTCTTTTAGCCAAACTACTTGGTTCCTGAAACATTGTTTCTGGAAAGAAGACCCTTTTAAAAAGACTGAAAACACCAAGGTATAGATAAGACAGGGCTGCTGCTCACAATTCATGCCTCTTGGGACTGATGCTGGGTATCAGTCTGATGCAGATGGTCTAAAATGATATACTGATAAAGCATCTGCTGCAGTTCTTTTATGCTGCCATATCTTGGTGTGATGCTTTTCCTGAGTGCATATTTATATAGACTTTTATTTCTGGGAGGACTTTAAACTTCAGAACATCATGCAGATTGTCCTGTAGAAAGCAGTGCTACAACCTAAAATGTGGCTGTTTGGGGAGTTTTGAAACGTAAAAGTAGTGCCAGTAATAGAAGAGTTGCTTTGACTTTTTTTTTTTTATTTGGGTTACTGGTATGCTATGGGTTAGTGCTGGCTCTGACCATCATCTTTGTGTCTAGGCTACTGTGCCAATTTCTACTAGTTGGTAGAATCTGTCAGCAATACTAACAGTGTGTGGGTAGTGTTAGTTCTCACCAACTTGTTCACCATCCAGATGAGTGTTTATTTAAATTATCATGTTCTCTTATGTGTCATGTGTCTGTGCAGTATGTTTATGTTGTTGCCTTCATTTCTTAATTTTCCTCTTTTTGTTGAGTTGAAATTTCTTCACAAGTATTGCTTGAGGATTCAACACACAAAGGTCTTATTCCAGGATTTTGCAAACAGAATGCACACTGCAGAAGACCTTTTCAGAAAAAGCAACCTAGAATTAAAGAAGCTTGAAGGAGAGAAGAGGTCATCAGTGTTAAAAACTCTGCTGTCTTGGAGTCAAGATAATATCTCTCTTCAGGTCCACGTGCCACCATGGAAGAGGAGTGGAAGTATCTCTCAATTTTTGGATCTCTTTCTGTTTTTATACACTTAGTCTGTAAAATCTAGGAGCTAGAGGGAGAATGCTAGCAATCTCAGAAATAAACTACTTTACCTTTTCATTATCTACAGAGAAAATGTCTTCTGTAGTTCTGTGATAATATTGAGTCGGGTTTCCCAGATACCCTTAGCACTTGCTCCTGCCTTTTGCACAGAAGTAACAGGGGAGGGGAAAGGAGTGTGTTAGTTTTAGTCTTACCAGTTCTGCAGTCTGGTTTACCATGTAACTACACAAGCACATCCCTAGAGAAGGGTATGTAACTGGCCTGAAAGTAAAGTTTTTGGGAAGATAGATAGACTGAACAAGTCATGACTGTAATGCCTGTTTGTGTTGGTTTATACAGATCGTGAACTGTGGTGTGTAATTCCAGACAGGAGTAGGAAGAGGAGTTTCAGCAAACATTGATTTGGTAGTTTTTAGTTGCTGTCAACAGACATAACTAAATCTCTGAAGAAGCAAGTGAATCAATAGGGGAAGGCAAAAACCATAAACTTGTTTCCAGTTCTTCTACCTGTTCTTCGAATCCAACAAAATTTCATGTTCCAAAAGAAAGCCTTTGTCCTCTGATATATCATTGTAACTATGACGTTGTTAAGAATAAGTAACTAGATAAAGGAGACTTTAGAAGCCCTTTGCAGAATATTTGCATCATTCTGGTCTTCTGCATGGCAGCAGCAATCAGAAATATTGTAAAGTAGTCAGATCTTTATTTACAAAAAGAAAAAAAAAAGTCAGAAACCTTGATATATGACATCACTAGGATGCAGCTTCCAAGGACATTGGAAGACCTGTGTGTGTTTCTTGTACTGGTTGGATGCCCTGTTGAAAATTTTGTAGTTTAATGGACATCTTCCTATTGCATTCCTTAGTAACTCCTTCGTAAAGCTGTGAGAAAGATGTGTAATGAATTGTGGTCATTAGAGATGTTCTCCAGGCTAGAGAACAGGAGGAAAACCACAGGGTATGGACAAGTTACTGAAATATGAGTTTAGGCTGTGGTATTGTATCCTCTCCATTACTCTGCAGTTGTTGCATGTTTTTATTCCATTGTAAATGCAGTTTATTTTGTCTGCCTTCACTGAGGGGTAGGAAGAACATATGTGTGGTTACCACTGAGTAGTGGAAATTCTTCGAAGTTACCTTGTGGTAACTTATTCCTATGACCATATCAGTAGCTGAACAGTGAGTTCCTTAATGAGTTTTGGGTAAAGCTAGTTAGAAAATAACCAGGATGGTATAGTTCTTCAATCTCAGTTGATCATCTCAGCTTCATCTTGTCCCTCTTAAGTTTATCTACACCAAGGTATTTGCAGGGTATGTTGGCTTAGAACAGTTGCACGACAGATTGTACAATGTTTTCAATAGTATCATTAAAATGAAGAAACAGGAACTTTGCTTCCTGCATCTGTATTTCCTCTGTAATTCACAGAAGTTAATTTGTAAAAGTATTGCTGCTCAGAGAAGGTAATTCATAGTGCTGTGGAAACCTACAGTGACTCCAATTGAGGATTTACAAAAAAACATGCCACAGAGTCTTGTAAAATGTGGAGTTTTGTGTGCGTGAGAATTAAGGTTTCCTTTAGTTTGTTATTCTATAATTAATACTTACTGACTGGTATGATTTTCCTTCCAGTAATAACAATTCTCTGAACTCTCTGTTGGCTTGTTGGCCATGTAAATGTGAACTGAAATAGAAACCTTACTCCGAGTATGCCACAAAAGGCAATCAGTTAAATTTTTTTTTTTAAATCATAGACCAACTTTATTAGTGGGTTCATTGAGATGCACAGGAAACGAATACAATTAGAGCATCTCTGATTTTACAGTTTCCAAGAACTTTTTCTAAAAAATACAGTTTACAGATGTAGGTAGGTAACATTGCAATATGAAGCTTTTAAGATTTTATTTTACTTTTACCCCCCTCTCTTTGATTTATTCAGTGAAGTATTAATGGTGGGATTTGAAAAAAAATGGTGCTTACCGAATTCTAGGTGTGTGTTAAGCATAGTTACTGACAAATAGTAGGACTGCAGTAAAATGCCAGTTATACCAAGAGTTTTTTTCTAAAATAGGCAATAAAAATAGCTCTAGGAGATATGGGTATCAACAGCAGATGCAAAGATACACACAATAAATGGAATTGGTAATAGTAAATGAAAACAACAGTACAGTTTACAAGAAGTACTCCTGTTGTTGCAAGTTGCAATTCTGTAGAACAGCAGTTTAGTATTTTCACAGAAAAAAAATCACTGGAAATGTGGAGTTTCTTGCTCTAGGCCACAACCAGTTTTGGGAGGGTGAGGTGCATTACATAAAATCAGACTTATATTGGTATTACCCCTTCTTTAGTTACTTTATCAGACAACTGAAGTTCAGATTTTTTCCTTCGGTTGTATGTAATGGTAGAGAATTGCCAGTTAAATCTGTTTTCCCGAGCACTGTAGGAATCCCAGTGATTTGCCTAAACAATGCTTTTACCTCAACTCTTTGCCAGTGATATGCTTCTTTACTTGTCTGTGGTCTTTTGTGAGATCTCTTTGTACTTTTTTATGTGTTTTTCAGCTGTATTTACTTTTGTGGACAAGCAGTTGTGGTTTTATAGTTGCAAAGAGGGAGATGCGTGGTTGATGATGGACTGCACACAACACTGAGATTTTGTAGGAACATAATTTAAGGTCATGAAGTTGCTTATATGTATTTGATATTCCTCATCTTACCTTTGACACTTTTTCTTTTCTTAATTTTAGGTTGGACTTGCCAGACAGTTCCAAGCAGACTCTGATCCCCAAGGTGGTCTTTCACAACTGCCTGGATAACTGACTACTGGATTGATGAACAGAAAGAAATTCACTGAGATGACATAGGGAGGGGCATCAGGGACAATGGTGCAGAAAAAGAAAACCTGCCTTCGGTTACTCGACTATCTTGTGATCATTGGAGCCAGGTAATATGAAGGAGGCTCAGCACTAGTTCTGCTTGTGCAGTATAGCAGGAGTAAATAGCCTGACATCTATTGATGAAGCCTTTCTTGGTGCTGGGGAAGTGCTGTCTGAAGTGTGTGCTGAATGCAACCATAATGGGAGCATGTACTTGGGCCATGATACTTTCTGAGAGATACTAGTGCAGCTAGAGGTTTTTAACTTGTGATATTCAGACTCCTTTTCTAGAGTCTTTAAAGGGTGACTAAGAAAAGCCAGTTTATGTGTCTGTCTGGTACTCTGAGTATCCGAGCTGCTTTGCTTCTGTTAGCATCAGGATAGAGGGATTCACAAATTTAAAATAGTGAAAACCACATGTGAGTAAAATACTGTTTTGGTGTTATTTTTCTAGGTTTTGAAGTGTAGTCTGTAAACACAAAAAAGTAAATCTCACTCATCCACATAGGATTGGCTTAAATGTTTTATTTTTTTTCTGTTGTCTTGACTACTAATGGACAAAATGTTATACTTATTAATGCATATATGACATGTGAGGTTGATATGGGTATTTGTCAGATACTTGGGTACTGCTGTTTTTTCTTTATTCAAAGTTTGTGCAGTAGCTTTCTGACAGCCTTTTTTTACTCCTGAAATTCTGTTTTACTTTCATTTCTGAATATCAGTGGTAAATGACATTGTATTACTACTTTTCTGGGTTTCCTTATCTCTCAAATAAGAGAAAAGCAAGCATCATCTGTATTGTGAAATGGGCAAATCTAAAGTATCAAGTTAAGAAAACATCTTGTATGAAACCGTAGGAGCGTGATGGAGGAACCAGGTCTCCTACATCACATGTAATAAGCATGATATGAAATATTACTTACTTCAGAAAATGATGAGTGGCCAGACATTATAGCAAAAGAAATGAAACCAAGGGAAGGTTCTTCTGCAGATGTAGTTTTATTCCTTCACTATGTGATTCTCATTGTGTATTTTATTCATGGAAAAGCTATGGTAGGAAAATAGTTAATGACTTGAAAGAATTTGTCGTTATGATGGAAAATCATAAACAGTATTGCCTTTCTGTTTGTGTTCCATTTGTGATTAGTGGTTTACCAAAAGCTGGTGAGCCACAGTGTTAAGTAGGTCAACATATTACTACCCATTTCTTACAGTAAGTTACATTTCAAATCCAACCTGAAAATGCAACGCAGAAATTTATATACCTATGGTTACTAGAACTGTTTAATGAAAATCTTACAGGATGAGGGCCTTATTATTCCACTGTTTGTCTGAGTTCTCCTACTAAATTCTTTGTTTTTCCAGTTAGGAATTGATACTGGATTTTCTCTTATTTAGTTTTCTCTTTTTTATAGATGGTTGCAGTTCATAGGGTTTACATTTGGCTGTATATTTGGAGAGATTTTTATTGGCCTAGATCAACTACGCGTATTATTTTTTTTGTTTGCTCTTTTTATAGGCAGCCAAGTAGTGATAGTGTTGCTCAGACTCCTGAACTGCTGCGACGTTACCCTCTAGAAGACCATGTGGACTTCCCTCTGCCACCTGATGTTGTGTTCTTCTGCCAACCAGAGGGATGCCTGAGTGTGCGGCAAAAACGAATGAGCTTCCGTGATGACACTTCCTTTGTCTTTACGCTCACAGACAAGGATACAGGTGTAATTCGCTATGGAATCTGTGTCAACTTCTACCGCTCCTTCCAGAAGCGAGTACCCAAAGAGAAAGGAGAAGGCACAGGGAGTCATCGAGCTCGGGAGGGACAGAAAATCCCCAAATCTGGGGATATGTCTGTACCCCAAGAGGAAGTGGGCACCGAGAGTTCAGAGAGTGGCTCTTCACTGCAGGCTCCAAGTATGGAGTCTACCCCAGATGTGAATCGATCACCATGCAGTAAGCGTCTGGCCAAAGGCAACCATCGCTCTCGGAACAGCACTCTCACCTCTCTGTGCATCCTTAGTCATTATCCTTTTTTTTCCACCTTTCGTGAATGTCTGTACACCCTCAAGAGACTTGTGGACTGCTGTAGTGAGAGATTGTTGGGCAAGAAGTTGGGGATTCCTCGTGGAGTACAGAGGTAGGTTAATGGGAATGAAACAACTGTTTCCTGACATTGTATCTGGGGTTGCAGTTGTGTGTATGGCAAATTGTGGCTACAGGTGTGGTTGCAGGAGCAGCCAAACACCAATGGTTAATCTTTCCTGTTTTAACTAAGGATCACAATAGGAAAAGAAATTTTTTGGGATGATCTCTTTGAAACTTCTCTGTCTGATTCTGTAACCTGGTATGACTTCTCATTTTTTATATCTTAAGGAGGAACTAGTCTGCTAATAACTGACAGAGCATGTTTTCTGAAGATGAGCACTGATGCTGTTATTGTTACTTTGGCGTGTAAGCTCCATGGCAGTGTACATCAGGACTGATTCTCCAGGAAGTTTAAAACAGCCAAAAATCATAGAATCATAGAATGGCAAGGTTGGAAGGGACCTCAAGGATCATCTAGTTCCAACACCCTGCCTTAGGCAGGGACGCTTCCCACTAGTACAGGTTACTCAAGGCCTTGTCCAATCTGGCCTTGGGACCTCCAGGGAGGGAGCAGCCACAACCTCCCTGGGCAACCTGTTCCAGTGCCTCACCACCCTCACTGTAAAGAACATCCTCCTAACATCCAGTCTAAATCTCCCCTCTGCCAGTTTAAGCCCATTGCCCCTTGTCCTGTCATTGCAGGACCTTGGAAATAATCCTTCCCCAGCCTTCCTGTAGGCCCCCTTCAGATACTGGAAGGCTACTATCAGGTCCCCTCGAAGCCTTCTCTTCTCCAGGCTGAAGAGCCCCAACTCTCTCAATCTGTCCTCATAGCAGAGCTGCTCGAACCCTCTGATCAACTTTGTGGCCCGCCTCTGGACCTGCTCCAACACTTCCATGTCCTTCCTGTGCTGAGGGTTCCAGAACTGCACACAGTACTCCAGGTGGGGTCTGATGAGAGCAAAGTGGCCAATTTCTTATCCAGCAGTAGCTCCACCCATCAAGTCCATATTTTTGCAGTTTGGTGACCAGGATGTCGTGTGGGACAGAGTCAAATGCCTTACTCAGGTCCAGGTAGATGACATCAGCTGCCCTTCCCTTGTCCACTGTCGCTGTGACTTCTTCATAAAAAGCCACCAGATTTGTCAGGCAAGATCTGCCCTTGGTGAAGCCATTGCTGGTTCCCACCAATCACCTCTGCTTTGTTTTCCATTTGCCTTTGTAGAGCTTTCATCAGGATCTGCTCCATGATCTTGCCAGGCACAGAGGTGAGGTTAAAATAACAGAGAATTTCCACTTGAGGCAAGAGGGAAATGATGAAATTGTGCTTAATGAGCTTATGAGCCAATCTGAACTTGAGCACAGGAGAGAAAAGACTAGAGAAACAGGAACAACTGAAAGAGTTCAAATACAATATTTGAAGGGAAGAGGGAGGAGAGTTAGAAGACAAAGAGTTATCTAGGAAGCATATAGGAATGGAGGTTCATAATAGCAAATTAATAGGAACTTGGTGTAATTAATGCAATGCAATGATCTTGCATATCTGCTATTGTTACATCAGGTATGTAATGAAAGCTGTTGCGCTGTAGAATGCAGAAAGAACAACATCTTAATGTATTTCAGTCATGGATGTATGTCTGTGCTGTTGTGCCTGACACCTACTTTCTAAGGTGATGTTTTTCTTTCCAATATTCTAACTGGAAAGAAAAAAATACAGAATTAATCTCTGGAGAAGGAGGATATTACCTCAATAGTTAGAGGGAGAGAGTAGGAGAGATGGCTCATAATGTGAATTGAGTAGTTCTGTACACTCTGAACTAAACATGTCAAAAGCAAGCCAGAATGCTAGGATGTCTGTAATTTTCATCTCTATAAGCTACTCACTTTTTGCCTGAAAGGAGACAATGGTCCTGTTCATAAAGGTAGTTGCTTACTTCTTCGGTCACTACCCTGGAATAGTTCTGGGAAATGTCCTGATTTTATAGCTGACTCCTGCATTAGCGGATATATCATCTCTATCCACTGAGTGTTGGGTGAAAAATGATTCTGTCAGAGGAAAACTTTTTTTTCCCTTAAATAGGTATGAATTAAGGAAGCTTATTTTGCCATTTGGTTTAGCCTGATAATTTCTGAGACAGAAAAAGCTAAATGTGCTGATTTTCCTCAACTCTGTGAGCTCATCTGACTTCTTGAAAGGGTTTCTTGAGTATTTCAGCGTTTGAATGGCATGCAGTATTTGAAAAAAAAAAAATTACTCTTGTTTGCCATAATTGTTAAAGAGAACATCTGAGTAACAAATGAGGAGGGCAAGAGAAAGAATGCTGAGCATACATCTCTGGGAAAAGTAAAGCAGTATGTGCTTTGCAAGCTGTGACTGGAATAGTGGAATAGTTGTGAAGTGGTGGCAGAGCAAAAAAACTGAACCCGTAAACACCTTGCAAAAGGTTGAAGGTGCCTGTTAACAACTTTATGTCCTGTGCTTTACAAGGCAGAGTGAAGAATGAGAAGCATCACAGTTCCAAACAGCTGTTTTCACTTAAAAAAATAGGTGCTGATTTACTGAAATATCTAAATACTTTCTAGACATCATTCAGAAATTTATATTCTCACCTGGAATTCATCCTCTTCTGCCATGGATTATTCAGCTTTTAGAATGATACAATGCAATTTGGAATAACATGGAAAAAGAATATTTTATCATGCTAAAATATTTGAGAAATCTTAATGTGGCATATCTTTATTATCTGAGGTTTAGCTTCTGTTCTTGCCAAGGTTTGTAGGACCTCTGGAACAGAATCCTACAGTCAATCAGTCTGCCACAATTCTGGATCAGATATGAGAGTATCCTATGAGAGTGGTGAATTTCAGGCTCCAGATCAATGTGAGATCTTCAGGGATCTGGACTGAACTGAACCCTTTAAATGAGTGAATGAACTCCCAAGTGGAAGTGACATATGCCGATTCGTGCCACAGAAAGAGTTATACATCCCCACAGTGGTTGTTTCAGTAAGCTTAAAAGCCTTCCTTCCCTTCCTTTGTGTGACCAAATGTTTGGTAGCTGCATCTTTTCATTTTTGGCGAATTTGCTCTTTCCCAAGAAGAGCCCTACTGAATGGTTGTTTGGTGGAGCTCTCCGAATGTTAACCTTGGTGTTCTCCCTGTACAGGGATACAATGTGGCGGATTTTCACAGGCTCCCTCCTGGTGGAAGAAAAGTCTAGTGCATTGCTACATGATCTGCGGGAGATTGAAGCCTGGATATACCGGCTGCTCCGTTCACCTATGCCTGTTGCTGGTCAGAAGCGGGTGGATGTTGAAGTCTTGCCACATGAGTTGCAGCCAGCTTTGACCTTTGCTCTTCCTGATCCATCCCGCTTCAACTTGGTGGATTTTCCATTACATCTGCCTTTGGAGTTGTTGGGAGTGGATGCCTGCCTGCAGGTGCTGACCTGCATTCTTCTGGAGCACAAGGTAAAAAGGGAATAGCTGATCTTTGATAGATATGGAGGAAGTTTAGCCCTCTTCAAAATAAGGGTAGGCTGGATGTATGTAACATCTGTCTCCTGTACTGTCTTGGAATCAGTTTATCTGTGGGGAGAAGGGAATAGCTCCTTCTGAGGTTCCTGTTTCAAAACATTTTACTGTCACTTAAGAAAAACAACTAAAACTACTTTTCAGACAGATTAATGGAGAGCCATCGAGTTCACAGCTATCAGGTGAGAGGCCTGCAGGCTGTGATCTTCTTATATCCCTGGAGGAAGCAGTAGAAGTGAATGGCTACTGCAGTGCTAATGTGAGTTTCTTTGGTTGCAGGTTGTGTTACAGTCCCGAGATTATAATGCACTCTCAATGTCTGTGATGGCCTTTGTGGCTATGATCTACCCATTAGAGTACATGTTCCCAGTGATCCCTCTGCTTCCTACTTGCATGGCCTCTGCAGAACAGGTACTTATTTTTTTCCTTTATTGGTCTTTCGCAAAGAATGTTTCTATGATGTCTGAAACATAGAGAAGTAGTCTGTTTTTTCTCCTGCTGCTTTCTTTGCAAGCTTGCCTTGCAAAGAACATTCCTTGAGCACCACTATTTGAATTGTAGGTCACATCACTTTTTTAGGATATCTTCAAAGTATGCTTAATGAATAGTATGATTCAAAGCAGTGGTTTACAAACAATGGACTGAAAGGCCATGAGGCACAATATTATGAAGGGTATTTACCTCCACTGCTTCCCACAGCTGAGGATTAATGTTTGCTGAGGAGAGTCCATAGTAGTATTCAAGGATGCCTGAGGGCTCTAGATTTAGAGTTTAGAAACTATTGCCTGCAATTTGTTCTCCTCAAAAATGTGAAGTGTTGAGTTACTTCATGTGGGAGCCTGGGTTTTGCCAATAATTGGCTCATTATTTAACTTGGAAAAATAGAATTCCAACCATCTTTGGTGCTATCCTGCAGCTGATACCACATATTCATTGTTGTCAGAGGTGACCAACTGGTCTAAATGTAAAGAATAAATTAGCATCTCAAGCCACTAGTCTTAAGCTGCTCCATGCCTTATTCTTTTAAACATTTTCTCCCTGCTAATTCCTTTATCAGAAGAAACCTGAATTTCCCCTTAGGTTTGCCATATTCAATTTTCAAAAAATGTAATTTATTCTTCTTCCAGAGACTTTATTGTTTTGAAACGGAGTTACTATTACAAGCACTTACATGAGTAAATCCATATTTACAAGGGAAAAGCATCGATTTGAGCTGGTGGTGTATTCATTTTTGACATGCTACTTCTCAAGTTAGACTTATACTCTGAACTTTTTTTTTTTTTTTTTTTTTTTTTGTNGAACACTTTTAAACTAAGTTTTTTTCCCCATAAATTACATCCCTGAGCAAGGATGGGGGCATGAGAAGCAGAAATGGAAACTCTCTGAGCAGGAACATTTTTTCTTTCCTTTTTTTCTCCCCTCTTCCCCCTCCCCCAATATTTTATGGGATTAATTACTTCTAAGTAATTTATAATGCTTTGCTTCTCAGCCCCTCTGCTGTAAACAAGCTGTAGTTAAATATTTGGGAGAGCACGGTGATATGAAATGCAGATCTTGTCCTTACTAAAGACTCTCTCTCTCAGTTGCTTCTAGCCCCTACACCTTATATCATTGGTGTTCCAGCGAGTTTCTTCCTTTACAAATTGGATTTTAAGATGCCTGATGATGTGTGGCTTATTGACCTGGATACCAACAGGGTAAGTGGTGCCCAGAAGGACTTGTGGCTTTGTTTCCAGGGAAATGTGCATTTTTATTAATGTACTCACGGAGAATTTAAGAATGCCTGACCTCAATCTACCTTTGCCGCTCTCACCTTAAACTTTAGGATTCTGTTCCTTGTTGTCTCAGGGCTCCCATTTCTTTTGCTCATAGTATATTCTTTTTCAGTTATCATTAGAAGATAAATCCTCAAACAAATGATAAATGATAAAGCTGTCTTCTTGAATAATTGCCACCCTGTATCTTAGAACTCTGCCTAAGAAATCCAATCTGATAAGAGCCTTCAGTGGCATTGATTGTCATGGTTTAAATGGGATTGTGTATCATGTTTTTCACTGGAGCATGAACAAGAGAAACTTGTGTGACATCTACATGGTGGAAATTGTAAAGGATGAGTGTGGGTTCAGTCAACCCCTTTTTTTGATAGTAACGGATAAAAGTATCTTCTACATTGTTTTGTGATATTGTAAACCGTACAACCACAAAGAAGTGAAAATCAAAGTATTGATGCAGATGTCTATGTGTGGAGGCTGTGCTATGTTTTATTTATTTGTTTATTAATTATTCTACTTCACTGATTTTTATCACTGGAGAGGTGAAGATTCAGGAGATTCTGTTGCTGTACTTCATTCCAGGTGATTGTTCCCACCAGTGCAGAATCCTTGCCAGCATTGCCAGAACCAGAAGCTTCAGAGCTGAGAAAGCATCTGAAACAGGTAATAAACATTTTTGGAAAAGGACTTGGATTTAGTAGAATTGAGCAGATGTAGTCTTGCACAACTCTTCTTCTATACAAAAATGCAAGTCAGCAAATTTAAAGTAAAATGTGTTGAAAGCAGAGATGTATTCAACCACATGGATATGAAAATGTATCAGACTACTATAATATGCTTGTTTAAGAAAGTGCCCCTTGGTCAGTCATGGAGAGATCTGCTTCTCTGAAGGTGAGCTAGTGTGTAGAGTGGCTAATTCAGTAAAGTTGTAGAGATGTCTTTTGACATCTTTGAGCTGTGTGCCTGTTTAATGTTGTCTTCTCCTGACTGAGACTTTCGTGGTTTCTGATCTTTCTGTATGTTCTGGGTTTGGCTAAGATAAGATTAATTTTCTTGTCGAGAATTTGGGAGGCCATACCCAGGATAATCAACTGAACCAACCATTGGGGTATACTGTACCTTGTCATGCCTCCCATGTAAGAGAGGGCAGGGCAGGGTGCTGGGTGAACACATTGCATTTTATATTACTCATTTTATATATAGCTACTTTACTGTTCCTTTTATTCATTTGTTCTTTATAATGTTCTATTAAACTCTCCTTATCTCAATTCTCTCTAACTCTCAGAGTTTTGCATTTTGCTTCTAATTTCTCCTTCCCATTCTACCATGGGGAGAGGATGGAAGGGGTCAGTTGTATGGGGCTTGGCTGCAGCTGGGACTAAACCCACAAAACTCTGCTTTCTCCAGAGGACTTTATTGTAATTTTTGTTGCCCTATTTTGCTTTTTGCTGTCTTTACCGTTTCTACCTTTGTCATTTGGAGGGTAAGCACAGGACTAGGCATTTTCTGTCACTCCATGTAGATAACCAGTTAGAACATCCCCTATGTTAGAATACAGTGGTATTATGAGCTCAAAAACATCAACTGATCAGTATCAACTGATACAGTTACTAAGTGGCATGTAGCCAGTTGCTGCTTTTCTGTCTCAGTGGAGAGAGTTAATCTATCAGAGTGAGTGGTCACTGAAAAATTAACTGCAGTTAATGTCTTAGCCTGGTCAGGGATTATTTGAAATGCTTCTGTAAGCAACAGATCACTTCTGGTTTTCACTGTTGTTTGGAGCTAACTTGTTTCCAGTTGATGTAGAACATTCTGGATTCCTCCTTTGCATTTGCTGTGTGGGCTTTAAACTCTGACTTGATCCATCAGACTGTGACCATCTCTGTTTCCGCCCCATTCACAGATCTGTGCGTGAGGTCTCAATCTCTTCTCTCAGGTCCTGCTAAGCCATTAATCAGCTTGGGTCATCCTGGCTGATCATGTCAAGCAGGTTTTATCTCTTTATTTCTGTTTTTCTTATGCATGCTGCATATAGCATCTAAAGGTAAAGTGTGTTACTAGTGTGATGATGTCTGCTCTTTTTCACTTCTCATGGACTATAAGAGCAAAGTGTGCAGCCTTTATGATACCTGAGTGTCTGCCCGTCAGCACAGATGGAAGTGATATGTTGCTTGGAGTTTTGTTAGATCTGCCTTACTTTCACTTCTCCCTCACCATCTTGCAATTTCAGGCACTATTCAGCAAAACTCATACTAGGGCAAAGCTGGATATCAGATCAACAAATTTCAAATTTGTTGAAGGCATGTTTACATCTGTCTCTATTCCTGTAGGCATTATCAGGAAGAGTTGAACATTGGCAAGGGGGAAGGAGTTCTGCTGATTGCTGTACAAAGTAAATGAGACTAAATTGCTAATCACTGAAGTTAGCAGTTTGGGTCTCAGTGTCAAAAAAGTGAAATTCTACTACAGTATAAAGTTCTTAGCTGCATCAATAACAACAACAGCATTTCTGCTTTCTGAAGTGGCCAAATGTGAATGTTTGGGGGTGGGGCAGTTAGACCTCTCTTCCCAAGATGTGCCTATTTTGTGGACCCTTTTTATTTCCCGTCATTTATGATATTTGGTAGTAATAGATTTATTTTTTTCCCTTCCATCTGTTTCTCTGTGGTCATGTGTTCGTCTTGGCTCTGATGGGCTGCTGATGTTATCATATGATCTTCCATCTTGCCTCCAGTGTCTGATTAGCATGACTGCAATCACTCAGAAACAGCTGCTCACTCCTGACAACAAGGTTCTTTATTTTATTCTTTTCCCCTCGATTTTCCATTTTACCCTTTGTATGTTTTGTTGGTTTTATTTTTGTTTCATTTTATATATTTATTCATTTTTGAAATTTAAGGATGAAGACTCAGTGGGCAAATAGGAGAAATTAGGAAGATTTAGGATAGGTCTGGGTGCCCAGGACTGATTTACAGTTCATGCTGTTCCAGTGCGTATCCTTGAAGATATTATGAGGGTTGAAGAAGATAGTAAGTTTATGGAGAGATAGAGACCTCGTTGCCCCTAGAAGGGAAGTGGAGATTGGGCAGATGCATGCACGAAGGTGTCTCCACATTGGTTTGGATATTAAAGTCACTGGTTGAATGGCCAAATTACAAGGCAAATTTCAAACCCTCTGAGTCCTAAGATTTATTCAAATTATATATGGGAAAAACTCTACAATGGGTTGCACAATGTGCCTTACTACTAGTGGTTCAGTTTGGGCTGTCTTGTTTTTGTGTTACAAATGATCTAGCAAAGTGGACTTCTCTGCTACTCCTTGGATGACTCCAGGACCGTTTCTGCATTGAGGTTATTTTGACAATCCACATAAAGGAGAACCTGGAGATATTCTTGACTCAGAGTATGAGATGCTTTAAGACATACTAATAGAGCATGCACAATTACTGCACTTGCCTAGAGAGCAGGGTGGCTCTAATCTCTCTTGTTCTTTTAATAGCATGTTGAATGTGTGCATAATGTTGTCCTTTATCAGGCACTCGCCAGTATGAGTCTGAATACTCAGCCCATTCTTAATCTAGAGAAGTTCCATGAGGGGCAGGAGGTGCCACTGCTACTGGGAAGACCACAGAATGATTTGCAGTCTACTCCATCTACAGAATTCAACCCTCTCATCTATGGAAATGATGTGGACTCTGTGGATGTGGCCACCAGGTGAGGCTGAACAGGAAAGTAGTCTTCATAAATTGTTCTTGAAGGCAGCACAGACACTTCTATGGGTCCTATTGTAGAAGCAACATCTTCCAACTTCTACCTCCAGGTTCTAATTTATGACATGGGAAAAAAATGAAAGAGTGGAAATTAGTCTTTATCTCAGATCTATTAACTGCATGAACTATTTATCTTGAGAGAGTGCTTTGTTTCTTGCATTTTCCTGGGCTTGTCAGTCTGGTATTGTACCTTTAACCTTAATCAGAAGTCTTGAAACACAAAAAAAGCTGGGGACTTAGTTGCCGTTTCAGCTAGCATATATGAGAGTGATTCATTGTGTCTTGGTGTTGAGATGGTAAAGTAAAACAAAGTGATTTCTTGAGATGTGGGTTTTTTAATCTTATTTTAAGAGAACTTTTTTTTTTTCCTGGGTTACTGTTATTCAGAGGTTTGAAATACCTTTTTAAGGCTTTCTGTCTTCTGTTGTGTTCTGTATTTTTATCTGATACATTGTCCTCTCTTTCTTTTTAGGGTTGCTATGGTGAGATTCTTCAACTCACCAAATGTTTTACAAGGTTTCCAGATGCATACTCGCACTCTTCGTCTCTTCCCACGACCAGTGGTGGCATTCCAGGCAAATTCTTTTCTTGCCTCTAGGCCGAAGCAAACGCCTTTTGCAGATAAGCTTTCCAGGACTCAGGCAGTAGAGTATTTTGGAGAATGGTCACTCAACCCTACTAATTATGCCTTCCAAAGAATTCATAACAGTACGTTTTGGTCTTGCCTTTCCTGCACTGAAAAAGCAGAGATTCTAGGGAAGGACATACTTTACACCTGTATTATTCCTGCTAGGAAGGGAAATCCAATTTTTATGCATGTCCTGATGTGTTTGTACCAAGTTAGCTGTGCTATTAACCATTTAATCCTCTAATTACTTTAACCTCTTGTCTTTTTTTTTTTTTTTTTTTTTTTTTTTTNTTTAGAGTAGAGGCTGCCCCTTTTCCTTTATGCAAGATCTGTTAAGAGGTAGCCTCACTACAAATGAAGCCTTTGACATCAGTAAATGAGTTACAATAACTGTATTTTGTACAGACACGTTTGACCCAGCACTGATTGGTGACAAACCGAAGTGGTATGCTCACCAGCTGCAGCCCATCCACTATCGTGTTTATGACAGTAATTCACAACTGGCTGAAGCACTGCATGTCCCAGCAGAGAAGGAAACAGATTCTGATCCCACTGATGACAGGTTAGTGATGAGCGTGATTGTAGTCACATGATAGTTACTTTAGATTGCTGGGCCTCTCCTCATACTTCTTGTTTGCAACCTTTTCCTGTAGCCTACCAGGTTGCCATTTCAGGTTACTTTGGGTAGAGTGCTGAAGTAAGTTGCCCTTGCTCTGTCAGCACAGCATCATCTTAGTCTTTTCTAGTGTCTTCTCAAGCCTTCATTTAATGTGATTCTCCATTTGTATTTTCTTGTTTTCTTTTACTATCTGTATGCCACTTGACATTAAGTATTTCCTCCCACTCTGAAGCTTTTTTGTTGCGTGCTGTTCTTAACCTGGCTTTATCTATTGCAGCAGTACAAGTACTCCCACCCATTTTACCACTCTTTCAGAAAAATCTCTACTCAATGCATAGAGTTATATGAAGCTTATTAGTACTAACCACTGCTTGAGATCAAAATTTTTATATGGTCAGTAAAATGAGAGTACACTTTTTTTTGTTATGGTAGTTTTAGCCATATTCCCCAGAGTTTTGCATCTAGTTTTACTTTTTGTTCTCTGCTAACCTGTGAGATCTTTCAGGCTTGCACTTGCACATCTTTTATGTTCTACACAGCACCAGTGATACTGAGTGGGGTGTATCATTAGTATAAAAAAGGAATACTTTTACTTGTGATTTCCAGCTTCCTTGAAGTTGTCCCACATCCACTGAAAATTAATACACTAACCCCTACTTGTTATGCTTGACCTCCTTAACGTAGTATACTGAGAACCTTTAAATGTCTTTCCATATTGTCTCTTCATATACCTCAAAGGTAATTATTTTGTTCTGACCTTTCATGAGACTGGCTTCCCACTTGCCAAACATTTATAGAGACTGTAATATCACAAGATCGAGGCTTATTAAAGCAATGCTGATTCACATTTTTGAAACATCAAGCCCTGCTGTTGCTGTTGTACTGCCACTCATCTCTCTCTCTCACCTGTTGTGGCAGTGGCAGTGACAGTGTCGACTGTGATGACTCAAGTTCCTCCTACTCCTCCCTTGGGGACTTTGTCAGTGAGATGATGAAATGTGACATTAATGGTGATACCCCAAGTGAGTAACTTTGAACTTTACTTTTCACAAAGTCCACAGAACTTCCTCTTACCCATTCATTTGCACTGTGGGGAAAAATGCCTCCCATAAGTCCCTCAATGAGATCAAAGTATTGTTCCTTTGCAGTTTTGCTTTGAAGTAGAAGTGTTTTCTGTACTCCTTCAATATACAAGGGTAGGCTGAAAACAGACTTTTCTCCTGCTTATAAACAATACCTTCCAAAGGACATTGAAAGGAGGAAAAAAGAGTATAGATGCTGCTGAACAAAACTGTGTCACTACATCTGAAAACAAGCTGGTGCTGCCAGTAGATACTGTAGCGGAGTGCAAGCTTTCTCCTGCCCTTACATGTTGGTTCTCAATGCTGGCTTTAGTGAGTCACTTTATTGTAGCTGGGACAGAAAAATGCATTCTCTGTGGCTTATATGAAAACTGCAGCAGTAGCTTCTTCTGTGAGTGGGAAACTCTCACTTTCTTCAGTAAGCTAAATCTAGGAGAGCTAGTATGTTTCCTGTGATTCAAGGACATAAGTTGCAAGGAAAGAAACTCTCCTTGGACATGAGGAAGGACCTTCATGGTTAGTATAGTTAAACAGGTTCCCAGCATCACAGTAGAATGTCAAAACTTAAAGCATTTAAAAACCCATTTGGACAAGGCTCTGGACAAACTGCTGTAACTTTGAAACTACCCCTGCTTTGAGTAGAGGGCTGCAGTACATAACCTCCAGAAACCTCTCGCGTCTTAAGTTTTTATGCAAGTTCATTCTGATGAGTAGTCCTCTTCAAGGGATCTTTAGTTAGGTGGATGAAAGACTGAGGAAGATGGTGTTCTTTAATGTAAAATGATCTGTTTGCAGATGTTGACCCTCTGACTCATGCAGCTCTTGGTGATGCTAGTGAAGTGGAATTCGATGATTTTCAAGAATATTCAGGGGATCTGGATGAACAGGCCATGGACAGTGAAAACTCGCAAGAGAACAACAACCAGCCTCGTTCAAGTTCCAGTACTACAGCCAGTAGCAGCCCCAGCACTGTCATCCATGGAGTGAATCATGTGTGTACTGAGATCAGTTCAACCCTAAGATCAGCATATTAGGATGTAAAGAATGGGATACTTCACATGGTTCTTTCTGAGAAGGGCAAAAGCTAATAGGATTGTGAAACCACACGCAGATTAAACTGCATGCCCTTTCTGTACTTTCTGAGCAAGGTGGTGTCTCCTGGTGCCCTCATACTGGGATAGAGCATTCCTGTATATAAAAGCTTTCTTACTGAAAAAGTGCATCATTAACAGAGAGCAATGATCCAGTTGTGACTGCAATAATTGCTTTTACAGAGTCTGGTAAGACCTGATGTGTTAAAGGAACAGGGAGTGGTCTGAGGAAACTTGTGATTCTGTTTTTTTTAGGAAGAATGGGAGTTGCTTGCATAACCACAAAATGGGGTAATAGAGAGCGGTTACCCTGCATTAACATTCTCCAGTAAGATTTGTTTTAGAGGGAAGTAAGTCTCTGCAGCTATGTACAAATACTGCAGTGTGTATGAAGTCCTAGATTAGAGCCATGGATAGTTGGGGATGGGGTAAGGGCCTTGTAACAAACAGCAGATAAACATTTCAGACTTCTCAGTTTGAAATAATTGTTCTTGTCCTGCCCTTCAGTTGTGTGTAATGCAAATTAGCGAACAGACCAATGATTTGACTGATCCACAGGAGTCAGCAGATGCAGCAGAAATAGAAGAAAAGTTGGTTGCTGGATTTTCAAACCATCTCCCTTCCTTGCCACTGCAACCAAACTTTCCCAAGATAAGCTTGGATCGTCGTCAGAGTGGCAGTGCAGCTAGTATGATGAACTCCTCAGACGGGGTGGTGAGGAAGCAAGAGTATGACAATCCATACTTTGAACCACAGTATGGCTTTCCTGCAGAGGATGAAGATGATGAGCAGGAAGAAAGCTACACTCCAAGATTTAACCAGAATCTTGGTGGAAACAGGCAAGTCCTCCTTGTCTCTTGCCCTTCTCTGCAGCTGTTGGGATTTGTCTACTTCGTGTAGTTTGTATTTGTTCGACTGCCCTTTGAATCTGAAATGTATTGATCATTTACATTTAATACTGAAATTCTGTAAACAATTCTGGTTTGAGTAAAGGCGCTTGCTCAGTTGCCTTAGTTTCTAGCTTTTTTGGAAGTTGTAGAAGCTAACAGAATTAACTTCCTGGAAGTGTTCTAGTACATACCTACTGATTTCTGGAAGCCTTGGAGTATTTTTCTGTTTTGGTGAAACTGCGTCTTTTGGAGGAAAGATACTAAAGTGAATCACAGCATTGCAAACAATAACAAGAAAACCCAAAACAGAATCTTTTACCCCTTAAATCCACCAGTGCTTTTTGCAGACAAGTTTTCAGTGTTCCATGAAAACCTGAATGCAAAGATGCTTCAATTTTCTCTCTCTCTGTTTTTTTTTTTTTTTTTAATCCCATCCCCCCCCCCCCCCCCCCCCCAAGGTAAGGATAGTATGGTGAAAACAGAGGAATGAAAACAGCATTGATAGCCCACAATCATACAACTTGCTGATTTGGAGTGGGAAGCGAAAAAGCTAACAGTTGTACTTAATTTCTTTAAAGGTCTCAGAAGTTACTCCGACCAAACAGCTTAAAACTGGCCAATGATTCTGATGCAGATTCAGACTCCAGGGCCAGCTCTCCAAACTCTACTGTCTCAAACAACAGCAGTGAAGGTTTCGGGGGCATCATGTCTTTTGCAAGTATGTACTAATGTGTTCATTAAGCCGGTTTTATTTATTGCTGGGGGCTTCCAGAGAGGTAGAATAGAGGCATAGTTAGTCAGGAGAGTAACTCAGTTAAATTATTACCAAATCTTCAGAAGTCGTGCTGGGAGTCACAGGACCTTTTTAGCTTATACTGCTGATAACTGCTGCTTTATGTATTTTTCAGTAAGAATGACTTTGGCTATGTGGTTAGGCCTTTGGGTTGCATAGTACTTCAAGGTACACATGAGAAACTT
Source organism: Eubucco bourcierii (assembly GCA_013396675.1). Taxonomy (NCBI): domain Eukaryota; kingdom Metazoa; phylum Chordata; class Aves; order Piciformes; family Ramphastidae; genus Eubucco; species Eubucco bourcierii. The sequence continues at coordinate 118,868 of VWZE01019417.1, forward strand.
TCAGTTTCATTTAAACAAAAAATGGTGCAATTCCATGAAGTTGGTACTAAAGTCTTACCTACCACTAGTATGCTTTCTATGCTTCTGTGTTATGTGTTTTGCTGCTAATTTCTTGATTATGCTCATCTATTTTGAATTACATTTTAAGAATAAATCTCTAGGCATGGAAAACTAATCTAATTTTTTTTTTTATGAGTGAAAGAATATGTGGTAAACAGAGTCATGCACAATAGTGGAGAACAGGAAAAAAAGTTTGTAGAAATTTGAGGAAAATGTTTCTGGTAAAATGAGTGGTACTGAAATAAAACTACCAAAAAAATAAAAGACCCAAAGCAAATTGCATTAGTGTTCTGACATTTTAAATGAACATCTTGAAAGTGTTATTCAGCTTGTTGATACGTGTGAGATGCTTTCAGGCTGTATACAGGGTTAAGCAAATGATGAAGCATTATTGTGTTTTAAAAATGACTGTGCTGGGAAGAACTTTTGTTTTCTTCTAATAAATGGAAAGCGTCTATTTTAAAGCATGTTTTTGTAGCGGATTTACAGTGTTTCATAAGACAGCGCATGATCCTCACTTTGAAATTACATGTCTTGGGAAGCTTACATCATCCTATTTTTCTTTTGTTGCACATTTGCTCTTACAAAGAGGATCAAACTAGAAGACACAGCTGATGTGACACTAACTGTTTAAGCATAGGAAAACAGGTGGATATTGCTGTTACATTCAAGACTCAAAGATACAACAGCAACGACTGTTACATAAACTAAATTGTATTTTTGTACAGTTTAGAAAAATCAGATTACAGGCATGTGTACAGTGTAAATGAGATGATGAGAAACTTTTGGCTGATAAAGAACATAATCATTAAGTATCTGGAGTAAGAAGGTGAATTACAGGAAGTTTGGGTTTGTGCAGTGAGCATTGAGTATTTAATAATTTTCTTGTGTCGTAGGCAGCCTGTACAGAAACCACAGCACAAGTTTCAGTCTGTCCAATTTAGCCCTACCAACCAAAGTTGGGAGAGACAAGAATACTCCCTTTCCCAGCCTGAAAGGTAACCATTTTCCCCTTTGTCTTCTACACCTTTTACAGTTCTTGTGACTTGGCAGTTTGAGATCTTACCCCTAACAGGAGTCCTGGGGGTGATGTGTTCTTGTACTTTGGCTAGTACCTGTCTTGAGTATCAAGAAAATAAATCATCTTGATATTTTTCAGTCAGACTTCTTCCCAGTGACTGAACTGTGTCAGGACAGGAGACTGGTTGTTCTAGTGTGTGTTAACTGAACATTGGCTTTGTTTTGCGTTTTGTTTTATTTTTGAGTGCTTAGTATAAAGATTTGGAACCAAGAGGTAGGGCCTACTTCTGTACTACTGTGGTCTTCATGGTAGTAGCCAACTTGTTAGAGCAATGATGCTACATTTGTAAGGGGTGATCATACCATCCTCCCATGAAGGCTGCAGTTTACACGTGTTTCAAGTATTTTAAACCTGAAGACTCTAGTATTCAGTTTACTCAATAGAAAGTCTCTGATCATACTTCAGCTTATTCAGAGTGAAAATTGTTCCCTAAGTGCACAATCTTGTCATTGGAACACCGTCTGTTTGCCTGCAGTATCTTTACGTAACATGTCTGAATGGGCACTACAGAAATGACCCTCTTACTGTGGGCAATTGGCCCCATCATCCCTGTACCAGATGTAGAGTAACAGAAGGATAACAGAGAACATGCTGGTGTTTTGGTACTGAGTCTTTTTCAGTTGTTTTCAGTTACTCTATCTGATTAGAACTGACTGCTTTTGTTTTAATATGTTGATTTTTTTCATTTACTTTTTCCTCCTCATCATTTTCATCGGTAAAGATTACTTTAATCTGGAAGTGGGAAGGGATGTGGATGAAGGTTGGTATGATGTTTTGCTGACCTTAGACCTTGTAGAAACAAAGACCAAAAGCTGTTTGTTGTGTTTCTGCTTTGGACTTTGTTTTTGAGACAAGTAATCATTCCCTGTGTGTAAAATGAAGAGGAGCAGGACTGGTAGAGTAAAAACACTAGCAAAGACTCTGCACAGATGTTTTTGACAACCTTTTATCAGATGATTATGTTTCCAATTTTACTGGATAAGAAACTTGTTTCATGTCAGAGTTATTTCTGTGGGTAAAGTTAACGACTGATTCCATGCATTGGAAGAAAACAGTGATGGGGTTTACCATTCCACATTGATGCTTTGCACCTCATCTTCTGCACTTTGGTATTCTCCTCTTGACTGTTGTAATCCTGTCGGACCTGTAATGTTACTATGCAGATATGAGGATTTCCATGGAGTAGTTCAGTCTATTTTATGCTTGTGCAAGTGTTGTGTGTGTATTCTTGTTCGCTTACACGTGCATGCTGGCTCACTGGGATCCCACTGTGCACCTCACTAGTTTTTAAATGTTTTTATTTCTGCTGTACAGGTATAAAATAGCTACATTAACTTGTTCTCACCAAGTGTGTGTAGTATCTTGTGTTTCTAACTGTAATGGGAAAGTATGCTGGGACTCCATCTCATTGCTGCTGTTTAACTCCTTTCCATCTTCCTTTTTAGTTTTTATTCCATGCACATCCATTGATATTTTTTCCTTGGTGATGCAGATGTTTTTGATAGTGCCCTTGAAATGCATTATGTGTAATAACATCCTTGAAGATGCAGTATGTGGATTACATGATGCCAAATTTCAAGTCAAGCATTATCTCCAAGATTAATTACTCTGGCCCTTGTTGTCTTGGGCTTTCAAACCTCCTTCCTGCTCAAGTGTCATTGGGGTTTTGTTGTGAGGGAGGGATGGGAAGAAACCAGTGACTGGAATCTTTTGATGCTGATGATGGGGAGTGTAGATATTGCAGTACACTACTAATTGTATATTTTGTGTCCCAGTATTTGGGTTAAATACTATAATGGAGATTATTACTGAAGCTGGCCCAGTAAGCAATGAAGGTGGGTTCCCTACAGCATGAGCTGTGCATGATATGACAATTTTGAGCATTACCCTATGCCTGGCCTTGGGCTATCTTTCTCACTGGGTAACCAGTACCACATGATCTAGTCATCCGCAATGCATTATGCTTTCACATATAGTGACTAATTTGAAGGTGGTTCTTGTTGTGGAACAGCATGCAGAACAGCCAAACTTCCCCTGCCTTTCACCTTCTGCTCTCATTACTACTTTCTCTTTTTCTCTCTGCATTACTCCCATTACTGTTTTCTGCCGATGGGTGATGCTAGAATATGATATATGCTGCTGCTTTTTTGGAGTTTCCATTTTGTTCAAAGTCTGTTACCTGTAATCCCAATAGGTGTGTTATCCAACCTTAGCATTGCTTGATAGTGTTCTGGGATAAGATTGCTTTACTCCCACCCCTTCTTTTCATCCTGTTTCCTCTCCTCTTTAGGAAACAGACGAGCCCTTGTGGATCAAAAATCTTCAGTCATCAAACACAGCCCAACGGTGAAGAGAGAATCTCCATCGCCTCAGGGACGAACTAGCAATTCCAGGTAGTGTTTTTCATTGCTTTTTGAGTATAAAATGTTGTTAGAGTAGTCTCAATACTTGGCCAGTGTTTCCTCAGAATTATTGTGTCTGGCTTTAAGCTTGAATGTATTATTGTCCAAGAAGATTCATTATAGATGATCTTACTGTTAATAACACACACGTATTTTTCTGTGCTCCAAAGTTAATCTTTCTGTCTGAGGTAAAAAAAAATTCTAGGTCCCTGCTTTAACTCAGTATTTATTCTTTGTAATTGAATCTATTCTGAGCAAGGTTGTCTAGGCAGTGGAATTTTAATGCATCACAAAAGAGGATCATCTGACTCATATGAAACAAAATTTGACTCCATGAGTTAATGTGAAACACTTTTCTCAGCCTTGGTAAGGGACTCAGCATGGTACAAGTAAATGTTATCTGATTCTTACCATTCCTTCCCTTGTGGAAGAAAAAGCTGAAGCAGTACACTTGCCAGAGCTGCTGCAATTGTGCTGTTGGTAGTGCTGCACTTAGTCTTTCAAGGAAAGACTGCAGATCAGACAAGGTAGCTGTGGGAGGAGATTGCAGTGTAGAAGTTTTCTGTGGATTCTGAGGAGATCTGTGAAGGAGGGCAGAGTGGGAGCTAGAAGGACTAGGGAAAAATCTGATCGTTGCTTATTATAGGAAATAATGGGAAAAATACAGCATTTGATACCAGACCTTTAGTTCAGAGTTTGGGCTGTGTGCAGTTATGCTAGCAGCAGACATAGATAGATTTGAACTTCTTTCCCTGTAAACTTACCTTTGACAGGAAATGCATTTCTGTGTGTCCTGGCCATATCTGTTTTCCCATGCAAACCAAGGTAAGCAGAAGGCTGACTTTTGCCTTCTTCCTCTTAAACTCATCAGTGAGAACCAACAGTTCCTGAAGGAGATGGTACACAATGTTCTAGACGGACAAGGTGTTGGCTGGCTAAACATGAAGAGAGTGCGACGTCTGCTGGAGAGTGAGCAGCTCCGTGTCTTTGTACTAAGCAAGCTGAATCGCACGGTCCAGTCGGAAGAAGATGCTCGACAGGATGTCATACAGGATGTGGTCAGTGCTGAACTCAGCAGGGTCCTCATACCTAGTGTCTACTCAATTCAGAGAAAGTTTTTTCTTAAATTGCCTTGTAAAAGCTGATGTTACAGCACTTACGGGATTTATGTTCTTGAATTAATTTCTCACACCTGTTTTAGGTTGTAAGTGACCTTTAAAGGCCATCTATTCCAACTCTCCTGCAGTCATCAGGGATATCTACAAATAGAGCAGGTTTCTTAGAGCCTCAGACAACCTCACCTGGAATGTTTCCAGGAATGGGGCTTCTACCACCTGTCTGGGCAACCTATACCTGTGTCTCACCACTCTCATTGTAAAAAATGTCTTCCGTGTGTCTAGTTTAAATCTACCCACCTTTAGTTTAAAACCATCACCACTTGTCCTGTTGCAACAGGCCCAGCTAAAAAAATTGTCCTCATCTTTCTTATAGGCCCTATTTAAGTACTGAAAGGCTATAATAAGGTCTCCCTAGAGCCTTCTCTTCTTTAGCTTGAACAACCTCAAGTCTCAGTCTTTCTTCAAAGCTGTTTCAACCCTCTGAACATTTTTGTGGCCCATCTCTGGACCCACTCCAACAGGTCTGTGTTTTTTCTTCCTCTGAGGGCTCCAGAGCTGGACACGGTACTCCACGTGGGATCTCACCAGAGTGGGGAGAATCTCTTCCCTTGTCTTGCTGGCCATACTTCTGTTGATGTGCCCAGGATACAGTTTGCGTTTTGAGCTGTGAGCACACATTGCCAGCTCGTGTCCAGCTTTTCATCTGCCAGTACCTCCAAGCCCTTCTGTGCAGGACTACTCCAAATCCCTTCATCGCACAACCTGTATTAATACCAGGAATTGCTTCACACCAGGTGCAGGACCTGAAGTTCACCCAGGCCCATTTCTGAAGCTTGTCCAGGTTCCTCTGGATAACAATCCATCCCTGAGGTGTGAGATGACACTCAGCTTGGTGTTGTCTGCAAACTTGCTGAAAGTGCGCTTGGTTCCACTTGGTCATTGATAAAGATATTAAGCAGAACCAGTCCTAGCATTTACTCTTGGGGGACACAATTTGTCACCAGACTCCATTTGGACATACTAATGACACTGCTGGGACATGCGAATAACAACACTGATGGAATTTTCCTTGCAGGAGATCAGCCGCAAGGTTTATAAAGGCATGCTGGACCTGCTGAAGTGCACTGTGTTGAGTCTGGAGCAGTCCTATGCGAATGCTGGCCTGGGAGGCATGGCCAGTGTTTTTAGCCTACTAGAGATAGCACATACTCACTATTACAATAAAGGTAAGTAGAGAATTCATGAGAGTATAGTGTTTATGAATCAAACAAGATCCTTATTGGGAAGGTAGGTGTTTGGTGGTTTCTACTATTTCAGGGGGGTTACAGCACTTTCAAAGTAGTTGAGAACTTTACTATTGTTACTGAAACTTGCGAAGTTTGAAATTGCGGCACGCATGTAACTATACCAAAGCAAAGTAATGGCTGTATTGGTGGAGAAAGAAATCTGAAAATACCTTTTTATTTTTCATTTTTTCTTGAAATCTAATTCTTAATACATAATCAAATGCACGTATAAGGAAAAAGAGCAAAAAATGACAAAAAGCTACCTCTCTGCTTAATACCTTACTCAGTTGCAATCTCAAATGATGAAAAGCATTGATAACAGCAAAGGAGTGACAGGTACTGAAGACTTGATATTTGATGCTCTGGGAGTCTTGCGTGAGGAATTCTATGAGTTGACTTGAATGCCCTGTGGGTTACAGGTGTTGACTTCCAAGCATTGTTTGAATGTGGGGAATAGGTTGATATTGGCAATTAGAATTTTTTGAGTGTGGCACTGAACCTGAGCAAAATTACAGAGCAGCCAATGTAGAACTCCATGGTTTTAGTGAAGTCTTTCTAGTGTACTGTCTAATACCATAATTTGATATTAAGTAGAACTTAGCCGGTAAATGGATTGTGGTCACAACAGACAATATTTGAAATAAACTTTTAAAGCCTTGGCACATCTGAATGACTTAACTCCTCATCACAGGACTTACAGTCAAATTTTAGCTGTTGAGTATGTTTTATGTGTTTTCAATGAGTTGATCTAGGTATTTGTAGAACTGTTTCGTTAACCTAAAGTAGTGATCAGTTTACATACAATTCATGTTCTGAACAGGACATGATAGACAGAGATTATTTGTCTAGAGGAAGATTAATCTTAATAAAGCATGGTTGTTATTATTCCAGTATGGCCAAACTAAGAACTTGGGTTTAATAACAAGGACAATTGGCAGTAATAGCAGGATTGGGAACTATGTCCTCATAGAGTTCTGCTGCCATTCAGAGAGACTTAGGCTGGAGAGTTGACCAGGGAGAAATTTAATGAAGTTCAACAGGGACAAGTGTAGAGTCATGAGCCTAGGAAAGAACAATCCCATGTATCAGAATAGGTTGGGGAGTGACCTGCTGCAGAACAGTGAAGGGGAAAAGGACATGGGAGTCCTGGTGTATGGAATGATGGCCATGAGCCAGCAGTGTGCTCTTGTGGCCAGGAGGGCCAATGCCATTCTGGGGTGTATTAGAAGGGATGTGGTTAGAAGGTCGAGGGAGGTTCTCCTTCCCCTCTACTCTGCTCTGGTGAGGCCTCATATGGAGTATTGTGTCCAGTTCTGAGCCCCCCAGTTCAAGGACAGGAGGAGTTCCCCGCCCCCCCGCACTTTATAAAATGACACATACTAGAACTCAACCGGCTGGAAGTTAAGGAATGAAGC
>VWZE01019418.1:0-10448 GCA_013396675.1 Eubucco bourcierii
CCCTTTAACCTTTACCCATAAACTCTCTGTTTCTAATAAACATTTCTGATAAACAAATTTAATTCTATAGTCATAATATTCAGTACAAAGGTGAGAGATACGAAGAGTTAAGCTCTCTTCTTTTGATCATAGTCTGACTTTTGTCAGTTCTGCCTTTGATTTCAATCTGCGTGTTCCTGTATCCAGTTCCTGCATCTAGCTCTCACTTGACACTGAGTCCAGTCTGCCACTTCTTTGGTACCTGTCCACCCATATGGTGATAGTGAGGTAACTGTCATCAGGAAGGCTGGGTTTGATACTGGTTTCTATATCAAATTTTATTATTTTCACTAAAGCTGGTTTTAATTTCCTTTTCTAGTCTACAGATCTCCCTCCCTTATTCCCTGTCTCTTCCACTTAAGGAAGAGAGAAAGCAAGCATCTGACATTCATCTAGTGGACAGTTCTGCCCTAACCCTTGACACTCCACAATTAAAACCCTTGACACTGCACAATTAAAACACTCCACAATTCAGAGAAATAGTACACAATATGTGGTAAAGTGTACAAGAAGATTCCAAGACAAGATAGTAAATAGCCCCCTAAATGAAAATTAAAATACTCAATTTGTTAGTCTCCGTGAATAAAGGATTATTCTATTTTATGTCCAAGGAGGTATGTCAGATGACAAGATTGTGTTAAACCTTCATATATGTGCTTCATAGTAATGGCTAGTAAAATTGCCTGCCCTGTTCTTATGAAAAAGCAATATTTTTTTCTGAGCTTTACATACCACTACACCAGGTTTTGCCACTATATGTACCACTTTCCATCATCTTGGTCACATCCCTTCCCAACCCTTGGCTCAAGCAGTTACTTGATCAGGTTTACTTCAATTTCACCGCAACAATTCTCCTACTACAAGACAAAAAAAACCTTAGAAGCAACCAATATCTGTAACTGCACAGGCCTCTAACTATTGTTTTGGTCTTAATTATCTGTAGCCACTCTAAGATGCACTCCCATCACGAAGACAGAAAACTATCACTGATCTGTTATGGTAATAATTAACCTAGTCTTGAGAGGTGCCTGAAAAGCCCCCATAAATACAGGAATCATGAATTAATGTAAAAATTCCTTCACATGTAGTATGCAGATTTAGTGTTACAAAAAATAGGTGAGAATAGTAAGGCCACTGATAACAAAGTCAGCCACATGCCATAGCAGGACAGTTGTTCAACCTATATGGATAAAGGTCCTATAAACTGGAGAAACAAAGCTCTTCTCAGGTCCAAAATTATTAATCCACAGGAACTGTGGGACTGCCACTCATACTTCAAGAGTAGTATTTTCAAAATCTGTAGTTTTCCTTATATAACACAGTATGCCTGCTGCAAAAGAGCACGCATACTTGTAAGTATGCTTGTAAGTATTTTCCCACTGAAATTTCACAATGGAAGTGAATGAATCCAATGTTTCAGCTGAATAAAACAATGAAAACAAAGCAATACTACTTTTTAACCCTCCCCATTGTTGTGTCCTACTAAAGACGGAGAGTTGCTAGTGCAGCTGTTCCTGCTATGAGTCACTGAAGATAAGAAGGTAGGTATGTAGAAGGTAGTTATGTAAAACAAGGATGTAGCATAGCAAAACAGGGTGCCTGATGGTGACCATATCGGTCCTTTATCAGTGTGCGCAAATAGCTCATGAAGAGCTGCCTGTAACCAGCATAATGTGTGACCAGGAAGTCTATCCTGTGTAAGTATATGCTGACTTTTGGCAATAAAGGGGTGATCTTGGATGAACCAAATTGGCATCTGGTCACCCTCCTTACATCATCTATCCCCTCACACCTAGCGATCCTTGACAGCATGCAATTCTGCAGTATTCTGGTGATCCCTAGACGCGATGTTTCGGTAAGAGATCATGATTCTGTGACACTCCTATCAAAAGCAACCAGGAAATGTTGCCAAGGTAATACCAAATTTCTAGCAGCTTCTCTGATTAAACAAGAATTAATCGGAGTTTAAGATCATTAGAGGTAATGGATTTAAGAATGAGGAAGGCAAACTTAGTCTAGGTATTAGGAAGAAGTTCTTTAGGGTAACAGTGGCAAGACACTGGAACAGGTTGCCCAGGGACACTGAGCATGCCCTCTCCCTTGAGGTGTTCAAGGTCAGATTGGATGAGGTCTTGGGCAACCTGGTCTCACGGAAGGTGCCCCTGCTAGAATTAGATGATCTTTAAAGTCCGTTCCAATCCAAACCATTCTATGAATCTATGAATCAATGGCTTAAATTCCATGGTTTTTCAAGTACTATTAAATGTTAAGCATATTAGTGGAATGAAGTCTTGAAAGCTAAAAAAAATTTTTAAAATTACTTAAGCATTCTGACTTGATGAAGCTGTCACTATGGAAGAACAGAAAAAAAAAATTTAAAAGACAGAAAATCGGTAAAGTTAAGCATTAATCAGAAAGACAGAAGACTGCACTTCTGCATTATCAGAGAAAGTGATTCCAGAGATTGTGAAATCCTTATATTGCATATTAACACAATAGACTTTTATGTAAAATTTTAGTCTGAAAAGATACAGTACTTTAACGCTTTATGAGGGTTCCTCAGTGCAAATACTTCAGGAACTAAAATTGCTATGTCAGTCCAGGTGTCATGATAAAAGGCTGCAGAATAAACTTCCATCATATTTAATTTCATGCCGATTAAAGAAAATATTTGGAAGCATACAATTTGTCGTGCATACACTCAAATCTAACAGGTGTATTGACTGTCTTTACCACTATATTAAACAATGTAGTTTCAGTATCACACAGAAATATGGTTTAATTTGGGGCCTATAGGAAGGCTGGGGAGGGACTATTCACAAGGTCTTGTAACAGCAGAACAAGGGGCAATGGGTTTAAACTGGTAGAGGGGAGATTTAGACTAGATGTTAGGAAGAAGTTTTTTCCAGTGAGGGTGGTGAAACACTGGCACAGGTTGCCCAGGAAGGTTGTGGTTGCTCCTTCCCTGGATGTGTTCGGGGTCAGGCTGGACAAGGCCTTGAATGACCTGTACTAGTGGGAGATGTTCCTGCCTATGACAGGGAGTTGGATTTTCTCCTTGAGGATCCTTGAGGTCCCTTCCAACCTTTCCACTCTATGACTCTATGATTTTTTTATTATTCCATTTGCACAAGAATGCTATCAATTCCAATTTCTGCTTTGCTTTCTTTACAAGCAGTACTACTCAGCAGCTGTGGTTTCACAGAAAGATAACTAATCACATTACTGCCTAAACCATAGCTACTACTGGATTAAAAAACTGTACCAAAATGGTTAAGAACAAAATATGCCAAAACAAACAGAAACCACACCCAAATGCAAGCCTCTGATACACGTGTGATGATTCGGGAGTTACCCGTCCCCCAACACTTTGTAAAATCACAGGATCACACAGTATCACCAAAGTTGGAAGAGACCTCAAAGATCATCAAGTCCAACCCATTACCACAGACCTCAAGATTAGACCATGGCACCAAGTGCCATGTCCAAACCTGCTCTGAACACATCCAGGGACGGTGACTCCACAACCTCTCTGGGTAGCCCATTCCAGTAGCAAATGACTCTCTCAGTGAAGAACTTTCTCCTCACCTAGAGCCTAAAACTTCCCCTGGCGCAGCTTAAGGCTGTGTCCTCTTGTTATGGTGCTGGTTGCCTGAGAGAAGAAGGTAACCTCCTCCTGGCCACAACCACCCTTCAGGCAGTTGTAGACAGCAGTAAGGTCTCCCCTGAGCCTCCTCTTCCCCAGGCTAAACAATCCCAGCTCCCTCAGCCTCTCCTCATAGGGCTTGTGCTCAAGGCCTTTCACCATGATGATGACCCAGACTAGAACTCAGCCAGCTGGAAGTTAAGGAATGAAGCTCTATTTACAGCTCAGTACAATATGAAAGCAAAGATATACACTGTATACAGGAATATTTACAGAAATATACAAGTTAAAGGTAATACAGAAACACAACACCCCTCCCAGAAATCAAAGACCCCAGGAGGGGCTCCCAACCACCCTTCCACCTTCTCCCCACCCCTGTACCTTACCCCAAGGTTTGCCTTACATGCAAGGTAAATTAGGAGGATCGGCCAAGGGAGTTAGAAGAAAAGTTGTTAGTGAAAATTAACTGGCAGAGGAGCCAAATCCAGAAGCTGCTAGACCGCCTGAGCTGCTTTCCCAGCAAGAGACAGACAGACTCACTTATCTATATTCTTGGTTATTGCTCCCAAACAATTTTTCAGCAAGCCTATGAGTGAAGCAGACATCACGTTTTCTTTTTACAGCCTATAGTGTAATTTTCTTTATTAAAATATTCCAATTAGCCTCAAACCAGCAAAACATGCCAGTTACAGTATCTAGAAACACTGACAGACCTGACTGGAGGCTCATTGTTCACCTATGTAATGACCTACAGTTGCTAGCGTCAGATTGTACTTAAAACTAGACTTGTTTTCATTAGCAACTTTATGACTATGACATTTTCTTATAGAATTACACCTCATAGAAAGTACTAGCTTTGTTATGAGGCAAAGTGAATTAATTACCATTACTTCAATTCTGTCTTGAGAGGAGAAACCAATGTGTGTTGGATGCTGCTGGAGAAGAAAAATGCAACTAGCCCAGATGCAAAAGGGATTTTTATGGGAAGTCTAGGCCATCTTCTCTTGTTTGCAAGACAGATCAATGTACCACAGAATATAGACACTGTGTCACCTATATGTATTTTCAGATGTCCAAAAATTCTACGAACAGCATACAGGGACCCTACTTTATGCTGTTATACCTTCTTGCAGATGGTACACACTTAAAACAACTCAGGTGTTAGAGCAGTTAAGGTTGTCTAAGAAGTTTGATAGTACGTGCTCAGGATACTGCTTTGTTCCACAAATTTTCCAGCCATATTTAAGTTCTCTGGTAGTTTTTCTAGAGATCATTTCACAACTTTTATTGGTTTCAACCTGCAAGATTATTTACAACACCACAAAAGTATAGAATCATAGAATGGTAAGGTTGAAAGGGACCTCAAAGATCATCTAGTTCCAACTCCCTGCCATAGGCAGGGACACCTCCCACTCAGTCCAACCTGGTCTTGAACACCTCCATAGAGGGAGCACCCACATCCTGCTTTTGGATTTTCCCCCTATTTGGATCAGTTGCAGCCTGTGTGACACTACATACCACACAATGGTCCCACAGTAACTGAAAACCAGGTCATATGTTAACAATAACTAAAGACTGACCTTTATACCTGGCAAAATTGCAAATTCTTACTGGCAGCCCTAATAGAAGTCACCATTCTACAATTTATGTATCCCTCCTTTCTGCTTACCACATTTCAGATAGGAATTTGTAACAAAGGAAGCTGGGTTTACAAACACTACAAAGTAACTATTGTCAGTTACATACAAAAAAACCTCTCCAGACGACATCACAGAGAGGTACGTACTTGCAAAATCTTTTCAGTGTATATACAACAAAATATCCAATATATTGTGTCACTGTCCTTCAGTTCATGCCACAGAATATTGACTTGGATGACTTACTGGTAATGGTAAAATCCTTATACAAATACTAAGTCATTACAGATCTGGTATTTAAGTAGTCTTTGCTGGCAAAGACACATCTAGGTTAAAAAAAACACAAAACAATTTTACACTGCTGGGTAGCTTCTCCTGCAATTTTCACCTCACTGACTTTAAAACTGGAAAAAAACTGGATTTTACCTTCAGCTTCAGTGAACCTACCTCCTACTAAATACCATCTTTTAATGCTTTAAGACTGCTTCAGAACTGTGACATCACATTTAAAAAAATGCGGATCATGTGTAAGGACTGAGTAAGTATGCTAAGATTCGAACAAACTGATACAAATTCAATCACTCGCTAGTTTTATGTAAGAAAGAAGTTTCTCTCTGCTTCCTTCCAAGAAAATTAGATTTTAAAGTTTAACCACTACAACTACAACCTTCCAGTACAAGAACAGAACTTTTAAATTGACAATTCACAGCCAGTAATTAAGACCACAAGCATCCCACACCTACAAAACAGTACTTTAGTTGTATCTCCCGAATGATTTAGCTCAAGAACCCTAAAAGGATTTGTGTTTCCAAACCACACGTTCCTTTCCCCCACAGCCTTGATCCTCTGTTGAATGGAATTTATTAACACAGTTCTCCAAATGTGACATTTTTACTGCTGAGAGTCAGAAAGAATTTTACTGCTAGACAATACATAGAAAACTCAGTACTTTGACTTCAAAGCCAAACACCTACCCCAAATGTAAGTTTAGATTGCCTTGCTTTTAAAAATGAAAGTTTGGAAGCCAGAACTACCTCACAGGTGTCATTTTTTTTACATTGAAAACACATCTTAACTCCCTCTCAGCATTAGTCCTTTTAGTTGATTCTGAGAATACTACTCAAAGCATCTTCAATAATCGTCTTAACAGTTCGAGACCATCACAGCAAGAGGAGGTATCTGCTTAGAAAGTAAACACTCACCCTCCCTTAAGTCAACAGTTGTACCCAGTGTTACTCTGCAAGCATACCTGGCTCAGTCTCTGGTTTCGGTGCTACTTTTTCCTCTCTTGAAATGCTCATTTCTGTCATTTGCTGTGTTACAGGCAAAGAGGTAACAGGCACGTTTCTGTTTAAGCATACAGCAAAACACATAACTTACATTAGTTTAGTATAACAAAAGCTTAGGATGTCCAAACCCATTACTACTCTAATAGTTCAATTACCACCAAAATATACTCCTGACACTTCTACTATGCTCATGGTTTACTCTTAGCTTCCCTAAAAGAAAGTAACCAAGCCTCCATCTTCAGATAAATCAAAAGCACCCAATTAAAACACAGCAGTCCAACATCAAGTATTTAATCACTTCTCATTCACACAGATTACAGGATGACAGGATGTTAGGGGTTGGAAGTGACCGCTAAAGACCTTCAAGTCCAACCCTTTTGCCAGAGTAGGATCATATAATCTAGTGCAGGTCACACAGGAATACATCAAGAAGGGTCTTAAAAGTCTCCAGAGTAGGAGCCTCCACAAACCTCCCTGGGATGCCTGTTCCAGTGCTCTGTGACCCTTACAGTAAATAAGTTCTTCTTTTTGATGAGGTTAAACTTCCTGTGCTGTAGCTGACATCCACTGCCCTTTGTCCTATCACAAGGCACAAGTGAGAGGAGGCTGCCCCTTCCTTCTTGACACTCACCTGTCATATTTATATGCATTTATTAGATGCCCTCTCAGTCTTCTCTCTAGACTAAGAAGCCGCAGGTCTCTCAGCTGATCTCTGGTCCCTTAAACATCCTTGTAGCCTTCTGTTGGACTCTCTCAAGTAGATTCCTGTCCCTCTTCTACTTGGGGCAGCCACAACTGGATGCAATATTCTAGGTGAGGTCTCACTAGATCACTCTTCTTAATGCACTCCAGGATCCCATTGGCCTTTTTGGCCATAAGGGCACACTGTTGCCCCATGGATAGCTTCTTGGCCACCAGGACTCCCAGATACTTCTCCACAGGGCACCTCTCCAGCAGATCACCTTCTAACCCTAACTGGGGCAGGTTATTATACCTTTCCAGGTGCAGGTCTCTGCACTTATCCTCATTGAACCTCACTAGGCTTATCTTTGCCCAGCTCTCCAGTTTGTCCAAATCTCATAAAGCAAAGTTAAAGCAAAGTTAGACAGACCTTCCCCTTATGCTTCACAGATACCCACTGGAATAGGGCAGGATTGCTGCAGGCCTTCTGACCTCAAACCAGTAACATCTTACCTTGATTTTTCAGATGTGCTGCCAGCAGCACCTTCACAGTTGTTTAAGCTAGTGTCTGCTCTCTGTACAGATGCAGAGTCTGAGGTAGGACTGTTTGAACCACTGTTTGTTCCTGGGTAACAAGAATTAGAAAAATTAGTTAAAACAAATTACAGAATATGTTAGTCAAATACATACACATACATGTTAATCATATAGAGTTATAAACTACATACACTGTATGTCTTGCAAATCATCTTTGCTGCTCCTGCATATTACTTGCTGAAGTCAGTCTACACCATAAATCAAACGCTGAGATTGCATCAGAATTCACTGAGAAGCTAAGTGGAATAGCAAGTCATGGCTGTGTGCCAAGCAGACCATAATATTACGGAGAAATGTATTTTTAACTTTACTGTGATTTAAAACAGTATTCTCTTTGAGATTCTTTGGTTTTAGTATACAGTTTTCAGAAGTTCCCCTGAAAAATGTTTTGTGATTCCCTAAAAGTCATCTGTGTGTTTTATGAAAAAAAAGTAAAATGCATCCTTACCCATTGGGCTGATTCTACCACTATTCTGCTGTCTCTGAAGATGTTCTTTGTAACAAACAGAACACATCCCATTTGTCCTAGGATTGCCATAAAATCCACATCCTGTACTACACAGCATGGGCCCTGGGGTCTGGTTCGTCTCCTGAGTCATCTCGATGCTGTAAATAAAACCAAGAACTGCATTAGAAGCTGGCATGTCACCAGAATCAATTAAGGGTTATAGAATTGAAGTATGCCTGCTCACTCTGCCTCCTAAAAGTGATATCAACATTCTTAAAGAGGGCTGTATGGAAATCAATACACCATTCAATACTGCAATTCCATTGCTAACCAACATCATTATGAATCCAAGGGAAGAAAAAGTACCATCATAGTAATATCGAGAAATAAAGTACTTGTTGAGTATTGAGTTGTACATGCAGGTTATGACCAAATCTAATCTGGTAGCCAGAAAAGCTCTTTATTACCAGTCCCTGAGCATGTACAGGGATATGCAGAACAAGCAAGACCAAGCTAACATTTATAAAAAATTTTTGGCAGATAGTATAGCTTATTTTGCTCAGCACACCCTCCGCATTTTTTCAGTAATGTTGGTCTTGCATGATTTTGATGTTAATTCCACTATTAGCAGCTCCTACTCTCACAATCAGAATCCCTGAAGCACTGGTAGCAACCATTCAAGGTCTACATTACTATCTTTCAAAGGAGTTTCCAAAACACTGTTTAAATTGTGTATGAAACCCAATACCAAGCACTAACTAGAACAACATGTTTACAACAGGCCCTTCAACAGATAAAGAGCATTCCTGAATTTAATTTAGAACGTTTTACTCTTCTAACACAATTTCAAACTGTTAAATATGTTATACTATGCATCCTATACACTAAAAAAATACCCCAATTAAATCCTTGTCTGAGAGTTACAGCAAGACTACTTCACCTCTCAAAGGCAGACAATGCCAACTGTCTGCTATGAGCTGCATAAGAATAAAAATACTTCACCTTCACTACTGGTTAACCTCTGCAAAGCAAGGTTAGCAGAAAAACTGAATAGCAACCAAGCTCTTGACTCCTAAGAGCCATAAAACTGGAACACAGCAATCAAGCAATCTGCTACAAAGTGAGGACACAACAATACTGCACTTTCCTCCCAAACTTTAAATTTGGTACATGGCACCTGGATAAATTGTAGTCCAATATCTGAACTGTCAACTTTCTGTTCAGGAACAGTAACAGTGTAAGACACCTGGCTTCTGATGCTTGCAAGAAATGAAAAATGCCAAAAGCAAAGTAATTACATTATTTCTTTTAATTAAGAAATCCCACACTGCACACAGTAAAGTTATGTTTCATTAGTATGACAACTGGAAGCGATAGCAGTCTTTGTCCAGTTAATCTCAATTTCTGATATGAAAGTAGAACAAGAGCAAGAAAAAGTGAAATTTATATCTGTTCATCTGCTGAATCTTATATTCCAGGTACAAGTACTTATATTTAGAAGGTTTTATAAAGGCATAAACAATATTTGAACAAATCCTTTGAGGATTATAAAACAATTTCACATTTATTCTGAGTCTCACAGCCATGCACACACCAAGCAAAGGGAGCCATAGGAAACCATGACCCACCTAGAGACATCCAAAGGAAATTAGTCTGTAGCGTAGCCTATTTCTGTCTAAAACAAATAAAGCCTGTACTTCTGCCCCTTCATTAAGCTGGCGAGTTTGAAGTGCTATTAAACATATTGCCACCACACATCTCAACTGCCTCGCTCCCCTTCCAAACCGGTATGTTGCAAACATCTTTCACTGCTTACTAAATCTAGCTATAGGTGATAATGCCAGTACTAACCTACACACACAAACCAAATGTCGCATCCCTTTTTTCAGTGCATTCTTGCAATACCTGAAACGCACGCCCCTAATGTTATAGTCAAGCCGTAGTTTCCAACGCTCAGGAGGACGCGCTGCTCCAGACTCTGGGACGTGGCTCAGGTGGCACCTGGATTTCACCTACCGCCTGTGGGAAACGAGTTGCCGCGCAACCACCCCGGCTGACCCTGCTGCTGCGGCTCTACCGTTGGGCGCACTACCGGGCAGCTAATTCCTCCC
>VWZE01019419.1:13159-26018 GCA_013396675.1 Eubucco bourcierii
TGAGGCCTTGAGTAACCTGTACTAGTGGGAGGTGTCCCTGCCTATGGCAGGGGGTTGGAACTAGATGATCCTTCAGGTCCCTTCCAACCTTAGCTTTCTATGATTCTATGATTCTACGATTCTATGAAATAACTACTTCTGAAAGCAAACATTAGGGATAAATAACATGCGCACTTATTTAAGAGGAACTATTGAATGATTTAGTTAATGATGGCTAAAGAATTCATGCTGCTGTGAGATGCAAGGCTTGCAGACTTGATACATTATGCACTGCATACTATATTTACTGCTAACTCAAACCGGATAGAAAAGGTGCTTTTCTCATGGTAATGGTATTCCTTGGCCTTGCTGCTTTTCCTTTGGGGTAGTGCTGGCTAGAAGAGTTTCTTGCCAATGCTGGGCTGTTTAGTATGTTGGGGAGGAAAGGTCAACAAATAGACTTTCTGTATTGATCTCCAGCATAAATGGGAGGGAGTAATCAAAAACGTATCCCTGCATCTGTTTTTGAAGTTCTGGGAGTGAAGAAGTTTGACTTTAAAATATAGTACGTTCTTTTAAAATGGTAATTTCAGAACATGTAATGATTTTTCATGATGGAGCTGATAGATAAAATACTCAAGTGAAAATGACTGCCTTGTTTTATGTCTTTATGGCTTATCTTTACACCGTCAGACATTATATCAGTATGTTACAAGATTAATAGCTACTATACAAAGTAGTTCCATTACAGAAACAAAACTGTTAGATGAGCACATAAAAGAAGCCATCTTATGGTGTTTTTCAGCATCTAAAGCAATAATGGACTTACGGTTTCATCTAGAGAGTCAGGTTGTTCATCATTTTCTCTAGACATTTTTTATGGGGCAGCACCAAGCTGTATTTGATTCACTTGTTTTCTGGAGTTACCAATTACTGCAGAATACAAAGCATTTTCATACTGCACTCTGAGAGAGAGGCATATTATCTCTGAGACTAAATTTTGAGCCCATGGAGTCATATTCCAGTAAGGGACATATTTTCAAGGTTAGTCGATTTCATTCAAGTTGATTAAAATTAGTTTAAATTACTTTCAGGTTTTGCATCTGCCTCTGACCACCTCCTGCCACATAGGAGGCTTTAGTGTTGCCTTGTCATGTTTTAAGAAAGTTGCTATGTTAAAGGCCTATTCAAATAGATGAGGAGTGAAATACAGTCTTCATTGTGTAGCTGAACTGGCAAGTGTTCAAGACACAGAGTAATTACTAGGAGTTGTGAGAAACCATAATGCAAAGCAGTCCTAAAGCCTCTCTAGAGTCTGCCTCTGCCAACACTAACAGGTTCCAAAGGAAAACCTCAGAACCGCTGCTTTCTGAGTGCTAGGTCCTCAGCTCTGCCACCCTATGCCGGTTAATCCGGCCTAGAAACAGCCAGAGATCAGCCTCCAAGATTAGCATGTGGAGTAGAACCGTCCCCACGGCAGTTTGGCAGAGCTGCAGTGCTCGTCGGACGAGGTCTTTTTCTCCCGAAGTTCGAATACACGTAGCAAGCTGAGCAAACCCCTCAGCGAGCTCGCCGCTTTCTCAAGTGGAGAGCCGCAGCCCCCGCCTTTCCCGCGGGAGCGCAGGGATCACAGATGCTAGGGCAAACACGAGGAGGCGCGATGAGTGACCCGGGTCCTCCTGCGGCGGTTGGCGGGACTCGTTGGATGGGCAGGAGCAGCTGTGGATGCAACCTGTGGAAAAGCTGTTAGCAGAAGAAAAGTGGTGACCGAGACAGCGGTCCCACATGAACAGATATGCGTACAGGTCTCTGACTGAAGGGAGCGCCAAAGCCTCTCACTTGTAATGGCTGACTGCAGAGACAACACCTGTGTTCGCTGTGAGCAGGTGAATGGAGGTAAAAGAGAAAAAAAGGAGGTAGAAAGGCTGAGATCTATAAGGGGGTATGAGAGGGAGATAGACTGGAGCCAGGCTCTGCCCTCTATAACAGAAATGGGAGCACCTGGCAGACAGCACCCAGGATCGAGGGGCCCCTGTATCCCACTCCCATCAGGTGGAAGACAGAAACCCAAGTGAAGAAGGTGAGTGGAGACAAGGTCAAGGTGATAGCCATGGCAGAAGGCAAGCACCCTCCTTGTATGCCTCACCTTCCCAGGTGCCTCTGAGTAATGAATAAGAGGTTGTGAAGATCCAGAGAACAGAGATTAACAATACCTCTGTCCAGAGGAGCAAGATCATATATCACCACAAAACTATTTATTGAAGGATAAAGTTGAACAAAACAGAGGGAGAGAGAGAAAAAGAGAGAGAGGAAACAATGGGGAAAAAGAGAAGAGTAGGAGAGGAAAAGAGCAGGGATTATATTACTGTCAGCCACAGATGGCAGAGGGAGAGAGCTGAGGTTTCCAATGTCCAAGTCCTTCTCAGTGTGCGTGTGGCCTAGGGATGTTTTTCCATGGAGTTTGTCAGGAGTTCTTCAGTTCTTCTTAAGCAGGCATTGCTCAGGTATTTTTATACAGGTTTTTAGTCCCAAATCTTAGATAGGCGTCCAGGTGCAGTTGCTCAGGGAATCTTTCCATGTACTCTCATGCATTTGCATGGGTCCATCAGCAGCGGAGAGGGCCTCCACCCCCTTCTGCACTGCTTATTTGTCCATAAGCCTTTTACACTATCCTTTCTCTCCAGTATAGCTGATGTGTCTTCATACACATCCTGAGCATTCAAGCCAGGCACCTGGATGGCTGAGGTCCAGAGAAGGCAGCAAAGGCAAGCTGTGTCTCTGTTGATTTACATTAAGGAGAGAGAGATAAGGTCTAGCCTCTCACAGTGGTCTTTCTGGAAGGCAGTCTAATAGGGATGTGGACAACATGCAACCCACACCAAAGGTCTTACCACTTGGCTTTGTGACTGGTGCTGTAGGCAGAGCTTTGGGTTCTTTGATCATGAGTAGTCTTATAAGATTCCAGGCCTGATGATAACAAATAGCAAAGGTTTATCTTGCAAGGGGAAAAGTGTCCTAGGACAAGAATTAGCATGGCTCATTCATAGAGCTTTAAACTAGATTCAAAGCAGGATGGGATTGTAGCTGGGTTTGCACCAGTGGGTCAGTGTTCTAATACTAATGAAGACCAGAAGGCCTCCCACCCCACTGGAGTGTGATCTGTGTGCTCACCTCATTCCCTCCAATGCCTGTACACCAATGCACACAGCATGGGGAATAAACAGGAGGAGTTAGAAATCCATGTGCAGTCAAGGGGTTACAATCCAGTGGCACTTACAGAGATGTGGTGGGACAGCTCACACGACTGGGATCTGGTCATGGATGGCTGCGTCCTTTTTGGGAAAGACAAGTCAACAGAGCGAGGTGGTGGAGTTGCTCTTTACATGAGGGAGCAACTAGAATCTGTTAAGTCCTGCCTAGGGGTGGATGAGAGGAGAGTTGAGAGTTTCTGGGTGAGAATCGATTCAGCGGCAGGCCAGAATGGGTGATACTGTGTGGGTGTTTATTGTAGGCCACATGATAAGGAGGAGGAAGTTGATGAGGTCTTCTACAGGCAGCTG
This sequence comes from Eubucco bourcierii, assembly GCA_013396675.1. Classification (NCBI taxonomy): domain Eukaryota; kingdom Metazoa; phylum Chordata; class Aves; order Piciformes; family Ramphastidae; genus Eubucco; species Eubucco bourcierii. The sequence goes on from VWZE01019419.1 coordinate 16,699, forward strand.
ACAGCAGCCTCTCAATCACAGCCCCTGGTTCTTATGGGGGACTTTAACTACCCAGGTATTTGTTGGAAGGCCTCCTCAGCCAGACACAGTCCAGGAGGTTCCTCCAGTGCATTAGTGATAACTTCTTGATGCAAATGGCGAATGAGCCAACTAGGAGAGAATTCTAATGGATCTCATACTCACTAACAAGGAGGATCTGGTTGAAGCAGTGAAATTTGAAGGCAGCTTTGGCTGCAGTGACCATGAGATGGTGGAGTTCAGGATCTTGTGTAGTAGGAACAAAATAGCAAGCAGGATCACAACCTTGGAGTTCAGCAGGGCCAACTTAGCCTTTTCAAGCAATCCCTAGGGGAAATCCCATGGGGCAGGGAACCAGAAGGTAAAGAGTCCCAAAACAGTTGGTTGATATTCAAGGATCACTTCTTCAAGCTCAGGATCAAGAAGTAGGAAGTCAAGAAAGGGAGCCAGAAGATCTGCATGGTCAAACAGGGAACCAGTAGGCAAACTCAAGTAGAAGAGAAACTACAAATCGTGGAAAGAAGGGCCAACCACCTGGGAGGACTATAAGACTGCTGTCAGAGCATGCAAGGAGGCAACTAAGAAAGCTAAGGCCTCTTTGGAATGCAAGAAACATGAAGGACAACAGAAAGGAGTTATTTATATACATTGGAGACAAAGACAAAACTAACTTGCCTTAAACTAGGCAAAACTTAACTAACTTGCCTTAAACTAGAGGCAATGTAGGCCCACTGCTGACTGAGGTGGGTGCCTTTGTTGTCTCTGTCTACATTGCTGGAGATTGTCCTCAGAAGCCTCAGACCCCTCAAGCCTCATAGCAAGTCAGGGTAAAGGAAGAGTTTGCCTTGGTTGATGAGGGCTGGGTTAGGGATTAGTTAAGCAATATGGACATCCATAACTCTATGGGTCCTGAAAGGATACACTCATGGATGCTGAGGGAGCTGGTGGAAGTCATTGCTAGAACACACTCTGTCACCTTTGGTAAATCACATGAAACAGGAAAAGTGCCTGAGGACTGGAGGAAAGCAGGGGTACTGGTCAGCCTCACATCCATCCCTAGAAAGGTGATGGAGAAACTTGTCCTTGGCACTATGTTTAAGCACATGAAGAATAAGAAAGTCGTTGGGAGAAGTCAGTATGATTTTACCAAAGGGAAGTCACAAGGGAAGCACCTCTCCTGACTTTTATCCTCGATGCTGTCCTTAAGCATATCGAAGACAACGAGGTCATTAGGAGCAGTCAACATGGTTTTACCAAGGGGAATCATGTTTGACCAACTTGATAGCCTTTTATGAGGACATAACCAGGTGGACAGCTGATGGTAGAGCAGTGCATGTGGTTTATCTTGATTTCAGTAAAGCATTTGACACTGTGCCCCACAGCATCCTTGCAGCTAACCTGAGACAGTGCAGTCTGGTTGATTAGGCAGTGAGGTGGATTGGGAACTGATTGAAGGAAAGAAGTCAGAGGGTTGTGGTCAATGGGATGGAGTTTAGTTGGAGACCTACATCTGGTGGAGTCCCTGAGGGGTCAGTACCAGTCTCAGTGCTGTTCAATATATTCATCAAGGACCTGCATGAGGGTACAGGGTGCACTGTCAGCAAGTTTGCTGGTAACACCAAACTGGGAGGAGTGGCTGACACAACTGAGGGCTGTACTGCCATTCGATGAGATCTGGACAAGTTGAAGAGTTTGGTGGGGACAAATTTGATGAAACACCAGGGCAGGTATAGAGTCTTGCACCTGGAAAAAGAGTGACCTCATGTATGTTCTTAAATTGGCAATTGATCTGTTGGAGAGGAGTGCAGGGGAAAGGAACCTGGGTGCCCTGGTGGATAGAGGGCTAACCATGATCAAACAATGTGCCCTTGTGGCCAAGAAGACCAGTGTCATTCCAGGCTGCATTAGAAGGGCTGTGGTTTGTGGGTCAAGAGAGGTTCTCCTCTCCCTCTACTCTGCTTTGGTGAGGCTGCACCTCAAATATGGTCTTCAGTTCTGGGCCCCTCAGTTCAAGGACAGGGAGCTGTTTGAAAGAGTCCCGCACAGAGACACAAAAATGGTTAAGGGAGTGGAACATCTTCCTTATTAGGAGAGACTGAGTGAGGTGAGTCTCTTTAGTTTGGAGGAGACTGGGAGTTGACCTCATTAATGTTTATAAAGATGTGAAGGACCAGTGTCAGGAGGAATGAGCCAGGATCTTCTCAGTGACATCCAGTGATAAGACAAGTGGCAACAGGTCCAAAGTGGAATATAGAAGGTTCCCCATGATTTTTTTTTTTTTTTTTTTTTTCACAGTAAGGGTGACAGAGCAATGGAACAGTCTGCCCAGAGAGGTTGTGGAGTCTCCTTCTCTGAAGGCATTCAAAACATGTCTGGATGTGTTCCTGTGTGATCTGGTATAGGTGACCCTGCTCTGGCAGGAGTACTGGACTAGGTATGAGATATGTTTCTTTTCTAATCATCTCATGCACTTGTGGATTGCTGTAGGGAAACACCTTGTATTAGCTGGACACGTGAGCAATCCAACCTGTACTAACTGCTAATTGTAAGCTGAAGTTTCACAGTCTACTGTTCCTTATCACTAATACTACAGAACTGGCCTGAAACTCCCACACATGCTAGGAGTAGGAGAATCACTTGTCCACTGCCTGCTTCATCCTTACTGTTAAAAAAATATTCTTATTAGAGTTATTAAAAAGATCAAATGTGTTAATTGTATTCATTTAGTGGTCAAGGGACCATAGTCAGAACTGGGACCTTGAGATGTTACTCAAGGACAGCTTGTTTAGATTTCTATTTAAAGTAAGACATGAGGAGAGAATATAACAAGGGATAGAATAGGATTACAGGCAAGCAAGTGTAAAGGTTATAAAATATTTCTGTGTCCAACCTGTTGTTTTCTGTAGAATATACCTATTGTAGATTTTAATGATTTTTATGATTTTGATGATTGTCTACTATTCCCCTAGTTTCACAACGAGACTTTATGTCTCAGATGATCCTTTCCATTTCCAAGGTCATTCTGTATTTGCATAGTTAGTTCATAAATTTCAACAATCCATGCTAAATTGACCTATGAAAATTCGGTTTCAAAGGTAACTTCAAGTCATATTACTAGGTTTTGAGTTAAAGTACAGCTTTCAAAAATTGGTCAGACAACCAAAAAACCAAAGAGAGCATTGTCATATTGTCTGTTTGCACATAAAAATACTGGACCCTGTCCTGCCATGAAAACCGCAGGAGTGAAACCCAAGGTAACACTTCAGTGTGAAGCTAAATGTTCTGCTACTTAATGTTTGCGAATGACTTATGATGAAGATGTGATGTGTTTCTACTTCTAAATTGTCAATTCAAAGCTACCAAAGCCTTAAATGTGTTTTGAGTAATCAGGGAGAAAGGTATATAAGTTAGGTAATTTTTTCTGATATTTGTCACCTGTTGAAATATAGACTGTAACAGACAAATATATGTAAGTTAAATTTGATGGCTAACATTAAAGAAAAAAAAATTAAAGAAATATGCATAGTAAGACAAAGCATATTAAATATGCTTTGACTGAATAGACTAATTGTTTTATAATAAACCAAATATTATTTTGTGTCTCTGTAAGGAAGATTATAGCAGGGCCTTGAACACAGCAGGCTATAATCACCATGAGAACCTCTTTAAATCTTCTCTGCAATTTCTTCCTCCCACTGAGTGCTTGGCTGCTTTTAGTTAAGGTCAGCTCTCCTTTCTTTGCAGAGAGGTTGACCCTTTCTGCTCAGTGTCATGGAGAAAACTTCCCAGTCCTTTCTCAAAATGACTGTTACTAGAGCATCAATTTTAATAAAAACAAACAAAAAAAAACCCCCACCAAAACAAACAAAAAAAACCCACCCCAAAACCCAAATTCCAGAAAGATGCATTTTATGTCTCTCAATCAAATTAACACAAATAAATTGATCAAAATATTTATTGGTGTAAGAGCTTTATAAGAACCCATGATAAAGATTTACCATAAAGTATTTTCCTCTCTGCATCTGAAAGGATGTCTGTTTCAACAGAGTTTGCCAAAATGGAATATCGTTAGAACAAATTTAAATTGCCTTCTAAAAAGCATATTTGAATCTTCTCTTAAACCTGCCATTTATCTGGTATCTGAGTGCTTACACACACACACACACACACACACATATATATATATATATATATACATATATATATTTCAACATTACAGTGAAAGCAGATAACATTTCCATTTTTAATCAATTTCTGATAATTAGAATCCTATATGAAACTCTGTAACACAATGCTGGCAAGTCTGTGTCCACAATTTAAAACAGTTAAATTTATTGAGATTTAAATAGTACACATATATCAAAATAGTGTAGATCATTTCACCTGTTAAAACTAAGTTCCAAACAATATTCATGTCACCATCTTTTTTTCTATCTTCCTGCCAGTAATTCGTTATGTTTCACTAGAATAAAAAACCAAACCAAAACAAAAAAAAAACCCATAAGAAATAACTTTTATTTCAGTTTTGAAAAATGCAATTCAGTACTAAATTGTCAAAGTCAGTTCTGAATGATATTTTTGCAAGACACTTCATTTTGCTTTGTTTTGAAGTTCATACTCTAAAGTGTTCATACTCCAGTAGTTATGCAAAAGTCTGTTAGAATGGTGTTATTTAGCTGTGAGGATTTGTGTGGATGTTAGATGTACTCTGTGCTAGGACAATACAGGAGGAACGTGTTTAGGACTGTGAAGCAGGAGTTAGGATTCTGGCTTTGGCATTTGCTCTTGCCTGGTCTTCCATAAGTCTTTTTTCCATCTCTAGCACCCTCTGCTTAAAATCTGTGCAATAAAATCTATATTCACTTTTATTACATCTTAGTATTTTACAAAATGTTGAATTGTAAAGTACCATGGGACTGTGAAATGTTATTGCAGCCTATACAAATGTCAGTGTTTACTACACCACAGGTTCAGTCATTTGCTTATTTACAGTTTTAATATATGGAATAAATGTGAATAAACACAGTGGATTTCCACCCAATCAGTACATTGGGAGCATGATATGTATCCAATAATACCTTGGGAAGGTATATGAACACAATGAGAAAGGCAACTAAATTTATGGGTTTAGTACAGATGGTACAGCTACTGTGGTTAGAATGAAATTTTCAATTACCTCTAAAGAATGTAGCTAATGCAGCATTTGGACACTGGGCATGGAATTGAGAAGACATTGAAGAACACTTACAGTAATACAATCAACCTACAAAAATATTACTTAGGGTTCATATTGGAAGATTTAGCTTGGTGTCCTTCATACAAACAAATGTTCTATTCTCACCCAGAGCATTTTTATCCTATTTGCATGTTCTTGATAATCCTCCCAGAAGAAATTTTTCCTGGGATAAATTCCTCTTACAGAATAAAATCACCAGCAATTATCATAGAATAAATGAAGCTGGGAGAAACCTCCTGAAATCATGTAGTGTAGTCAGAAATGCTGCTTAAAGCAGGGTGAAGTCAGACGTGCTACCCAGCACTTATAATGCACACACCTAATCACTTTTCAGCTAATTCACGGCTACTTTGAGATACATCTAGTTGCCAGGAAGAAATCTCAAAGTTCTTGTTTTCCTCTACTGCACAACCCAGGGTTTGTGTTGCGCCAGATTATACTTTGTAAACCCCCATTTCAACAACATTGAGCATTTACCTTTATAATATTAGATTTATTTAAATGATAGATAATTCAGAAGAATGAACATAGTCCAGATATTTAAATGCCTCTGCATACTTTATGCGATAATCTTCAAAAGCATATATATTTGTTAGTACCCTAATAGCATAGCTTTTTTGGGGGGAAAAAGTTACAGCAAAGGCACCTCGGTGTTAGTTACTGAAATATTAATTTCTTTACTCTTGAGTCAGACCCACAAAAACGTCTTAAGGTTTTATGGCTGAAGTTTAACTATCAGCAAAGCCTGCTTAAGTTTGTAAATACAGGACATATTTGTTTATAATGTTAGTATCAACATATGGTAGTGGATAGTACTCGTTTTAATACTAGTATCAGTATGGTTAACAGTCTAGTTTTTAGTATAACCTTATTAAAGTTAATTACTTGATTATGATAAAATATTAAATTTATTTCGGACAGAAAATATGGAGGTGCCAGTAAAGTAGGCAGCTCAGGTCAGAATATATACATCTCCTAAAGCTATACTTTGAATTATGTATGTCCTATTTCTAAATAACAATTTTTTTATATAGAAGTTCAGACTGAAAACAAACTCTTAATTAATTACTAATTAACTTTGTCTTTATTAAAAAAAAAAAAAAAGTTGAATGAGAAGCTGCAAATTCTGTTGTCAATCTGCAGAGAAGGAAGAAAATAGTCAGTACTCCCCATAAAGAGTTAGCACAGCATCTGCTGAGGAGATAATGTCATAGGTTTAGTTTCTGTTGTGTGTGAGCACATACCTGCATTGTGGAAAGCAAAAAATAGGCCTAATATGTGTCCTGGTTTGTTCAGGCTTGATTGCCCCCTCCCTTTCCTCCTTCTGGAGTGACCTGGGAAAAGGGACAAAAGGCCAATGACAAAAGGAGTCATTGAATCTAAGAACCAGGGCTTGTCCAGACTTGTTTTGCTCCCGTTTATATTCTGTGGTAAACAAAGCACGTACATTTGGCTTGTGCATACCTCATGCCTATGTTTTTCCCCAATTTGAGTAAAGCAAGCCCTTGGCTTCACCTAATATGGTTAGTTTTGCCAAAGTGCCATTCTGATTGGTTAATCTCCATTGCCTAGTCAAGATTTGGGCAATTAATAAATACAAACAAAGTTGTAAACCACTTGCTATGCCTCACCATGCCATGCCATGCCATACTTTGCCTTGCTTTGCCCAGCAAGGCCTTGCCTTGTTGCCTTGGGGACCAGGAAGCCTTGCTGCTTCAAATAAGATTTACTGCTTGACAACAAGCTTTGATGCTTCAAGTTTGTCTACCTGGAAGTTTTGCTGTGGCTAAGTTTACCAGGGAGAGACATAAGCGCCTTCGTGCTGTAGGCAATAAGTCATTGCTGAAAGCTGCCTGAAACTGGCCAGCCGTAGTGCGAACAACCCTGCTAGCAGATAATAACAGCCCTGACCATGCAGAAGGGATAACACTGGGACAGCCAACTTCCCCTGAGCAATCTGTAATACTGCTACTAGTAGTCACAGCTACTGAAAGTGTAAGTCACTCCCAGTGTGAGCACTTGCTTATAGAGACCCCACTGCAGCCTACATGGTGAGAGAAGGCAGGTTACTGCCAAGCCACAGAACATCGTGCTTGCCTGCAAACCCGTAAAACTCCGTGAGGAGTTCAGAGCCCTGAGAGGATCACTGTCTGCCCAAGAGGGATCAAGACCAGGTCACAGGACTGTGCAAGTCCCAGCACCCTGCCAGAGTCCTGGGAAATCTCTAAAAGCTTCCAAGAGTCATCATACCACTAACAGCACCCCTCTGAGTGTTTTGGGTACTGCCTGAGACTATTTTGCAGCCCCTGACATCAAGGGATACTAAACTGTGAGTAAATATTCTAGAAAGCCTCTTTGTAATATTAAAGCTCTTTGCTTTGGTTATGTTTGCTCTGTAACTGTAATCATGCCTTCTGCCTTAGCAGAGAGGAGCCTCTTGAGTCCTCCTAGAGGACAAGCAGCATATTGCACTGCAAGAATCTCCAAAGGCTTACTGCTTGTATTTTGCTAGTTTTGCTAATTGTTTCAAATTGTTTGGTATTGTCCTATGCACTGCACATGTTCTGTAATCTATTTGCACAACTGAGCATAAAAGAGCCTGTAAATAAGTTAGGAAAAAGAAATGTTGTATTAACAAATACTAATTAGTAATTTGATTAATACCATAATTTATCATAATAATAACTACCACAACAACCTGGTATCTTATGAAAATAGCCCAGTACACCATTTCGGTTACTTTGTTTTATTTGCAGCTTGCTATACAACTGTAGAATAATCTGGAGACAGAGGTGAGGATAGGAATAAAAGAATTTGTTCAAACAGAGCTTTATGACTTCTTTGAACAGTGTTTCACAATCATTTGGAAAACTATTGGTACAATAAAAGGATTTTGAGAATGTTACAGAGATTTTAACACATTACTCCTCTGCTCAGCTATATGAGAACTACAAATTTTTAACCGGGGTCTGTGCAGTTAACTCTTCTATTTGTTCATTTTCTACAGGGAGGAAGGAATGCACACAGAATTACAATAGTCTTTCTGTGCTTAATGTTCAAACTTTTTCTTTATTCCTCTCCATTTTATACCTTTTATCTATTTTTTTCTTGTATACCTTTCTGCTCTCTGTACTATGTTCTTTCTGTTCTCATCACTTCTTCTATATTTTTCTCTCCAATAGAAATCATTTTTTAGACTTTCATACCCCTTCTACCAAGTACTTCTCTTTTGCAGTCTCTGTAAAACACTTTAGAATCCCTTTACCAATAAAATACCAACAAAGATACATTAAACAACATTTTAGTTTTTCCTATCATCATCTGCCAATCACATCAGTTAGGCTTGAGGCCTGCTACACCAACAGCCCTTCAAAACCTGGAAATTTGTAAATATTTTTTATGAGAAAGCACTGCAAATGTCAGTTTTGCTGGTGTAGTGCCTAACAAGGTGGTCTTAATGTTACAGAAAATATCAGGCTTCTCAGCCACTACTGAATGTCTATGAGAGAAAAATCTATTTATTATAATAATTAATTACTCTGATAATAACCTGTGGAATGATGACACTTTTAACTAGGTTTATTAGATCTTTTCAGTTTTGAAATCATTAGAATATGAAATGTACATTCTGATTTTTTAAAAATTAAAATTATCCTTGGTTTTCCTTGCTTTTATTACCTGGGGAGGCAGAGATCCTCACAGAACTAAACAGCTCTAAATACTATGTGATTTCCTGAGGTCATTCAAGTATTGAGAAGTTTATTATTGCTGTACCAGAGGGAGTCAAGTAAAAGTGCAGAAGCTTTTAAATATATCTGATAATCATACTGCAATTACTTTTAGAATCAGAATGGTAAGGTTGGAAGGGACCTGAAGGATCATCTAGTTCCAACCCCCTGCCATAGGCAGGGACACCTCCCACTAGTACAGGTTACTCAAGGCCTCATCCAATCTGGCCTTGAACACCTCCAGCGAGGGAGCAGCCACAACCTCCCTGGGCAACCTGTTCCAGTGTCTCACCACCCTCACTGTAAAGAACTTCCTCCTAACATCTAGTCTAAATCTC
>VWZE01019423.1:16467-29823 GCA_013396675.1 Eubucco bourcierii
AAGAAGGACATTGAGGTGCTTGAGTGTGTCCAGAGAAGGGCAACGAGGCTGGGGAGAGGCCTCGAGCACAGCCCTATGGAGAGAGGCTGAGGGAGCTGGGATTGTTTAGCCTGCAGAAGAGGAGGCTCAGGGGAGACCTTCTTGCTGTCTACAGCTACCTGAAGGGTGGTTGTAGCCAGGAGGAGGTTGCTTTCTTCTCTCAGGCAAGCAGCACCAGAACAAGAGGACACAGTCTCAAGCTGTGCCAGGGGAAGTTTAGGCTGGAGGTGAGGAGAAAGTTGTTGCCTGAGAGAGTCATTGAGTGCTGGAATGGGCTGCCCAGGGAGGTGGTGGAGTCAGCGTCCCTGGAGGTGTTCAAGGCGGGTTTGGACGTGGCACTTGGTGCCATGGTCTGGTCTTGAGGGCTGTGCTAACAGCTTGGCCTTGAAGATCTTTGAGACCTCTTCCAACCTTGGTGATACTGTGATACTGTGATAAGAGGATCTGGTTTGGGAAAAAAAAACAAATGCATTTGATTGGTGTTCTCTCTCAGATCACATATTGCCAAAAGTCAGTTGGGAAGTTTTCAATATGCAGTGAAGCTAGGAGGGGCACCAACAGAACGTTCACATTGAACTTCCAGAGGGTAGACTTTGGCTTATTCAAGGAACTAATTCAGAGGGTACCTTGGGGAAAAAAGCCCTTAAAAACAGAGGGGTCTAGGGAGGTTGGACCTACTTGAAGAAAGAAATCTTGAAGGTGCAGGAACAGGCTGTCCTGATGTGCTGAAAGCAGAGGTGATGGGGAAAACGACCAGCCTGGATGGGCAAGAGACTTCTGTAGGAATTAAGGGAAAGAAAGAGGGCAGATCACCTTTGGAAAGAGGGGGAGGTAACTCAGGAAAAAAAATAAAGATGTTGCTAGGTAATGTAGGAAGAAAATTAGAGAGGCAAAAGCCCAGGTAGAACTTAGACTGGCCACTGCTGGGAATGATAACAGGAAATGTTTTTATAAACACACTAATGACAAAAAGAGGGGCAAGGAAAACTTCCATTCTTTATTGGATAAGGAGGGGAATGTAGTAACTAGAGATGAGGAGATGGCAGAGGTACTTAACACCTTCTTTGCCTCAATCTTCAATAGCAAGGCAGGTTGTGCTCAGGACAGCTGTCTCCTGAGCTGGTAGGTGGGGTCAGGCAGCAGAACAGCACCCCTGTAATACAAGAGGAAGCAGTTAGGGACCTGTTGAGCCTCTTGGATCCTCACAAGTCCATGGGACCACATGGGAGCCACCCTAGGGTGCTGACAGAGCTGGCAGAGGAGCTGGCCAAGCAATTCTCCATCATTTATCAACAGTCCTGGCCCACTGGAGAGGTCCCTGAAGACTGGAAGTTGCCAGTGTGGTGCCCATCCACAAGAAGGGTTGAAAGGAGGATCTGGGAAATGACAGACCTGTCAGCCTGACCTCAGTGCCAGGAAAGATAATGGAGCAGATCATCTTGAGTGGAATCACAGAGCACCTATGGGATGGCCAAGGGATCAGACCCAGCCAGCATAGATTTAGGAGGGGCAGGTCCTGCTTGATCTCCTTTTATGCCCAGGTGACTGGTGGACGTGGGGCAGGCTGCAGATGCAGTCTACCTGGACTTTGACACTGTCTGCCATAGCAAACTCCTGGCCAAGCTGGCAGCCCATGGCTTGGACAGGGGCACTCTGTGCTGGGTTAGGAACTGGCTGGAGGGCTGGGGCCAGAGAGTGGTGGTGAATGAAGCCACATCCAGCTGGCAGCTGTCACCAGTGGTGTGTCCCAGGGATCAGTGCTGGGCCCTGTCCTGTTTACTATCTTCACTGATGATCTGGAGGAGGGAATTGAGTCCAGCATCAGTGAGTCTGCAGACAACACCAAGTTGGGAGCATGTGTGGATCTGTTAGAGAGAGGTAGGAGGGCTCTGCAGAGGGACCTGGACAGGCTGCAAAGTGCAGTGCCAAGAGTTTTAACAAGGCCAAGCAAAGGTTCTGCACTTTGGCCACAACAACCCCATACAGTGCTACAGACTGGGAACAGAGTGGCTGGAGAGAGGGACCTGGGGGTGCTGGTCAACAGCTGAACATGAGCCAGCAGTGTGCCCAGGTGGCCAAGAAGGCCAATGACATCCTGGCCTCTATCAGTAAGAGTGTGGCCAGCAGGACCAGGGCAGTCCTTCTGCTCCTGTACTCAGCACTGGTTAGACCACACCTTGAGTCCTGTGTCCAGTTCTGGGCCCCTCAGTTTAAGGAAGATGTTCAAGTGCTTGAACGTGTCCAGAGAAGGGCAGCAAGGCTGGTGAGGGGCCTGGAGCACAACCCTGTGAGGGGAGGCTGAGGGAGCTGGGGGTGTGCAGCCTGCAGAAGAGGAGGGTCAAGGGAGACCTTATTGCTCTCTACAACTACCCAAAAGGAGGTTGTAGCCAGGTGGGGGTTGGGCACCCAGTGACAGAACAAGAGGACACAGTCTCAAGCTGTGCCAGGGCAGGTTTAGGCTGGATGTTAGGAAGTTCTTCACAGCAAGAGTGATTTGCATTGGAATGGGTTGCCCTGGGAGGTGGTGGAGGCCCTGTCCTTGAAAGTGTTTAAAAGGAGGCTGGATGAGGCCCTTAGTGCCATGGTTTAGCTAATTAGAAGGTGTTACATGATAGGTTGGACTCAAAGGTCTTTTCCAACCTGGTTAATCCTCTAATCCTGCAAAGCTGGGAAAATCATGACTCCAGGAGAGGATGAGGCATGGGAAAAAGGATGCTGCCCCTATCACAGTATCAGAGTATCACCAAGGTTGGAAGAGACCTCAAAGATCATCAAGACCAACCCACCACCACAGCCCTCAAGCCCAGACCATGGCACCAAGTGCCACATCCAAACCCACCTTGAACACCTCCAGGGACGCTGACTCCACCTCCTCCCTGGGCAGCCCATTCCAGCACTCAATGACTCTCTCAGGCAAGAACTTTCTCCTCACCTCCAGCCTAAACTTCCCCTGGCACAGCTTGAGGCTGTGTCCTCTTGTTCTGGTGCTGCTTGCCTGAGAGAAGAAAGCAACCTCCTCCTAGCTACAAGCACCCTTTAGGTAGCTGTAGACAGCAAGAAGGTCTCCCCTGAGCCTCCTCTTCTCCAGGCTAACCAATCCCAGCTCCCTCAGCCTCTCTCCATAGGGCTGTGCTCGATGCCTCTCCCCAGCCTCGTTGCCCTTCTCTGGACACACTCAAGCACCTCAATGTCCTTCTTCAATTGAGGGGCCCAGAACTGGACACAGGACTCAAAGTGTGGCCTAAGCAGTGCAGAGTCCAGGGGGAGAATGACCTCCCTGCTCCTGCTGGCTACACTATTGCTGATACCCCTCTTGTAGGTCCAGTAGTGCTAAAGGCAATACACTCCCAATTACAGTAGCTCTGCACCACTTCTTGGAGCAGAGGTGAAAATATCACTTGCACCTTTCTTCTGTACTGAAACCCCGTTCCCTGCACTCCACACCCTGATCAGGAGGAGCACAGGAGGCCTTCTTGCTTGACAATAGATGTCACAAGGGCACGAACTCAGGCTCAAGCTTTGTGTCAGAGCAGGTACTTGCAGGGTGTGGGAAACACGTTGATGTCTGGTCTGTCAGAGCCACAGTCATGCTGGAGTACCTGGGGAGCTGTGCAAGGCAGAGGAGTGTGAGATCTTTTTGCATGCTGTTCAGTCATCTGCTTGCACTGGCACTGGTGCTTGGGAAGTGAAATGTTGCTTATCCCATCCTCTGTCTCCAGTGTCTTCTCATTTTTTCCTACTGAATATCCCTGACATGCCAACCACTTTGATGGAACCTAGCCATGCATGGCTTAAGTTGCCTTGACTATGACAGTAAAACCTGTGAAGCCATGCTTGAACTGACACAAATGTGCCCAGCCATAATTGAGATTGATATGAGGAATACTTGGGTGCCTTGTGCCATGGTCAGGAAGAAACAAACCACAAGAGCTGAGTGATAGGGGCCTACAGGAAGGACAGGCTGAGAGAGTTGGGGCTCTGCAGCCTGGAGAAGAGAAGGCTTTCAGGAGACCTTAGAGTAGACTTCCAGGATCTGAAGGGGGCTACAGGAAGGCTGGGGAGGGACTATTGACAAGGTCCTGCAATGCCAGGACAAGGGGCAATGGGTTTGAAGTGGCAGAGGAGAGATTGAAAGTGGATGTTAGGAGGAAGTTGTTTGCAGGGAGGGTGGTGAGACACTGGCACAGGTTGCCCAGGGAGGTTGTGGAGCACAGAATCACCCAATGTGATCAAAGATCACGTTGGGTGATTCTGTGCTCCACAACCTCCCTGCAGGTCTTCTGTGCTCCACAACCTCCCTGGAGGTGTTCAATGCCAGGTTAGACAAAGCCTTGAATGACCTTGAGTGGGAGGTGTCCCTGCCTATGGCCTGGGGTTGGAACTAGATGATCTTTGAGGCCCCTTCCAACCTTACTATTCTATGATTCTATGATTGTTCCCCTTGCTGAAAAGGGAGTGGTTATGTGTGTGGGAGATGGTAGGGGGAAAATGAGGAGCAACAAGCCCCAAGTTCAGGAACTGGCATGTGAAAACACAATCTAATGTTAAGAATTTCTATCAGCTGAGGGGACCATAGCAAAGGTCATTGCTATCATTGAGAAACTGATCTCAGTAAATGGGAAATGAGATAAAGTGCAAAATGAGTCTACCAAGACTATTTTATGCCAGGCAATCTTAGTAGGTTTATTTTGATGTGATGATTCTGAAGAGGACTTCAGAAAGGCAGTCCTTACAGTGCTACAAGCAAAGCCATTAAACTGGAAAAAGAGAACATTAATATAAGCATTGTAAGGAGGTATCTAAAGAAGTTATGTCAGGAGGTTGAGCCTCAGTGGAAGTGAGTAGAGGGGAAAGAAGTTATTAATAATGCCCCTCAAAGGAGTGATCTCATTTAATCAGCAGGAAAACAGACTGCAATCAGACTTGGTCAGGTTTGAGAGAGGCTTTGGTCAGCCTGAGAGAGTTGGGGCTCTGCAGCCTGGAGAAGAGAAGGCTTCCAGGAGACCTGATAGTAGCCTTCCAGGATCTGAAGGGGGCCTACAGGAAGGCTGAGGAGGGACTATTGACAAGGTCTTGCAATGCCAGGACAAGGGGCAATGGGTTTGAAGTGGCAGAGGGGAGACTGAAACTGGATGTTAGGAAGAAATTCTTTGCAGTGAGGGTGGTGAGACACTGGCACAGGTTGCCCAGGGAGGTTGTGCCAGGCAGCTCTCCAGCCACACTTCCCCAAGCCTGTAGTGCTGCTTGAGGTTGTTGTGACCCAAGCTAAGGCCCTGGCACTTGGACTTGTTGAAGCTCATACTATTAACATTGGCCCATTAATCCAGACATGTCATAGAATCATAGAATGGTAAGGTTGGAAGGGACCTCATGGATCATCTAGTTCCAACCCCCTGCCATAGGCAGGGACACCTCCCACTAGCACAGGTCCTGTGGCCTCCAACCTGGCCTTCAGCACCTCCAGGGAGGGAGCAGCCACAACCTCCCTGGGCAACCTGTGCCAGTGTCTCACCACCCTCACTGCAAACAACTTCCTCCTAACATCCAGTCTAAATCTACCCTCTGCTAGTTCAAACCCATTGCCCCTTGTCCTGTCATTCCTTGTCAATAGTCCCTCCCCAGCCTTCCTGTAGACCCCTTCAGATCCTGGAAGGCTACTCTAAGGTCTCCTGGAAGCCTTCTCTTCTGCAGGCTGCAGAGCCCCAACTCTCTCAGCCTGTCCTCACAACAGAGCTGCTGCAGCCCTCTGAGCATCCTCGTGGCCTCCTCTGGACCCACTCCAACACTTCCATGTCCTTCCTGTGCTGAGGGCTCCAGAACTGCACACAGTCTTTGAGACATGTTTGCTTCAGACTTATTTCTAAAGGCAATCCTATAGCTGCTGATGGTTCTTGCAGCCTTCTAAAGGTCCTCACCATAGTGCAGTCTTCATCTAAATGTTTCAAACTTCTGAAAACCAAGGTTTGGCTGTGGGATATCAGAGAGGGAACCTGTGTGTGTATGGGTACAGGCAGCACACCTGCCAAACAGGCTAAACACAGCACATGAGCTGTCAGATTGCTTTGTCCCTTCCCATGGCTCCTCATGAGCATGGTTAGATTTCAGACCTGCTCTCAATCTTCACCGTCCCCTAAGTAGAAGATAAGTTACATGGAGAGAGGAACTGAATTCAACAGACAGGCTCACCTGAGTGCCACAGTGGGTGGCACAACCAAGTAAAAAGTACCCATGTAAGAGAGGTCCAAGGGCTTCTATCCAAAAAGTGTAATACTCATGTAAAGGGGAAAGTCCCATGGTTTGCACTTACAGAAAATCACTCTTTTTTGGATTCAGAGGGAAAAGAAACAAACCAAAACTGGACACCACATTTACCTTTGAGGTTCTAATGTTTTCGGGTTTGGTTCTTGTTTTAAGCTTTGGGGCTTTTGCTTTTGTTTGTTTTGTCCTTAACTCCCCCTCCCACCTTCAAATGTCAACCTGGCAGGTTTCTGGAATTGAGTCCTTTTGAGCTTTGATTCCTGAAAGCTCAGAATTTACACTTCCCGTGTTGCCGTCTGATTTGTGTGTACACTAGAGTGAGCAGCCCATGGATGCATCAGCAAGGACAGATACATAGATGCCTGTAAATGAGCAAATCTGCCAAAAAAAATGTTGTGCTTGGCAAGAAAACTACACCAGAGTGAGGACTGACCGGGCCACAGGCTGCCAGCACAACCTTGCTGCAGATGGAAGTTTTGGAAGCTTCCTGTATGGTCCCTCTGCTGAGCAGATGTAAACTGATAAGAGCTAATACATTTTACACACATATGGGCTGATTTTTTTCAAAGGATGTGCTGGTTTGAGGCTAATTAGAATATTTTAATAGAGAAAATTACACTCTAGGCTGTGAAAGGAAAAACATAGTGATGTCTACTTCACTCATAGGCTTGCTGGAGAATTGTTTGGGAACACTAACCAAAACAATAGATAAGTCAGTCTCTCTCTGTCGCTTGCTGGAGCAAGAGCTGCTGGGGTGATCTAGCAGCTTCTGAGCTCTGGCTCCTCTGCTGATTAATCCTCACTAACCACTTTTTCTTCTAACTCCCCTGGCTGATCCTCCTAATTTACCTTGCACGTAAGGCAAACCTTGGGGTAAGGTACAGGGGTGGGGAGAAGGTGGAAGGGTGGTTGGGAGCCCCTCCTGGGGTCTCTGATTTCTGGGAGTGGAGTTGTGTTGCTGTATTACCTTTTACTTGTATATTTCTGTAACTCTTCCTGTCTGTTCTGTCTATCTCTGCTTGTACATTGTGCTGAGCTGTAAATAGAGCTTCAGTCCTTAACTTCCAGCCGACTGAGTTCTAGTCTTGGTCATTTTACAAAGTGTGGGGGGGCAGGGAACTCCCAAACCTTCACAAAGGATCGGAAAAAGCAAAGCCCATGACAATCCTCTTCTGACCATTTCATTTCTTGTTCTGACAGAGAAACAAGCCAGAGCCTGGTAAAAATACACTGGCACAAACCTCAGATCAAGGTAAAAAATACTTTTTATTTTGTAATTGTTGGTCTTAGGACTAAGAGCATATTATAAGAACATAGTCTTCTAATTTTCTTCTTTTCTTTTTTTATTTTAATAGATTGAGCTAAACTGTAACTGGTGTATAAAATTTCATCCCAGCAGAGCTTGTGCCTCTAAACTGAAGCCTAACCATAACCACAGCAGTGGATAGCAATGTCTAGGAGTGCTGACTGCAGGTAGTGCTTTCAGCTCTGGTTTTGACAGAGTATAATTCTGTTCTGGCTGTGACTTCCCCTGAAACCAGTGTTACTTTATGTATACACAAATCTGTGTCACAGTGGTATTCACACTTACAGACACTGTGCTTCTCCATGCAGGGAAACTGCAGGTAGGAAGTGGGTCTGCAAAAGAGCAGCATGTCACTGATTCTAATTAACTCCTCATTTACAAGAGGACACAGTCTCAAGCTGTGGCAGGGGAAGTTTAGGCTGGAGGTGAGGAGAAAGTTGTTGCCTGAGAGAGTCACTGAGTGCTGGAATGGGCTGCCCAGGGAGGTGGTGGAGTCAGCGTCCCGGGAGGTGTTCAAGGTGGGTTTGGACGTGGCACTTGGTGCCATGGTCTGGTCTTGAGGGCTGTGGGAATGGGTTGGACTTGATGAGCTTTGAGGTCTCTTCCAGCCCTGGTGATACTGTGATACTGTGATACCTGCTCTTAGTGGGCACTGAGTGTGATTTTTCCCTTAGTCCGCTCTCAAACACAGAGGAATCATTAAGGTTGGAAAAGACCTCTCATCAACCTTCTTCCCAGTACTTCTGTGACCACTAAACTATGTCCCAAATTGCCACATCTGCTCGGTTTTTGAACACCTCTAGATGTGGTGACTCCACTGCTTCCATGGGCAGACTCTTCTAATGTATGATGGTTTGGAAGTGTTGGAGCGGGTCCAGAGGAGGCCACGAGAATACTCAGAGGGCTGCAGAAGCTCTGCTGTGAGGACAGGCTGAGAGAGTTGGGGCTCTGCAGCCTGGAGAAGAGAAGGCTTCCAGGAGACCTTAGAGTAGCCTTCCAGGATCTGAAGGGGGCCTACAGGATGGCTGGGGAGGGACTATTGACAAGGTCTTGCAATGCCAGGACAAGGGGCAATGGGTTTGAAGTGACAGAGGGGAGATTTAGACTGGATATTAGGAGGAAGTTGTTTGCAGTGAGACACTGGCACAGGTTGCCCAGGGAGGTTGTGGCTGCTCCCTCCCTGGAGGTGTTCAAGGCCGGGTTGGAGGAGATCTTGAGTAACCTGTGCTAGTGGGAGGTGTCCCTGCCTATGGCAGGGGGTTGGAACTAGATGATCCTTGAGGTCCCTTCCAACCTTACCATTCTATGATTCTATGAAATTACATGTGTCAGGCAGAGCTGATTTGATGCACTGCTTTTGCCAACAAGAACCGGTTCCTTTTCTCTGGCCTCAGACCAGGAGGTCACAATGCTGATATTGGTTCTTGGGCTCATCTGATCTCCCAGTAAATTGGTGTAACACACAAAGATAGCCAGGCAAAGCAAGTTTCTTTATCTGTTTTCTTTCCTGGGTTAGTGTTTTGGATCAGATTCCAAAGGGGCACTGAGACATAGATGTTCCAGGGTGAGATTTGTCCCTCTGACCAACTCTATTGAAACAATTCTTGGGATTTTTGCAAGCCTGCATCTTAGAAACCAAGCACCATGTGAACCAACTGTGGATTACTAAAATCAAACCAACATTCTGACAAGCAACACCCACTTGCAGGTTGTCAGCCCTTGGATGTATTGACAGATTCCTTGAGTTGGCAGAACTAATGCCCAGCAGACCTCGTGTAGAAGGCAGATCTGAAGAGCTACTTCATAGCTTGCTTTGTTCCTTCTACACACACATTGTCATGTCTGTAGGTTATCATATTGATGCACATGCTTAAACATTTGCTTATGTACATTTGCACTGCCAGTTTGTCCTTGTCACTGTGGTTTTATGATTAGGACAGCTTGAACTTCCATGGACCTCTGCAAGATGTCTAGGACTGAAGTCTGATGCTTACTCAGAGCCTTACACTTTCTTCCCCAGTGAATGCAAGGGCAGGCTCCAATCCCCAGATAACACAAAGCAACACTGTCCTGTCCTGGATAAGAACCAGACTGAAAATCATCCTCCCCATGATGCAGGCATTTGTGCCAAATAGCAAAATGCCTGATAAGACAGCCCTTGCAAGGACCTGGCTGTCCTCAGCTGCACTCCAGCACTGCTGGTGCCCGCAGCAGGGAGTGCAGATTCTCAGCCTGACAGCAGAGGCAAAGCTCCAGCAGCCTTCTGAGGCGGGAGAACAGGGCGCATTTTGATCACGCACCCTGGCATACTGTCAGCAGCGCTCTGAGCCCAACCAGGTTCATTTACTTGGTATAAGAAAAAAAAATAACAAGAAAAGAGGAAAAGAAAAGAAAAGAATAGAAAAGAATAGAAAAGAAAAGAAAAGAAAAGAAAAGAAAAGAAAAGAAAAGAAAAGAAAAGAAAAGAAAAGAAAAGAAAAGAAAAGAAAAGAAAAGAAAAGAAAAGAAAAGAAAAGAAAAGAGAAAAGAGAAAAGAGAAAAGAGAAAAAGCAGCCTGATATGCACTATCAGAAGCTGCATTTGTGTGATGCTGATATGGTCACTCACCTGCCGCTGCTACTGCTGCTGCTGCTGCTGCTGCAAGTGGTTGTCCCTGCTTTCTGTCCCAGGACTGCAGTGCACACAGGATGAGGCCATCTCAGCCACAGCCATCCTCTTGCAGAGCTGTTGTGCCCTGCCAGCCTAGGCTGCTTATGGAAACAGTACCCTCAGCCCCTTAATGAGCTAGCAGAAGCCTACAATGCAACCAGCACAGATGGTAACAAGTAACACAGACAGCAACAGATTTTGAGTCACCCATGT
Source organism: Eubucco bourcierii (assembly GCA_013396675.1). NCBI lineage: Eukaryota > Metazoa > Chordata > Aves > Piciformes > Ramphastidae > Eubucco > Eubucco bourcierii. The sequence goes on from VWZE01019423.1 coordinate 26,933, forward strand.
GCTCAAAGAGCTGGTGCCAATTAAAAACATACCAGCCCATGCCTTCCTCACAGCCTGAGGGCTGTGACTCCCCATCCAGGAGGGCTGGCACAGCCATCACAGGCAGTGCACTCTGCTTTACTGAGAAGAAGGGGGCCTACAGGAAGGCTGGGGAGGGACTACTGACAAGGACTTGCAATGCCAGGACAAGGGGCAATGGGTTTGAACTGGCAGAGGGGAGATTGAAAGTGGATGTTAGGAGGAAGTTGTTTGCAGTGAGGGTGGTGAGACACTGGCACAGGTTGCCTAAGATCACGTTGGGTGATTCTGTGCTCCACAACCTCCCTGCAAGTCTTCTGTGCTCCACAACCTCCCTGCAAGTCTTCTGTGCTCCACAACCTCCCTGGAGGTGTTCAAGGTCAGGTTGGATGAGGCCTTGAGTGACCTGTGCTAGTGGGAGGTGTCCCTGCATATGGCAGGGGGTTGGAACTAGCAGTGATGCTTTGATTTGGTTTTATGAGGGCAGTGTTTGGCCCTTCAGGTTACTGAGATGAAGAATCTGTGAGTTTGTCCAGCTGAGTGATAATGGGAAGCAGAGTCTCTCTGCTAGGTTGAATGTTGTCTGATTGCAAAGCTCTTTGCACTCTGAAAAGCCTGCTACAGCAAACAAACCACTCTTGAAGGCCAGAAGACTACTGGATAGGCTACTGAATGATAGTGCACCAAGCTCAGAGTGTTGTACAGGGGCAAACACTGGGTCTGAGCTCATCCCCCAGCTTTAAAATGGCTTTCACAGGTCCACTGAGGACTTCCTTAGGCCTAGGCTGGTGGAGGAGCCTAAGGAATGATACCGGCAGAGGAGTCTCTAGCAAATACCACAGAATCATGGAATACATCTGACTGGAAGAGACCTCAACAATCATTCAGTTCAACCCTCAAGCCAGCACTGAATGGTCAACACAAAACCATGTTTCTAAGTGCCAGGTCCACACACTGCTTAAACACCTCCAGGGAGAGGGGCTTCACCACTGCCCTGGTCAGACCACTCCAATGTTTGGGAACTCTCTCAGTGAAGAAATATTTCCTAACATCCAGCCCGAACCTCCCCTGGGACAGCTGAAACCATTTCCTCTAGTCCTGTTGCTTGCCACCAAGGAGAAGAGGCTGCCCCCTCCTTACTCCAGCCTCCCCTCAAGTAGTTGTAGACAACAATGAGTCTCCCCTCAGCCTCTTCTTCTCTGCACTGAACAACCTCAATAATGTATGACCCTAATATGAATGACCTTTGCTGAATAAAGGGAGATCACTGAGCCCAGCATGAGGACACAGGCTGAGGTTTCCTCCTGCAGGTGACCTTAGCACCAGTGCACACCAAACGCCCTTGAAGTGGACCACCACCTAGCCTCATCTTTGGATTGAGACCTCTCAGGGAGGTGCAGGCTTCCTCCCATGCTTTGAGGGGTCAGTGCCATCTGCCCTGGCATGCTAGAAGTATGTTGCACAAACGAAAGCTGTCTTCTTTCTTGAAGGTCTTGGGTGAGGTTTTTGTTTGTTTGTTTGTTTGTTCAAGGGTTTTCTTGTTTGCTTTTTTGTTGTTGTGGTTTGGTTGTTTGGTTGGTTTTGTAAACAAGACCAAACTTGAGCTCTAATCTGTCCTGGGATGAAGCACTTCTCCAATTTTTTTCTGGCTTGACAGTTTCACAGTTGGGGATGGCTGGGGGCAAAAAAGGAGAACAAGAAATCTCTTGAGGTGTGGGAATTTTGTTACTGTTACTTTCCTTGATGGAAGTGAATTTCTGTGCCCTGAAACTGTTGGATTTCCCTCTTTCCACCCCCCCTCCCCTCTTAAAAAAAAAGGTTTTTTCTATTTTTGTTATTGATACTGTGTAGGAGAATTATTTAAGCCTTCAGGATGCTGGGACTTCTTTGGTAAAGCTGCTTTCTACACTTCTCTTACAGGAAGAGGGAAAAAAAAGTGTCATGTACACCTACAGATGAACAGAGCAGTGTTATCAGCTAAATTCATTACTCCATATACTTTGTATTAATTACACATGCTGGCATTGGAGCCATCAGATGCTGACAGGACAAGAGGAAATGGCCTCAAATTGTGCCAAGAGAGGTTTAAAGTGGATACAAGGATTCACAAAGAGGGTTGCTAAACATTGGAACAAGCTGTGCAGGGAAGTGGTGGGGTCACCATCTCTGGAGGTATTTAAAAGATGTGTAGGTGTGGTGCTTAGGGAAATGATTTAATGGTGGACTTGGCAGTGCCAGGTTAACAGCTGGGCTCAATGATCTTGAAGGTCTCTCCCAGTCTAAGTGATTCTCTGATTCTGTGAGAAACACTTTCTAAGCAATGTTAAACTGCTTTGCAATGGAATCATTTATCTGACATGTTTTTAGGACACATGCATGACTAGGTCCCAGGTGACTGGAAACTGGCAGTGTGATCCCCATCCACAAGAAGGGTTGGATGGAGGAACCTGGGAACTACAGGCCTGTCAGCCTGACCTCAGTGCCAGGGAAAATGATGGAGCAGATTATCTTGGGGGCAATAACTGCACACCTGAGGGATGGCCAAGGGTTCAGGTCCAGCCAACATGGATTTAGGAAGGGCAGATCCTGCCTCTCCAACCTGATCTCCTTCTACGATCAGGTGCCCCGCCTGGTGGATGTGGGGAGGCCTGTGGATGTGGTCTACCTGCACTTCAGCAGGGCCTTTGACACTGTGCCCCACAGCAAACTGCTGGCTAAGCTGTCAGCTCGTGGCTTGGATGCCAACACTCTGCACTGGGTTAGGAACTGGCTGGAGGGCCGAGCCCAGAGAGTGGTGGTGAATGGTGCCACACGCAGCTGGAGGCCGGGCACTAGCAGTGTGCCCCAGGGATCAGTGCTGGGCCCCATCCTCT
>VWZE01019423.1:30398-50030 GCA_013396675.1 Eubucco bourcierii
GGTTTGGACGTGGCACTTGGTGCCATGGTCTGGTCTTGAGGGCTGTGCTAACAGGTTGGACCTGATGATCCTTGAGGTCTCTTCCAACCTTGGTGATACTGTGATACTGTGATATTGTGATACTATTTTGGGTGATGTGTCTCTCTTGGAAGTCATCTTGGGTGCTTCCCATTCAACCAGAAATTCTTGTATTAAAAGCATGCTGATGTACTTTTGATTTAGAGTAACACAGATGAGGATGGCTTCTTACATTAAAAACAACAGAGGGATCCCAGTTGCCTACGAGGGAATATAGTTATGAATCCTCACTGGAGAGTAGGTGCTGTGTCTTGGTTTTCAGGACAAGAGACAATGGGTTTAAACTGGCAGAAGGGAGATTGAAATTGGATGTTAGGTGAAAGTTGTTTGCAGTGAGGGTGGTGAGACACTGGCACAGGTTGCCCAGGGAGGATCAAAGATCACGTTGGGTGTTTCTGTATTCCACAACCTCCCTGCAGGTCTTTTGTGCTCCACAACCTCCCTGGAGGTGTTAAAGGCCAGGCTGGACAAGACCTTGAGTGACCTGTGCTAGTGGGAGGTGTCCCTGCCTATGGTAGGGGATTTGAACTAGATGATTTTTGAGCTCCCTTCCAACCTTACCATTCTATGATTCTATGATCCCATTCTGCTCTTGCTGGTATTTCTATCAGATGTCAGCTGAGAAACAGAGGAAGGTTGGCTTGTTTTGGTTTGTCTTTACCAATCACTGAATGTGCAAAGTAATGATGTTTGACTGTGCTAGAAGTGGGTTTCTGCAGTTATACCTTTGTTTTCAGTTGGTGATGTCAGTGGCCCTACAGGAAAAAACCACAGCAGTGATACATTTGAGCAGCCTTCCCTTTGAGTGCAAGGAATTTTTACCACAAGTGCTGATTAGGGAAATTAATTTCCTCTACCCAGCACACACTGCACAATTTCACTTGTCTTTTCTGCTTTTTTCCCCTAATGGTCTTGTGTGAAAACAAAGGAAAAATGTGGGGTCTGTGAAGCTCTCACATCTTCCTCTTTTCCACAGTACCTGTTTTTATCAGAATTTAAATGCTCTTAATAAATCCAAGCTTCCCTTTTCAGGCTGCAATGCTTCTTCTATACAATTTAAACCTGTTTCTGGGGCACATATAGGTGAAATGCTGAGGGCCTGTTAAATTGTGCAGGAGAGCAGAGCTTATTGCTGTGAGGATTTTGCTGTGAACTAGTGGGCTTGCGTGGCCTGATTCATTGTTCATTCATAGAAAGAAGCCTCTTCTGAACTGTGAGATCAATATGTATGAGACCTTCAACTTGGTTAGCATCCTGAGAGTGCACAATACTTCATCCCTTGAGGAGACAGCTACCAAGGATCAAGGGTATGTGCTTAGGGGAACTTTAAGTGGTGGGAAAATTATGACATCTGCCTCTGATCAGTGCAGAACAAAGCACTTGACTGTTGCACACACTCTGTTATTGCAGTCTCTTTGCAATCAGAGAAGTCTCTAAAGGAGAAGATACCAAGAGCCACAATACCTGGAAAAAGGGAAGGAGCTCTGACTGAGAATAGCTCCATGAGTTCAGCTGTCTATCTAAAATCTAGGCAGCATTAACGAATCATAGAATCATAGAATGGTGAGGTTGGAAGGGAGCTCAAAAATCATCTAGTTCAAATCCCCTACCATAGGCAGGGACACCTCCCACTAGCACAGGTCACTCAAGGTCTTGTCCAGCCNAAGCCTTCCCTTCTCCAGGTTGCAGAGCCCCAACTCTCTCAGTCTGTCCTCACAGCAGAGCTGCTGCAGCCCTCTCAGCATCTTTGTGGCCCTCCTCTGGACTTGCTCCAACAGGTGTAATGAAGTGATTAGCTGCTCCAGGTTCCTCTGTTGCTGAGAAGTGGTTAAGATGCCTCCTTGCTACAGACCACCAGCTGATGAGCTCAATCACTTTCCCTGGGACTGCTTGTCTAAGAGCAGGATTAAACAGTGAGGAAGAAATGCAGACATGGATGCAACAGGCTGGAGTTTCATTCTAGTTGTAATATGCTAATAGAAGAGATATGAAATAAACCCAAAACAACAACAACAAAACCCCACAAAAAAACCCAACTTGAATTTGAAATGGAAGCGACATGGTTAGAATTAGAGTGCCCAGCAGGTCTAGAGAAGTGATTGTACCACACTTTGAGTATTGTGTTCACACTACAGGTGTGCTGGTTTGAGGTTAATTGGAATATTTTAATGAGAGAAATTAGATCACTGATTGTGGAAAGAAAATATTGATGATGTCTATATCATGGTTAGAGCTAGAGTTAGAATTACAGTGCCCCAGCAGGTCTAGAGAAGTGATTGTACCACACTTTGTGTATTGTCTTCACACTACAGGTGTGCTGGTTTGAGGTTAGTTGGAATATTTTAATGAGAGAAATGAGATCACTGATTGTGGAAAGAAAATAATGATGATGTCTGTACCATTCATTGGTTTGCTGAGTGGGATAAAATGTCAAAACATAAATAATGTTCCAGCACTTTCTCCTGGGATGCTCACCTCTCTCTCTGGGCTCTGTGTCACTTGAGCTGATCACTTTCTACTAACCCTGGCCTGCTCTGACACTTCACTTCTAATTTCAGCAACTAATCAGGTAAGTTGTTTATGTGTGGGTTTCTGAGATAGAAGGGGGAGGAAACAGAAAGGGAGGAGGGGGTTAGCCTTGAGCCCTTCTGGGCAGTTTTGCTTTGTCTGGGAGGGATTCAGGAGTTCAGTATTATTTCTAACTTGTATATAATCATAGAATCATAGAATGGTAAGGTTGGAAAGGACTTCAAGGATCATCTAGTTCCAACCCCCTGCCATAGGCAGGGACACCTCCCACTAGCACAGGTCACTCAAGGCCTCGTCCAACCTGGCCTTCAACACCTCCAGGGAGGGAGCAGCCACAACCTCCCTGGGCAACCTCTGCCAGTGTCTCACCACCCTCACTGCAAACAACTTCCTCCTAACATCCACTTTCAATCTCCCCTCTGCCACTTCAAACCCATTGCCCCTTTGGGGTCCTGTCATTACAAGACCTTTTAAACAGTCCCTCCCCAGCCTTCCTGTAGGCTCCTTCAGATCCTGGAAGGCTACTCTAAGGTCTCCTGGAAGCCTTCTCTTCTGCAGGCTGCAGAGCTCCATCTCTCTCAGCCTGTCCTCATAGGAGAGCTGCTCCAGCCCNATATTGTATGTATATATATATATATATATATATGCTTGTAAATTGAGCAGTGCTTTAAATGTGGCCTCATCTTACTTCCAAAACTGTCTGAGTTAGTCTGGGTAATTTCAAGTAGTGGGGGAGGAGGTTCCTAAGCCTAAGACAGGAAAAATATTGAGGTGCTGGAGTGTGTCCAGAGACTGTCAACAAAGCTGGGGAAGGATCTAGAGCACAAGTTTTATGAGAACTGGCTGAGGGAAATGTGGTTGTTTAGCCTGGGGAAAGGAGACTCAGAGGAGACCTTCTCACTCTCTGCAACTGCTTGGAAGGAGGTTTTAGCAAGGTGGGAGTTGGTCTCTCCTCCCAGGTAGCAAGCGATAGGACAAGAGTAAATAGCCTCAGGTTGCACCAGAGAAAATTTAGGCTGGACATTAGGAAAAATCTCTTCACCAAAAGCCTTGGAACAGGCTGTTCTGGGATGTGATGGAGTCTCCATCCCTGGAGATATTTGAAAAAGTTGGAGACATGGTGCTGAAGGACATGGTTTAATGGTGGCTTGGAAGTGCTGTGTTAACAGCTGGGCTTAATCATCTTCAAGACCTCTTCCCATCAGAACAGTTCTATGATGCTCTGATAAACTGTACAGCCATAACATGGTTGCCAGTTAACTCTGTAATGGTGCAGGTTTTATGATTCAGTAAGACCAAATCACTTTTGCACCAATCCATCCAATCCACCCAATTCAGGGAGGCTAAACTGATGAAACACAGGAGCAACACAGTGGCAAATAACTTCTGATAAAAAGGATTTTCTTTAAATAAAAATAATTTAAATAGCGAACCAGAAACTTGCGTTTGAACAAATGGTTTTAATCTTGGTTTGCATTTGCACTTTGTGTTTTTTCCTTGAAGAAAACCAACTTTCCATTGGTGTCTAAGCCTCTCACTGTGATTATTACAGCTAAATGTGACTCCTTACACTATGCTGGGGCTTGATTTTGCAGGAGGGTGTGCCATATCTGTACAAATCTACATGACTTTGTGTGTGTTTACTCCCTCGGGCTCTTATTTACTAAGTGCTTTGTTTTTCTTCCTAGGAGTTGTTTCAGACTGGTTTCACTTGGCTACTTGGTTCTTGAGGGCTCTGCCCTTCCAAGCTTTAGGGGGAAGGATGGCTCACACCCGTCTCCTGCTCTGTCTGGGAGCAGAAGGAAGGAGCTGGCAGTGGGTGCTGTAGGAGTGCAGTGCGTGCCTACTGGAGAGGGATGACCCGGTCCTGGTTCCTTCACCTCTCCTGCCAGGGCCCATGGATGCTCTCCAGAGCCATTTGGTCCTGGTGGCACATCCAGCAGCTCCTTTCTGTCTGGGTGCTCAGCTGTGATGACCAACATGTGTAGCTTAAGCAGTCTTTCTCAAATTTTCTTTGTGTAACTGAACACAATGGAGTACATCCAGATGGGCCTGAAATGTTGGTCTGGTTTTGGTTTCTTTGGTTGGTTGGTTTGGGGTTTTTTTGTTTGTCTGTTTGTGGTTTTGGTGGTGGTTTGTTTGTTTGTTTAGTTGGTTTTGTTTTGGGGTTTTCTTTGTTTGGTTGGTTTGGTTTTTTTCCAAATAGCACTTTCTAAGATTATTCCCAAAGTGGGGTCAGGGATGTATAATCAACTCCAAGCTGAGATGCCCCACCAGTGTGGACACTGCTGAACACTTACACTCAATACCCACTGGTCACAGGCTGCAGCCTTTTCTTCCTCCAAAGCATGAAGCCTTCCTGCCTGCTTGCTGGGGATGCATTGTGATGGTTTGGGAGTTCCCTGTCCCCCTACACTTTGTAAAATCACCCAAACTAGACTCAGCTGGCTGGAAGTTAAGGACTGAAGCTCTACTTACAGCTCAGCACAATGTACAAGCAGAGATATACACAACAGACATGAATAGTTACAGAAACATACAAGTTAAAGGTGATACAGAAACACAGTCTCCCTCCCAGAAATCAGAGACCCCAGGAGGGGCTCCCAACCACCCTTCCACCTTCTCCTTACCCTCTGCCTTACCCCAAGGTTTGCCTTACGTGCAAGGTGAGTTTGGAGGATGGGCAAGGGGGGTTAGAAGCAGAGTGGTTAGTTAGGTTAGCAAAGAGGCCAAGACCAAACCAGCTAGAAAGACCGAGACTCTCTGTGCGAGTGTCTTATCTACAATTCTAGTTCTTATACACCTTGGAAGCCTACGAGTGAAGCAGACATCACCAGTGCTTTTCTTTTCACAGCCTATAGTCTATTTTTTTTTCATTAAAATATTCCAGTTAGCCTCAAACCAGCACAAGCATCCAAAGCGCCATGGAAGTACGGAGGTGGCGCCCATGCCCGGGCCTATGCCCGCGGGCAGCGAGCAGGCAGCGCTCAGCGCCGCAGCCTTACGCACGCCCCGCAAGGAAGCCGTGGGCGGGCATGAGGTGACTTATGAGGCCGAGTGCTCAGCCTCCGCCTGCCCTTCCCGCCGCGCCCTGGCTCCGGCTGAACGCCTTGGTGGGCTCCTCCCTGCCTCAGGGGTTGGCCTCAGCACGGCTGACCCAGGGGAGCCGCAGGTACCCCGAGGCTCTGCGGAGGGAAGCAGGCAGGGCCTGTGCTCGTGGGTTTCGGGGCGGCGGTGGCGGCAGGCAGGAAGGAGAGAGGCGCAGCGGCAGTGCTGTGGCTCCTGGGGCACCCTTCCTCTGATCATCTGCCGCTCTCCTCCCAGCTCAGGAGCTACGGGAACACGGTGTGCCTGCCTGCCTCCCTGCCCGTGCTGGCGATGCGGTGGTGCCTGGGGCTCGGGCTCTTCGTGCTCCTCTACCTTGGTTTAGGTAAGCAACAAGAGCGGCTGGTAGGGGAGTGCGGGAGGAGTGGTGTTGGGCTTCAGCGAGCAGCAACGTCTGTACGATAGATAGCAGGGGACAGAGGGCCCAGGGCACTCCTTCTGGTGTTTCCCTTCTCTCCGTGCTGATGAATGCTGAAGAGCAAGGTGGTCACTCAGCTCAGCTGGGCTAAAAGATAGGAAGGAGTACGTTCTGTGGGCACTAGCACCTGCTAGCAGTGAAGGGTACAGCCCCTCAGGCTGGATGAAGTCTCTGTAATTTTTCAGATGGCTAAAAGTGACTGTGCAGTGGGGCAGACAGGGCAGAACAGAGGGCTCTGGGCACGCCGCACAGCAAGTGCATTCTTTCTCCAGCAAATCCCCATCAGAGGATTGCAGGGGCTGTGATCTAACCATTCTCTAAGGACTTGCCACATTGAAGTCTATTGAAATCACAGGTCCCTCCTGACCTCAAGTAGCTTGGGGTGAATCTTCTCAGCTGTGTGAAATCATAGAACATAGAATGGTAAGGTTGGAAGGGACCTCAAGGATCATCTAGTTCCAACCCCCTGCCATAGGCAGGGACACCTCCCACTAGTACAGGTCACTCAAGGCCTTGTCCAACCTGGCCTTGAACACCTCCAGGGAGGGAGCAGCCACAACCTCCCTGGGCAACCTGTGCCAGTGTCTCACCACCTTCACTGCAGACAGCTTCCTCCTAACATCCACTTTCAATCTCCCCTCTGCCACTTCAAACCCATTGCCCCTTGTCCTGGCATTGCAAGACCTTGTCAATAGTCCCTCCCCAGCCTTCCTGTAGCCCCCTTCAGATACTGGAAGGCTATTCTAAGGTCTCCTGGAAGCCTTCTCCAGGCTGAAGACCCCCAGCTCTTATGGCCTGTCCTAACTTTGAAACCACATAAAAGTCACTGGTTTGAGGGTTTGTAGATGAAAAATAGGCTGTGCTTAATGGCAATTTTAGTGTTTCATTGCAGCTAACAATACTCTAGAGCAAGCCTGGGCTGAAATTAAGCTTTGATTAAAAATCAAATCAAGTGATATAAAATTATGAGTTTTTCATGTTGATGCTGTGGAAGTGGGAGATATTTAATACTGAGTTTCATTCTGAGTTTCAGTCTCAGAATCTTGAAAAGAAGACTCAAGGAATTTAACAGGGATTGAATCACAGAGCTCGCTGGTAAAGAAAGTAACTACCTCAAATGAAATTTCTGTTCTCCTCTCTTCCCCTGCAACCCTTCCTCCACTTCTGTGCTTGTGAAGCACATGTCAAGCACGGACATACTGCAGTGGTCAATCTATTGCTTGTAGAATTGTTTCTCTTTCTGTAGTTCAAGAGCTTGTGGTATGTTATTAACATAATTATGATCATATGGAATTTACCAATCCTGTAATTTCTCTAAAAAGGATGCTGATTCCAGTGCCAGATGTGTGCAGTACTTGGATATGTAGTCTGATGTGTGCTGATACGCAGTGCTAGAAACAGGGCTTTGATAATGGAAGGCTAGGTGTTCTTCTAATTGTTCTTTTTTCAATGTGGTTTACTAAGGGAGTGATAGTTCTGATTTTCATCTCTTCGTCATGTGTCTAGGGCCCTGCTCGTAACTTTCAAGTCACCTGCTCGATTTCAACCAAATTCATAGAATCATAGAATGGTTAAGGTTGGAAGTGACCTCAAGGATCATCTAGTTCCAACCCCCTGCCAGAGGCAGGGACAGTTCCCACTAGCACAGCTCACTCAAGGCCTCATCTAACCTGGCCTTCAACACCTCCAGGGAGGGAGCAGCCACAACCTCCCTGGGCAACCTGTGCCAGTGTCTCACCACCCTCACTGTAAACAACTTCCTCCTAACATCCAGTCTAAATCTCCCCTCTGCCAGTTCAAACCCATTGCCCCTTGTCCTGGCATTACAAGACCTTGTCAATAGTCCCTCCCCAGCCTTCCTGGAGCCCCCTTCAGATCCTGGAAGGCTACTCTAAGGTCTCCTGGAAGCCTTCTCTTCTCCAAGCTGCAGAACCCCAACTCTTTCAGCCTGTCCTCACAGCAGAGCTGCTGCAGCCCTCTCAGCATCTTGGTGGCCTCCTCTGGACCCACTCCAACACTTCCATGTCCTTCCTGTGCTGGGGGTTCCAGAACTACACACAGGACTGCAGGTGGGGTCTAAGGAGAGCAGAGCAAAGGGGCACAATCCCCTCCCTTGCCTTGCTGGCTATGCTTCTTTTGATGCAGCCCAGGACTTGGTTGGCTGTCTGGGCTGCATGCACACTGCAGCCCAGTTTGATAGGAAGGCAGAGATGCAGTGTCCTTGCCAACTATGTGGAAGCTGCTGGCTACCCACAAGCAGTACCCAAACAGCTGGAGCATGCACTGTGTCTCCTCATGCCCAGCCAACAGAAGGGGCAGGAGGCAGCTGCAAGGGGACTACAAGGAGCATGATAGCACCAAGAGCTTGGGACTGGGCTCGCAAAGTGTGGGAAGAGTTGTGGGGAGAGGTGCCTGGGCTGGCAAACATAAGGCACAAGTTCTTAGACCAGCAAGGTTGGGTCCTTGTGTTGCTGAGAAGACTTTGGCAAATCTGATTGATTACACAATTTTGGGATTTAATTCTGTAAGAGGCAGAGTGGTGCTGAGGGAAACCTGTTTTAAAAACATTTTAACACATTTTGTGGCATAATTGGTAGATGCTTCCCACACAATGAGTCCTGGTGTCCCCAGGAGCAGGTTATTTGGCAGACTTGTAAGAACTTGTAATTCCTTTCTCTCTCCGTATGCACACGTACACACTCTGCCATCTTTCTCTCAAAAAAGAGGTATTCCTGCATTAGTAAATTTTGAAAATACATGGCACAGTACCCAGAAGCAAGTGATTTAAAAAGCTTTATTAGGGTTTGGAGGTGATGTCTTCCCTAGGTTACCCACAGGGACCAGTAAGGACTCCACTTCTGACCTTGTCACAGCTAAATGAAGCCCTGAGAATCTGACATCTCCCTGCCAGTGACTTCCCACATGTGGCCAGTCACAGAGGCCAGTGTTTACAGAGCTGTCACCACATGAAACTGTTTAGAAACATAAAATCATAGTTACAGCCAGAACACAAAGCTTGTGGCTACATCTTGCATCCTTAGGTTTAGCCCAAGTGTCCTGATGCTTGCACACCTCACAGTATCAGAGTATCACCAAGGTTGGAAGAGACCTCGAAGATCATCAAGTCCAACCCATTACCACAGACCTCAAGACCAGACCATGGCACCAAGTGCCACGTCCAAACCCGCCTTGAACACCTCCAGGGACGCTGACTCCACCACCTCCCTGGGCAGCCCATTCCAGCACTCAATGACTCTCTCAGGCAAGAACTTTCTCCTCACCTCCAGCCTAAACTTCCCCGGCACAGCTTGAGACTATGTCCTCTTGTTCTGGTGCTGCTTGCCTGAGAGAAGAAAGCACCCTTCAGGTAGTTGTAGACAGCAAGAAGGTCTCCCTTGAGCCTCCTCTTCTGCAGGCTAACCAATCCCAGCTCCCTCAGCCTCTCTCCATAGGGCTGTGCTCGAGGCCTCTCCCCAGCCTTGTTGCCCTTCTCTGGACACGCTCAAGCACCTCAATGTCCTTCTTCAATTGAGGGGCCCAGAACTGGACACAGGACTCAAGGTGTGGCCTAAGCAGTGCAGAGTCCACGGGGAGAATGAGCTCCCTGCTCCTGCTGGCCACACTCTTGCTGATGCAGGCCAGGATGCCATTGGCCTTCTTGGCCACCTGGGCACACTGCTGGCTCCTGTTCAGGTGGGTGTCAATCAGCACCCCCAGCTCCCTTTCTGTTTGGCTGCTCTCCAGCCACTCCCACCCCAACCTGTAGCTCTGCATGGTGTTGTTGTGGCCAAAGTGCAGCACCCTGCACTTGGATTTGTTGAGCTCCATCCCCTTGGACTCTGCCCATCTGTGCAGGCGGTCAAGGTCCTGCTGCAGAGCCATTAACACCTCCATGGTGTTGCACTCAGAAATACCAACTAGCATACTCGGATGAATGCAGATATGCTGCATATACCCTGTGTGAGTAGAAATACTGAGAGTGCAGAATGAATTTTTACATTGTCATAGTAGAAGGTGTTATTTGGGATCTTAAGTAAAAAGGATGATTTGAAGATTATATTTCATGGAATCATAGAATGGGAAGGTTGGAAGGGACCTCAAGGATCATCTAGTTCCAGCCCCCTGTCATAGGCAGGGACACCTCCCACTAGCACAGCTCACTCAAGGCCTCCTCCAATCTGGCCTTGAACACCTCCAGGGGGGGAGCGGCCACAACCTCCTTGGGCAACCTGTGCCAGTGTCTCACCACCCTCACTGCAAACAACTTCCTCCTAACATCCAGTTTCAGTCTCCCCTCTGCCACTTCAAACCCATTGCCCCTTGTCCTGGCATTGCAAGTCCTCGTCAATAGTCCCTCCGCAGCCTTCCTGTAGGCACCCTTCAGATCCTGGAAGGCTACTCTAAGGTCTTCTGGAAACCTTCTCTTCTCCAGGCTGCAGAGCCCCAAATCTCTCAACCTGTCCTCATAGGAGAGCTGCTGCAGCCCTCTGAGCATCCTCGTGGCCTCTGGACCCTCTCAAACACTTCCATGTCCTTCCTGTGCTGGGGGCTCCAGAACTGCACACAGTCTTTCAGACATGTTTGCTTCAGGCTTATTTCTGAAGGCAATCCTAGAGCTGCTGATGGTACTTGCAGCCTTCTAAAAGTCCTCACCATAGTGCAGTCTTCATCTAAATGTTTCAAACTTCGTGGCCTCCCCTGGACCCACCTATCTTTGAGCACGTTGGGTGAATCTGTGCTCCACAACTTCCCTGGAGGTGTTCAAGGCCAGGTTGGATGAGGCCTTGAGTGAGGTGTCCCTGCCTATGGCAGGGGGTTGGAATTAGATGATCCTTAAGGTCCCTTCCAACCTTTCCATGCTATGAGTCTATGAACCCTTCATGATCTTAAAGGTCTTTTCCAAGCATAGTAATTCTGTGATTTCGTGAGGTTGCTCAGTATGACCTTTCCCTGCCCTGTGTGCCAATGTGGCATAAGCACTGATTGCAGTGACCTTGTGAGCCTAGTTTTGTGTCCAAGGAGTATTGCTTTGAAGCTTCCCTGAGTCTTTTCTTCTGATTGGGGTCCTTGGTTTCTTCCTAATGGTGAAATTTTGTTGGAAATTTGGAGGAAAATCCCTACAACTTTCCTGAGATGTTGGAGAGTTAAGGGGTGGAGGGGGAATATCCACTTCCCTCCACATTGCAAATAAGCTTTGGCTCACAAATAACTCACTCTGGGAGTCCCCTCTTACTTATTACTGCCAATAAAGAATTTGGAGTGGAACTGTGTTTCAGAAAGGGACAAAGAAGGAGAATGAGAAAAGATTCCCTGTTTTGCACCCCATCCCCAGCACCCCCAAATCCTCAAGTGTCTATCTTGAGGTGCTTGGGATCTGGACTTCATGCCAGCTACAGCATGGGTCATGCATAGGGCAGATTTAATGGCAGAGATAGCAGAAGTTTACATATCGGATTTGCCCTCTTGATCGCTGGATGCAAATTGAGCTTCTGTCTTATTGCTCTTTCTGCTTTCAGCTGGGGGTTTAATTTCTTTCTTTTTCGGATGAGTTTCTGCCTCTTCCTGTTCCAGACATGCAGAACATGCCTGTACCACAGACATGTCTGTGGTACAAAAACAAGAGCAATGCAACTACGGAACTCCTATTTCTGTCTCTCTGTCTGAAGCGAATCCTGCTGCGATATCTTGTCTGGAAAAACAGAAACTCAGCTCAAGTCTCCAGCTTTTGGTTATAGATTTTTCTTTTACATCTCCTCTTGTTTATTTTTACAATTAAAATACTCTTTAATTAAAAAAAGAAACCCAGAGAGAATTAAAGATAGACAAACTACATTGTTACACAGTCAACATACAGCTATATGCCTGCGGAGTGAGCTTGTAAAGCAGCAGGTCAAACATTTCTTTCACTCACATTGTTCCCTTCTTCCAGTTAGATCAGAAAATGTCCAGATAACTTTGGAGAGGTCACATTAGTCTGAGGCAACAGCACTTTTTTTGCATGTTTTTTGAATACTGAGACATTTGTAATCTTTCTGCAGTGTGAATGTCAGGCATTCCTGCACTTGCAAAGTTTGGAGGTGAAGTTTTTCTACACCAGGGTAGGTTACCAAGCAGAAGTTGCTGCCATGCACCCTCACACCTTTCCTGCTCATTGCTGCCTTGGTTCTGAGTTACAAGTGTGGGTTAATGGGTATAATTAGTCTGACACAAATGAAGGCTGTCACTGAAGGAGATGCAGAGCTGCTGCAGCCCCCTGAGCATCTTTGTGGCCCTCCTCTGGACCTGCCCCAACACTTCCATGTTCTTCCTGTGCTGAGGGCTCCAGAACTGCACACAGGACTGCAGATGGGGTCTGAGGAGAGCAGAGTAAAGGGGCAGAATCCCCTCACTTGCCCTGCTGCCCACACTGCTCTTGATGCAGCCTAGGACTTGGTTGCTGTCTGGGCTGCATGTGCACACTGCAGGCTCATGTTGAGCTTTTCATCACCCCAGAATCCAAGACCCTTTTCCTCAGGATTCCTTCCTCATCTGGAGTCCTGTGTGCAGTTCTGGAACCCCCAGCACAGGAAGGACATGGAAGTGTTGGAGTGGGTCCAGAGGAGGCCACCAAGATGCTGAGAGGGCTGCAGCAGCTCTGCTGTGAGGACAGGCTGAGAGAGTTGGGGCTCTGCAGCCTGGAGAAGAGAAGGCTTCCAGGAGACCTTAGAGTAACCTTCCAGGATCTGAAGGGAGCCTACAGGAAGGCTGGGGAGGGACTATTGACAAGGCCTTGTAATGCCAGGACAAGGGGCAATGGGTTTGAAGTGACAGAGGGGAGATTGAAAGTGGATGTTAGGAAGAAGTTGTTTGCAGTGAGGGTGGTGAGACACTGGCACAGGTTGCCCAGGGAGGTTGTGGCTGCTCCCTCCCTGGAGGTGTTCAAGGCCAGGTTGGATGAGGCCTTGAGTGACCTGTGCTAGTGGGAGGTGTCCCTGCCTATGGCAGGGGGTTGGAACTAGATGATCCTTGAGGTCCTTTCCAACCTTCCCATTCTATGATTCTGTGATCTTTTCCATGAGGTGGCAAAGTTAATGTGCTGAATGCAGTCAAGTTTGTTTGCTTGATGAAAGGAGGTCAGTTTTGTTTTTAAATGGATGAGCTTTATGTTTAATTGTGGCTGTTCTGTCTCCTTGGAGGGAGATCACCATTGGGAGTCTCAGGAGGTCAGTACATGTTTCTCAACACGGAAAGGCCACAGGCTTTACTTCTGCTTTCTCACTCTTACGCCTTTATAGTATCATTTGTCCCAGGGGACTGCCTGGCTGAAAATAAAAAGTGCTGACTACTGACTGATGGTGACATCTCTAGCTACACTGTGCTCAAAAGGTGTTCACTTTTTGGTGAGCCCAGAATGCTTACCATATCACCTAAAAAGTTGTTTAGAAAGAACTGTTGAGGCAAGTGCCACTGTGCACCACTGCTCTCACCATAGCAGGTACCTTCAAATGCAGTTCTCAGTGCCTGCCAAGCAAGGATTTCATCACTACGCTGAGGGAAGCACTTCAGTCTGAACCCACCTCGCTGTCAGACACTGCTTCTTACCAGCTGAGAGAACCTCTTCCCTCCATTGCCCTGTCCTGTGATGCTCCCAGCTGGTACCTCCAGCAGCTTCTGTCTAAGTTTTTCATTTCACTCCCTCTGTGGCTATTGTAGCTTTCAGACACCTCTGGACTGCTTTGGTCTTGTTCCATTAGTCATCCTTCAGTTAATTCCCATTCACCATGCTCTTACATGGGACTGTTTAATCTCTTCTCGAGCTGCAGGGATTGTTGTCAAGGTTGTCATCTGCAGGGTGTTCATGAGTCAGTGCCTGTGCAGGCAGCAGGTTTTTATAGCAGGAGATTGCCTGGCAGGCCTGTGGCACTGTAAGCTGCACTGTTGGATATTGCTATTGCTGTGGGCAAGTACTTCAGAAGGAAAACCAACAAACAATAAATTGTAATTTTTCTAATTTTAAGTGAGCTTATATGAGAGGTATCATGTTTGATTTTCATGGTTACTGGGCACTTTCACCTTCTTTTAGTTTCAAGAATGGGCTGGCTACTTGGGGAGCATGCAGAGCAGTGAGATTTAGCAAGCACTGAAGAAAAATGTGGCCTTAAGCATTGGGTAGGACCTCAACTTCAAAAGGCTGTGCTGCAAGGACAGCAGTATATGCATGGCAGTGATACTGGAGGAATTAGGAAAATTATCTGAGAACATCTGCAGCTGGGAGGAAGTACAGAGTGATCCAGTCAGCAAGGGGCAGAGTCTGCAGGGGAAAAAAATTAACACATTTATTTTTATCTTTGCGTGTGACAAATCTCCCCCAAAGGCCTCTCTTACACAACTACCACATCTAGTTTCTACCCCCAGACTGGGAAATGGTAAGAGTGCTGAGCCAAAGGCAGGAAACTAATCTCAAAAGGAACTAAAATATGCAAATCCTCTTGAGGATATCCAGATTTAGTGTTCCCCCTGCTCTTTTTAATTTTAGTGGAGTCACCCATTCCACACTCTGATAATAGAGAGTGGGAGGAAGTTCAGAAAGACTCTTAGAATCACAGAATGGTAAGGTTGGAAGGGACCTCAAGGATCATCTAGTTCCAACCCCCTGCCATAGGCAGGGACACCTCCCACTAGCACAGGTCACTCAAGGCTTCCTCCAACCTGGCCTTGAACACCTCCAGGGAGGGAGCAGCCACAACCTCCCTGGGCAACCTGTGCCAGTGTCTCACCACCCTCACCGCAAACAACTTCCTCCTAACACCCAGTTTCAGTCTCCCCTCTGCCAGTTCAAACCCATTGCCCCTTGTCCTGTCATTACAAGACCTTCTCAATAGTCCCTCCACAGCCTTCCTGTAGGCACCTTCAGATACTGGAAGGCTACTCTAAGGTCTCCTGGAAGCCTTCTCTTCTCCAGGCTGCAGAGCCCCAACTCTCTCAGCCTGTCCTCACAGCAGAGCTGCTGCAGCCCTCTCAGCATCTTGGTGGCCTCCTCTGGACCCACTCCAACACTTCCATGTCCTTCCTGTACTGAGGGCTCCAGAACTGCACACAGGACTGCAGGTGGGGTCTGAGGAGAGCAGAGCAAAGGGGCACAATCCCCTCCCTTACCCTGCTGCCCACACTGCTCTTGCTGCAGCCCAGGACTCGGTTGGCTGTCTCTTCTCTTCTCTCCTTTCTGCAAGTCAGAGATGTCCTTCTGTCCCCCCTGCTAACATCCCTGCCTGCATCCAGCATGGGAGATAAACTCCTTTCTGAGCAACACCCATATGGAGACCTCCACAGCAAAGAGGAAAAATCTTAAGATGTGATACAGTCTCCATCCCACCTCCAGCTACATTGATGTCTCATCTCCAGCTCTTCACCTGGATCTGACCTCCTGGCTAGTACCAAGATTAGAAGTTTGCCAACTGGCTTGGGAATAGCTGCAATCTTCCTCATGATGTAAATAGAGTGGACATACCCAGGCAGTGTGCTTGTCCCATCCAGAGCAGTGCTGACTCAGAAACCAACAGATTTTTACCTCAAGAAGTACTGAAATCCAAGCTGGAATAAGGAGGAGTACTGGCTAGAATTGCCCCAGTGTTGCAGCAAGCTTCTTTACCAAAGTATTTCACATTCCCTTCTGTCTTCTCAGTTGCTAACTACAGTGTATGGATTTTATTTATTTATTTATTTATTTATTTTCATGATTAGTAGAGTTTCCTCCCCTTTGAAACCAGGTTTTTGGCAAACTTGTGACTCAGCAGTGGTGCTTCCTTTCTTTCCTTGTCTATCTGGGTTACCTTGCTGGTTTTTGTGGCAAAAAGGCAATTGGGAGTGTGAAGTCTGCTTTCTGGTGAGCAGAGGAGAAACCAGAGCCTTCAATCTGCAACCTGCAAAAAAAACAGAGGCAGGGGAGGACTTCAGCAGGAGTATTGCTTAAGTGAGAAACTGGGCCCATACTGGGCACTAGCACGTGTTCAGAGCACTCCATGAACCTATGTACCTACAGTACATTCATAGAATCCTAGAGCCAACCAGGTTGGAAGAGAGCTCCAAGCTCACCCAGCCCAGCGTTCTTCCTAATGTCCAGCCTAAACCTGCCCTGGCCCAGTTTGAGGCTGTGTCCCCTTGTTCTGTCACTTGGTGCCTGGCAAAAGAGCCTAACCCCAGCTGGCTACAACCTCCTTTCAGGCTCTCATGCTTATTACTGGGCTGACAGGGCAAATATGTAAACTCAGCCTAAAGTGTGTAGATCATAGNCTCCTGTTGCTGAGTGCCTGGGAGAAGAGCCCAACCCCAGCTGGCTACAACCTCCTTTCAGGTAGCTGCAGAGAGCAATGAGGTCTGCCCTGAGCCTCCTCTTCTGCAGGCTGCACACCCCCAGCTCCCTCAGCCTCTCCTCACAGGGCTGTGCTCCAGGCCCCTCACCAGCCTTGCTGCCCTTCTCTGGGCACATTCCAGCACCTCAACATCTCTCTTGAATGGAGGGGCCCAGAACTGGACACAGCACTTAAGGTGTGCCCTGAGGAGTGCTGAGTACAGGGCTGCTTATCAAAGTATACTCAGGGAGACAAACAGGATTGGTAATTTCATTTGTCATCAGCAGGGCCTTGAGTTAGATGCTCCTGGAAAAAAAATAGGATATTTAGACTGGATGGTAAGAGGAAGTTGTTTGCAGTAAGGGTGGTGAGACACTGGCACAGGTTGCCCAGGGAGGTTGTGGAGCACAGAATCACCCAACGTGATCTCTGATCGCGTTGGGTGATTCTGTGCTCCACAACCTCTCTGGAGGTGTTCAAGGCCAGGTTGGAGGAGGCCTTGAGTGACCTGTACTAGTGGGAGGTGTCCCTGCCTATGGCAGGGGGTTGGAACTAGATGATCCTTGAGGTCCCTTCCAACCTTACCATTCTATGTAAGGGGTGACTTGGCCTTGCTACACTGCTACAAGAAGGGTACCCCAAAGTTACAGCACAGAAACAGAGATCAGGTTTAAGAAAAAAACCTCTCTGAGTCCTTTGCCTCCTTGTGCTGTTTCAAGGCTAATTGGCATATTTTAATGAGATAAATGAGTGGTTGTGAAAAGAAAATAATGATGATGTCTATGTCATTCATTGGTTTGCTGAGAGGGATAAAAAACTAAAATGTAAATAATCTTCCCTCACTTTGTCCTGGGACTTTGACCTATTCCTTTCTCCTTTTGTACAGATCCCTTCTGGCATCTCAGCTAACAATTAATTTGCTACTTGTTTTGATTATCTGTCTGAGATAGAGAGGGAGAAAAAGGGGGGCAGCTTTCAGCCCTTCTGGGCAGTTTCTTTGGCTGGGATGAAGTATGGGTTTCTGCATTATTTCTGATTTGTCTATAATTGTAAATACTTGTACATACTTGTAAATATTGTGTATATATGCTTGCAAATTTTACTGTGCTGTAGATACAGCTTCATCTCACTTCCAAGCCATCTGAGCTTGTCTGGTAAATTTCAAATAGTGTGTGTGGGGGAAAAGTTCCTAAACCATGTCACAATCATCATAAACCTGAATTAATGCCATCACTTAACTGCTGCAGCCATGCTTGGGAAGCATGAGCAGGTACAGGGAAGTGAGACTGAATGGAACTGCAGCCAAATGAAGTGTGTCTCTGTTTCAGTTTGGGATGCCTTCTCTTCTGCTCCTCTCTCTCACCACATCAGGAAGAGTAAGGGAACCCTCTCACCATGGCAAGAGAGAAAGAGTCTGGGTTTGCAGCTGCTTCATTTTGCCAGAGCAGCATCAGGCCTGTGGTTCAGCGTGGCCAGCAGGGCAAGGGAGGTGATTCTACCACTTTACTCTGCTCTTGTCAGACCCCACCTGGAGTCCTGTGTGCAGTTCTGGAGCCCTCAGCACAGGAAGGACATGGAAGTGTTGGAGTGGGTCCAGAGGAGGCCACCAAGATGCTGAGAGGGCTGCAGCAGCTCTGCTGTGAGGACAGGCTGGTACGAGTTGGGGCTCTGCAGCCTGGAGAAGAGGAGACTTCTAGGAGACCTTAGAGTAGCCTTCCAGGATGTGAAGGGGGCTGCAGGAAGGCTGGGAAGGGGCTATTGACAAGGTCTTGCAATGCCAGGACAAGGGGCAATGGGTTTGAAGTGGCAGAGGGAAGATTGAAAGTAGATGTTAGGAGGAAGTTGTTTGCAGTGAGGGTGCTGAGACTGGCACAGGTTGCCCAGGGAGGTTGTGGAGCACAGAATCACCCAACATGATCTTTGATCACATTGGGTGATTCTGTGCTTCACAACCTCCCTGGAGGTGTTCAAGGCCAGGTTGGAGGAGGCCTTGAGTGACCTGTGCTAGTGGGAGGTGTCCCTGCCTATGGCAGGGGGTTGGAACTGGATGATCCTTGAGGTCCTTTCCAACCTTACCATTCTATGATCTTTCTGATTGCATGGGATCATTACAGTGAAACACAGAGGTAAGCAGTGTTTTAATCTGCTGCTGAAACCATATTTCCACATAGAAGTCACCTGGACATCTAATGGGACCTTTTTGTGATCAGTGTGTTCACAGGAGTGTGTCACAACACAGAACATTTCCAGCTCTGTACAGATGCATACTGCAGTGTGGCACAGGATGTTTTAACTGAATGTGACATTTAACTCAATGGAGAGCTTTGGGAGAATCTTAGTTCCTCACTGGTCAAATTGTCTGGGATAAAGAAAAGCCCAAATCATAGAATGGTAAGGTTGGAAGGAGACTTCAAGGATCATCTAGTTCCAACCCCCTGCCATAGGCAGGGACACCTCCCTCTAGCACAGGTCACTCAAGACCTCATCCAACCTGGTCTTCAACACCTCCAGGGAGGGAGCAGCCACAACCTCCCTGGGCAACCTGTGCCAGTGTCTCACCACCCTCACTGTAAAAAACTTCCTCCTAACATCCAGTCTAAATGGAAGCATCAGGTCTTTTAACAACTCAACTTTTCAAAAATTCTCAATTTTCAACTGATTATCTGTCTCATTCAGGAATCCCCATAAAACTTGGTGTTTCTTCAAAGGATAAACCCTGCAAGTTTGCAAGGTGAATATGCACTTCACAGAAAATGAGGGGCTTGAGATGCAGAATTAGCAGAGGTTGGATGTGATTCCTCAACTAATCCCTAGAGATGACCACCAGGAGAAAGCTCCACACAATGTTTTCTTGACCAGGGCCAGACCCAGTTACTAGAAGTTCCCTAACCTCACCACAGCATGATGTGCACCCCCTCCCAGAGCTGCCCCAAGTCCCTTTCTCCAGCCACACACAACTGGAGGATGAGAAAGGTATCAGTGCCCCATTGCAGCACGAGTCCCAGGTGCAGATTCCTAGGCAAAGTCAGTGATGCCAATAATTTCCTTGTAAGAGACACCAACTGTTGTTGCAAAGATAAGTAGGCAACCCTATAGAAGAACAGCACACAAGGCTGTTTTGACCCTCCTGGCTTTGGAGGGCCACCAACAATTCACAGCAGACATTTTTTGAGA
>VWZE01019424.1:0-52873 GCA_013396675.1 Eubucco bourcierii
ATGGTATCCAGAGTCAGAAAGCAACAGCAAATGACCTCACACAGGGGCTGGCAGGATCATTCTCAAAGCCTCTGCTCTGTAAATATTGCCTTCTCCTGAAGCAGTGTTACTGTGGTGAGTTCATTTCTGAGCCCTAGGATGTACCTTGCTTCTTCTTGATACATTCACAAACCTGATGGTGTTTTCTTTCCTCTCTTTTAATTCATTTTTCCTATTTTAAAATACTTATTTCAAAGGAAAAACTGAGGAACATTTACATGGAGAGTAACTCACTACATCTGTCAATATCCAACCTACGAGTGTGTATCTCATAACAAGCAGCAGAACAGTGCTCTCTGTGAGCTATTTTTCACCCTTTGTGCTAGAAATTTCCATGTCAATGTGCACTCTGCACTGTGGCTGCTGTTGTCTTTCTCAGATGTAACAGAACATCTTGGGGATAAAAAATAAAGGGAGTCATGAAGTGTTTTAAACAGGACTTTGGACTCTAAGGTCATCAAACCCAACCAGCAACCCAACCCCACCATGGCCCCTGAACTGTGGCCCCAAGTGCCGTGGCCATAGCTTTCTTCAACGCCTCCAGGGATGGGGACTCCCTGGGCAGCCTGTGCCAATCCCTGGCCATTCTTGCAGCAAAGGAATTTTTCCTCCTCTCCAACCTAACCTTCCTGTCATAGTCTAGAGCATGACAGATCACAGGATCACAGGATGTTTGGGGTTGGAAGGGGCCCAGAGATGCTCTTCCACCGCTTCCCAAAGGGGTGAAAGGAAAAGGCTCACCCAAAGGATTGGAAAGTTTAACTGGAAATGCTATTCAGAACTACTATAACAGTGCAAAGGACATAAAACACCCAAATTGTGTTGGCTGGGCTTAACGCAGCGCCACAGTAAGCCAAAGCTTCACACAAACCTCCCTTCAAACTAGCCCAACAAACCCAGGCCTTCATGTCCCCCCCATGCAAACCAATGTGATGCAGATAACATTTGGCTTGGCCGCTCCAGGCGCCAATTAGGCACCAATTAGGCCTCTCTCCAGGCCCAGCTGGCAGCATTGCTGAGGCTGAAACCAGGGCTCACTCCTCAGTAAGAGCTAACAGGGGACATCCAGCCAGCCTGGGCATCCTTCCAGGGGACAGGGGTGGGGAAAAGCCCTTCAGTGTCTGCAGGGGGATACAGAAAAGCTGAGGAGGGACTTTTTAGGGTGCCAGGTAGTGACAGGACTGGGGGGGAATGGAACAAAGCTAGAAATGGGTAGATTCAGACTGGATGTTAGGAAGTTCTTCACCATGAGGGTTGTGAGAGCCTGGCACAGGTTGTTCAGGGAGGTGGTGTAAGCCTCATCCCTGGAGGTGCTTAAAGCCAGGCTGGATGTGGCTCTGAACAACCTGATCTAGTGTGAGGTGTCCCTGCCCATGGCATGGGCTGGAGATCTCTTCCAGCCCTGACAGCTCCGTGATTCTAAGGGAAGAAAGTGACTCTGCAGCCAGTGCTATAGAGATGCAAGACTTCGGGGAGTGAAATACACTTTCTGCTCCACCTTCCTGGAGATCTCTACCCTCTGGAGCTTTGTAATTTTGTGGCTCTTAAAGGCACCTGGCCACATCTCCCCTGCCACAACTTCAGGCCATTTCCTCCCCTATCACCTGAGACTAGAAAGAAGAGGCCAACCCCCACCTCGCTGCAACCTCCTGCCAGATACATTTCATATATATCCTCAGAAATTCAGCAGGAGGTGGATGCAGAGCCTGGCTCACTGTATCTGCTAGAAAACAAGGAGCACTGTGCAGGCACTACTGGCTTCTTATCCCCATGGCTCCAGGCTGCATCTCTCAGGGCCTGACAGTCTGTCCTGACACTCTGGTCAAACACATCTCTTGATCTAAACCTCTTGATGGAGTCTGACACAAAATGTTAGTTACTGGCACCTGTGTCTAGCACACTGCAGGTGAAGGGCCTGGAGAATAAATCTTATGAAGAGCAACTGAGGAAGCTGGGGATGGTTAGTGTGAAACAGAAGAGGTTGAGGGGAGACCTCATTGCTATCTACAGCTACCTGAAGGGACATTGTGGAGAGGCTCCTACTGGGCTCTTTTCACAGGTAATTGGAGACAGAACAAGGGGGAATGGCCTCAAGCTGAGGCTGGGGAGGTTTAGATTGGACATCAGGAAAAAGTTTTTTACGGAGTGAATGGTCAGGGACTGGAATGAGCTGCCCAGGGAGTTGGTGGAGTCACCCACCCTGGAGGTGTTTAAGGATGGTTTGGATGCAGTGCTTGGGGCTATGGTTTAAGGTGAATCTTGTAGAGTAGGGTTCTAGGTTGGACTTGGTGCTCCTGAGGGGCTTTGCCAACCTGGGTGTTTTGGTGATTCTCTAATTTCTGCTTGAACTGTATCTAGAGACTCTGCAGCTGCTTTAAAGATCCCCCACAGCAGAGGCTCTGAGGGGAGTGGCTCAGTGCCATGCTGGTTAAACAATGATCTCTCATCTCCAGCTGCCAGATTTTGCCAATCCTTTACTCGCTGGATTAGTACAGCTAAGGCCTAACAAATGCTCCAGATTCCTGCTCTAGATTCAGCCTCTGAACAGACTGATCCTATCCCTCTGAGGAGGAAGCTGATGAATTATGATCAGCCCTCAGGTCAGAATATCTTAACTTCCATGTACGGATTTAACTGAGAATTTGTTCTACATTTAGCTGAGCATTTATCACCAGTCACTAACAATGACTCCTTGCTGACTTCCTGCCTACACGCAGAGCTTCAGGTTTTAAAATGCACTCCCAGCCGCCCGGCACGATGGAAATGAGCGTGAGGGCAGGGGGAGAGCGGAGGCGGTAGCCACCGAGAGCTCAGGGTTGTCAGCTGGAGGCGATCTGCCGGAGCTGCTGAGCTCTGCGTGTGGGCAGAGTTCAAAAATAGCAGCCGTTTGACAACCCTGGGACTGGGAAGCAGCCTCCCGGGCTCGCGCTCCCGGTCTGGCTCCAGCATCGCGGCAGGGCCGGTTCCAAGGCGTTCACCCTCGAGGAGGGGACCCGTGCCCAGCGCTTTCTGACGGACCTGCCCGTGCCCCCATGCCCACCCGCACCGAGACGACAGTCGCTTTAACGAGGTTTCTCTCGAACCTCCCCAGACGCGAGCAAGCCCCGGCCGCTCCCGCCGCTGTGCAACGGCCAACTCGGCACCGCTCCCTGCGCTTCCACGCGGGAGCGCTCGGCAGCGCTGGGCCGCAGGATCCCCCGGTCCCCAGTTGAGGCAGCAGAACACGGCGCGGACGCGGGCGGGCCGTGGGGCCCCGTCCAGGCCGGGGCGGTGGCAGGAGGCCGTTGCCTGGCAACGGCGAGGCAGCAGGGGCGGGGCAGGCGGTGCCGCGGCGCTATGACGCCATCAGAGCGCGCCGCACGGGGAGAGGGAAGGGCGGGGGGAGGACAGGAGTGCGGGCTGGGACCTCTCCCCGCGGCGGTGAGTGCGGGCGGGCCGCGTTTTGGCGGGGAGGAGGCGGTGCGGGAGGCCCGTGGCCGCGGGAGGCCCGTGGGCTGCGGTCGCCGGTACGGGGAGGTGCGGGGCGGGGGCGGCGGCGGCCCGGGCGGGGCAGGGAAAGAGAGAGGGAGGGGCGGCGCTGGTGAGGCGGAAGGGCGCCCCCTGGCGGCGCGGCGGGCGGGCGGGCCGTGACATGTGGCCGTGCTGGCTGTGCCCGCAGGTGCCGGGCGCCATGGCCCCCCCCAAGGACATCATGACCAACTCGCACGCCAAGTCCATCCTCAACGCCATGAACGCCCTGCGGAAGAGCAACACGCTCTGCGACGTCACTCTCCGCGTGGAGCACAAGGACTTCCCGGCCCACCGCATCGTCCTGGCTGCCTGCAGCGACTACTTCTGCGCCATGTTCACCAGCGAGGTCGGTGCGCCCCGGGAGTGCGGCTGTCGCCGGCCCTGTGCAGCGCCGCGGGGGCAGGAGACAGGGCCGCCCGCTGCTCCGGCCGCTCGCTGTCCAGCTGCTGAGCAGCTCGGCCTGCAGCACCCCGTAGTGGCCCAAGTTGCCAACCGTGCTGAGCATGGAGCCCTCCAGATCTCTCCATGGTGGCTCTGGATCCCTCCGTGCTGGCTTTGGGTCCTCCCATGGTGGCTCTAGGTTTCTCTGCAGCCTCTTGTAATGGCCCAGGATATTGTGGTCCTGGATCTTCTCCTTACGGTGATTCTGGGTCTCTTCATGGTGACCTCAGAGACTTTTTATCATAGCATGGTGGGACTTAGAGGCTGTCGTTTGGGTCTGGTGTCTGGTGTGTGACCAATCTGTGCACCATAGAGCTGCCAGGCTGAGCTAGCAAACCAGAAGGGTCTTACACATTTGCTGCTTTATGTAGTGGTGGTTTATGGTCTTCATGCATCTGGGGGTCTTTCTTGCTGAGGATCCCAACCCTGGTGCAGGTCTGTGAGCCATGCTGTGTACCTGAGGCCAGGTGGTGAATTGGGCAGCTCTTTCTGTTTTGTCCTGACTGATCAACTGGTACACGGTGGGTTGGGTTGTGCTGTTATGGTGCAGAGGATGCTACCCTGCAGCAGACTGGTGAGGGGCTGAGGTCCTCTGTGAGGACCTTTGGTGCGCTGCCTGCGTGCTGTGTTTGAGTCACTGAGCTCTGAGCCGAAGCTGCTGCTCGTGCGCACTGTGAATTCGAGACGCTTTGTCTGGCTTTGTCTCTAAGTTTGAATCAATCTTTGTGGCTTCATCTCCTAGGAGTTGCCTTCCTTATCCTAGCAACTTCTCCATTAGGAAGGAGAAAAAATGACCAAGCAGCTCAAAGGTCCCAAGGAGCTCCCTGCTAGCCCAGCAGTCCTTGAAGAAGAGAATCGTTTTTTTCTCTGTTTTGTCCAGCGAGGGCCACTGCTGGCAGAGTTTCCTGTCCAGAGCTTACCTCTCTGCAGGTGCTTTAGTTTCTGCAGTCCTGTGCAGAGCAACCAAGAACAGCATATGTGGCCTGACCACACACCAGTGTCTTTCCTGCTCCTGTCTTCATGAAATTTGAACAAGTCAAGTTTCTGTTTTCTCTGCGTCAAGCAAATGTAATTTAAAGGAAAAATAGAGAAAGCAGATTCGATCCCTGGAGGCTGGAATTGTGTGGTTACCAATAGCTTGGAAGTGCACAGCACTACAGCAGACTCTCTCTGCTGCTATGGGATGGCCTCAAGGTTCCTGTCAATTCTTTTGGACTTCATGTAGGCATTCTGCTGAGGTCTGTGTGATGCAGGATTCCCTTTGCGGCCACTACCAAAGGCTGAGGATCCACTTTGGATCTAAGCTGAGATCATCTCTCCATCCTTCCTTTACATTTTTGTGTTAAGTGTAACATTGTAGTGGCCTTCATTTGTAGATCTAACTGCAGAAATAAGTGTGTGCAGTGGGGAGGTTGATCTGCTGTGAGGACAGGCTAAGGCAGCTGGGGTTGTCCAGCCTGGAGAAGAGAAGGCTCCAGGAGGACCAAGTAGCAACCTTCCACTGCCTGAAGAGGCTACAAGCAGGCTGCAGAGGGACTGATTCCAAGGCTTGCAGGGACAGGATGAGGGCAATGGTTTGAAATGAAAGCAGAGCAGATTGAAATTGGATGTGAGGAACAAGTTCTTCACGGTGTGGGTGGTTGAGCACTGGAAGAGGTTGCCCAGGGAGGTAGTTGAGGCCCCATTCCTGGAGATACTCAAGTGAGGCTCAATGAGGCCCTGGGTGACCTGATTAAGTTGAGGATGACCCTGCTGACTGCAGGGGGGTTGGACTGGATGAGCTTTGGAGGTCCTTTCCAGCCTGGGTGATTTTTTGTTCTGATTCTAAAACCCCCCCACACCCTGCTCTGCTTTAAGGGTTTCAGTTCTTTTGCTTAGTTTGATTTTCTTCCACATTCTATGTTTCATATGGAAACCTCCAAATAACAAACTGCCAAGTGGCTCCCACAGTCACTGAGTGTGCAGAACCTTCTTTCCAGAACATAGCACCTTGGTGAGCTTCAGGGTGCACCTGCTTCCTCTGGGTGTCAGTGACAAGTGTGCTGGGGAGTGGCATGGGACAGGGTCTGGCTGCTCTCCAAGCTCTGCTGGACACAGAGGCTTTGGCCATGGCTGTAACTTGAGGGAACTCAAAATGGTGTGTTGCATAAATGAACTAAAAGGCTCTGTGAGGGCTTCCCTTGGGTTTCATCCCTCACCTCCAAGTGTGGGAAGTGCCTGGCTGCCTGTGACCTGTGGCTTTTGTCAGCCTTTTTTAGGCTGCAGAAGGCTTAGCTCAGAACTGACCCTCTTGTGTTATGCCTGCTGTGGTTCCTGGTGCTGTGTCTGTGCATGGCACTGAGGCTGCCAGCAGAGATTGTCACCATTAAAAAATGCATTTGCCAAGCCTGATTTCCTTCTTTCACTTCTGACTCTTACATTTCCTTTTAAAAGTTCTCAATCTTACCTGGTATTAATTTCTTCCCATGTTCCAAACTGAGGAGAAGTCACTGATCACCCCTGGCTTTGACTCTTTTCTCTGCCCCTGTGCTCAGCAGTGTGGGAAAACTGCAGCACTCATCAGTGTTATCTGCAGGATTCTTCCTGGGACAGCTCATGGGCAGCTCCAGCAAATGCTGCCCTGGATCCTAGCTGTGTGCTGGCGTTTCTGTCTTTGTTTGGGCAAGGCAGCACAACTTGGGATGTCTCAGGCCTTGACTCCACCTCAGAAAGAAGTTGGTCAGTAGTGACTTGCAGGCTGGGTTCTAGAAGTTGAGGGGGTCTTTGTTCCCCTAGAGTGTAGACAAATGTTCTCCTTAGTCTGAAAACAAACAGCTTCTGTTTCCAAGTTCTTACATGATCGTCTTCTGTGTGCTGTGAACAGCTCCCAGGGTGCAGTGAGCACACACATGCAGCATCAGGATGGCATTTCATGTCCCCTCTAGATGAAGAGACAGTGGAGGGGTTTGGCACAACAGGCTCTTGTGTATCTGCATCAGAGAAGGCAAAACCAAGAAGTGGGTTCCAGACTTTGGACCCATTTCTACAGAGTGCATCAGCTGAGTTATGGAATGGGAGACAGCAACTGTGTCACAGCAGAGCTGTGACCTGCAGCCACTGCCTTAAGGCCTTCAGCAGTTTGGACATCCTGGGGTAAAATTCCTGCTGTCTTCAAGTGACTCTCCTTAACTCTGGGAATTGGTTTCCTGGATGCTTCTGCTGATTTCTCATTCTGTACTGCCACATGCTTGTGAGATGTGTTTGTATGAGGGAGCATCAACTCCTTCCTGCTTCACTTCCTGCTGTCTGACAGAGCTCTGATGTTAAACATCTGGAATTGTCAGAGTAGGGGTGCAGACATGTCCTGCACACCAGCACCTGCAGAGGGAAAGCTGCTGTGCTTTACTGGGGTCATGGTGGTGCTGATTCTCATTGCTGAGTCCATGTGGATTCACTGATAGAAGAGGAACTTTGTCCCAGCAGCACAGCACCAAACGCACTGCTCCAGCACTGCAGCTGCTGTCTGGAGCTGCTGCTCAGAGCCCACATGGGATGTTCACAATCAACTCTGAGATCCTTCTTTAAGGTATGGTGCTGAGATCCCAAGTTCTTCTGCAACTTGCATTGTGTGAATGACCTGAAATTCTTTCTTCCTTCCAAGCAGCCTTAGCATGTGAGTAAACAGTGAGGCAAGTAACAACCAAGGAGGAGTACAAGGGAAGCAGGAGGTGATTGTCTGTACAAGTTAGTGCTGTCCATGTGGTTGTGCTTTGGCTGATTATTGAATTTTGGTTGTGGGAACAGGAGCTTCTTTTACCAGCTGCAGGCTGATCTGTGGGGAGCAGATGTCTGCAGCTTCCAGCTGATGCAGTGCAAACCATTCCCAGGAGGTCTGGTGCCCTTCTGATCTCCTGTCAATAGATGTTTGTAACCTCTTATCCTCTTCCTTCTACATACCTGTGGTTTCTGTCTGCATTTGCTTGTTGGGAGCATGTGAACCTCCTGGCTGCTCAGTTCTGACCTTTGGTGACATCCAAGTCCTTTATGTATTGGACCAAACAGCTTAGTCTTCTTTTGGGGGTGTTCTGTCTAGCCCAAGCTAGGAAGTCAACTTAGCTTCCAAATGCCTGTCAGAGAGCAGGGCAGGTAAGGTCATTTGCTGTTGCTTTCTGACTCTGGATACCATCAAGTTTATCCACTCTATCAACAGACCTGAGGCCTCCTCCCTCAAACTACTTCTGATGTCACCATTTCCTCCTGTGTTTGTAAGGCCTCAGGTGCTGTGCTCAGCTCTGGGCCCCTCACTGCAGGAAGGACATTGAGGGGCTGGAGCCTGTCTAGAGCAGGACAGTGAGGCTGGAGAAGGGCATG
This sequence comes from Eubucco bourcierii, assembly GCA_013396675.1. Lineage (NCBI taxonomy): Eukaryota > Metazoa > Chordata > Aves > Piciformes > Ramphastidae > Eubucco > Eubucco bourcierii. The sequence goes on from VWZE01019424.1 coordinate 8,341, forward strand.
GAGTAGTTGGGCTACGAAGAGGGGCTGAGGACATGAGTGGTCAGGCTGGAGAAGAGGAGGCTGAGGGCAGAGCTCATTGCTCTCTGCAGCTCCCTGCAGAGAGGTTGGAGCAAGGAGGGGACAGCCTCTGCTCCTTGGTGGCAAAGGACAGGAGCAGAGGAAATGGTTCCAAGCTGCCTCAGGGGAGGGTCAGGCTGGATCTCAGGAAATATTTCTGCACTGGAAGGGTTCTCAAACCTTGTCACAGGCTGCCCAGGGCAGTGCTGCAGTCCCCATCCCTGGGGGTGTTGCAGCAGCTGTGGAGCTGGAGCTCAGGGACATGGTTTAGTGCTGAGCCTGCAGTGCTGGGTGGAGGCTTGGGTTGGATGATCTTGGAGGCCTCTCCCAACCAGAGATATGCTGTGGTGCTGTTTCTCCTCTCTGCTGTGCAGTGCATCTGCCTGTATCATAAATGGCTCAGCCTCAGCAGACACATTTCTGCCCTTCTGCTGCGATGTCATCGAATGCCTCTGCAGGAACAGCCTTGAGTGCTCTTATTTGCTCTACTTTTGCATTACCTTCTTTCTTCCCCAGTTGTGGCAGGTTTTAGGGCAAATGATGATGCTTTGGTCATGCTTTCTGGTCCCTGAGTCTCTACTCAATCTGTCTGTAACCAGCTTCGTTCTTGGCAGGAGAAGTGCTGGGCTGAGCCATGCTTGCACTGGCACTCACTGCTTCAGAGGTGCTGGGAGAAAAGGCTGTGTTTGGGTGTGCTGCTGGAGACCTCCTTTAGTTGAGGTCCACTCATGCTGGTGAGCTTGCAGCTCTGTGCAGAGTGTGGTCAGTGAGTGCACTGGAGCCCCACTGCTCATGAACCATCAAGTGCTGTGCCACAGCTGTGTGATGGGCACCCTGAGCCGCAAAGGTGATCTGACCCATCTCAGGTTTGTACCTACAGAAATGTGAATGTGGCAGGTTCACAGAGCTGGCAGTTCCTGAAGATTGGGTGCTGAGAGGGTAGCACTGTTTGGAAAACAATAACCATTCCCAAAAGCTGGGTCTTAGAGGTGACAGAATGGTCAGGGGACTAGAGCAGGGTGGCAGAAGTGCCACTGTTGCTTGTACAATCGTTTGACTCACAGGTGTGACAGCCAAGCCTCCATTTCAACCTGCTTCTGAGCTTCCTGGGCTGTTCCTGTTTAGAAGCCTTCACCATGAGCTTGCAGATGGCTCAGGAACTGAGCAGTTAGGAAAGGATTTTCTTTGGTCTGGTTTCAGAGCAGAGTGGTGATGTGGAGACTGCAGCATGTCACAGCAGGAACCTCCTGGGCTCTTCCTTCTAGTAAAGCCTGCTGCATGGAGGAGGAGGTTTAGATGTCTTCACAAGTGACTGCTGTGATTTCTGCTGCCTCTGGTCTCAGCCTGCCCATTTGCAGTGCAGTCTGACTGCACTCCTGCCCCACAGTGAACTTTCTCTCACCCTCTAAGTGACTTCTGGAGGGAAGCTCTCTCCTTCCCCTCACTCTTTCAGTGAGCACAAAGAAAGGGGAAGAGCTGTGATCAGTGGGACAGAGTCCAGCTAGAGACCTGTATCTAGTGGAGTCCCTCAGGGGCTGCTACTGGGACCAGCACTCTTCAGTCTATTCATCAATGACCCAGCTGAGGGCACAGAGGGCACTACCAGCAAGTTTGCTGGTGAGAACATCGTGGGAGCAGTGATCACAGCCCTCAGGCTGTGCTGCCGTTCAGTCAGACCTGGACAGGCTGCAGAGCTGGGTGGGGAGGAATGGAATGGAACACAACAAGGACAAGGGCAGAGTCCTGCATCTAGGGAAGAACAACCCTAGGACAGATTGGGGACTGAGCTGTTGGAGAGCAGTGTAGGGGAAAGGCATCTGGGCTGCTGGTGGCCAGAAGGGTGCCATGAGCCAGAAATGTGCCCCTGTGGCCAAGAAGGCCAAGAGCATCCTGGAGTGGATTGGAAGGGCTGTGCTGAGTAGGTCAGAGAGGTTCTCCTGCCCTTCTGCTCTGCCCTGCTGAGGCCTCATCTGGAATACTGTCTCCAGTTCTGGGCCCCTCAGGTCAAGAAGGAACTTGGGGAACTGCTGGAGAGAGCCCAGCCCAGAGCCCCCAAGCTGCTGCAGGCAGTGAACATCTCCTGTGAGGCCAGGCTGAGGGAGCTGGGGCTGGCAGCTGGCAGCAGAGGAGCCTGAGGGCTGCCCTCAGTGCTGTGCTAAAGATGTGCAGGGCAGTGTGGGGAGGACACAGGCAGGCTCTGCCCAGGGGTGGCCAAGGGCAGCAGAAGGGGCACTGGGGGCAAGCTGGAGCAGAGGAGGTGCCAGGGGAACAGGAGGGGAAACTTTGTCAGTGTGAGGGTGCTGGAGCCTGGAGCAAGCTGCCCAGAGAGGCTGTGGAGTCTCCTTCTCTGGAGACTTTCAGACCCTCCTGGATGTGTTCCTGTGTGCCCTGCCCTGGGTGCTCCTGTCCTGGTAGAGGCTTGGAGTGGATGATCTCCAGAGGTTCTTTCCAGCCCCTAACCTTCTATGATTCTGTGAAACCTCTCTGACAGGTCACAGTTTAACAATCTGCTGAGCTTTGTTGGCTTTTTGATCACTCCACTGGAAAATGAACCTTTGTCTCCCTTCTGATTCACAGCTCTCAGAGAAAGATAAACCCTATGTGGATATCCAGGGCCTGACAGCCTCCACCATGGAAATCCTGCTGGACTTTGTATATACAGAAACTGTTCATGTGACAGTAGAGAACGTCCAGGAACTGCTCCCAGCAGCTTGTCTGCTCCAGCTGAAAGGTAATTGCCAAGCATCAGCACAAATGGCAGCATGGCTGCTGCCTGCTTTGTCTGACCCTCGGGACGTTGTGGGAGGAGTGGCCTCTGAGCACTGATGGCAGACTCCTGTTTTGTGCTGTGCTGTGCTCTCATTGCTAGAGGAACTGACCTGACTGGAGAAAATAGATGATAAACCAGAATGTTGGTCCCTGCTGTAGGCTACTCTATTTCTGCCTGAGAATTCTCAAGAGGAATTGTGGGCTGTGGAGCACAGAAATGTTACACTCAGTCAATCTCTAATAGCAAGGAAATCCTAGATCACAGAATGATAGAATGGCTCAGGTTGGAGAGGACCTCAGAGATAATCTGCTCCAAGCCCCTGCCACAGGCAGGGACACCTCTCAACTAGGCTTGGATGCTGAAGGCCTCACCCAGCTTGGCCTTGAACACACCTAAGAAGGAGGAATCCAAAACCTCCTTGGGCAGTCTCCCCACCCTCTACTGAAGAACTTCTTCCTCAGCTCCAGTCTAACCCTGCTCTGCCTCAGCTTCAAGCCGTTCCCTTTCATTCTGTGTCCAGACACCCTCAGGAAAAGCCTCTCTGCAGCCTTCCTGTAGCATCCCTTCAGCTATTGGCAGGCAGCTCTAAGGTCCCCCTGGAGCCTTCTCTCGAGGCTGCACACCCCCAGCTCCCTCATCCTGTCCTCACAGCAGAGCTACTCTAGCCCTTGCAGCATCTTTGTGACCTCCTCTGGATTCACTCTAGCAGCTCTGTGTTTTTCTGGGGACACCAGAGCTGGAGGCAGGATTGGAGGTGAGGTCTCAGCAGAGTGGAGCCAAGGGGCAAAATCTCCTCTTTTGCCTTGTTGCCCACTCTCCTCTGGATGCAGCCCAGCACACAGCTGCCTGCTGGGCTGCATGAGAGCGCTGCCAGCTCATGGTGAGTTGTCACTGGGTGTACCCTGTCTGGATTGTTGACAAGCTGGTTGATGTCATTCCATGAGCACCTATGGAGCCGTCCCAGGCAATGATCCCAAATCTCAGGCAGCAGCAGAGAAAACGCAGAGCTCAGGCAGCTGCAGGCTTTGTTCATGACCTGTGAAGTGCAGTTCACATTAGAGTCTTTTCCTAGTTCCAGAGTTCATAGATCAGAGGATGTTAGGGGTTGGAAGTGACCCCTGGAGATCTTCCAGTCCAACCGCCCCACCAATGCAGGTCACACAGGAACACATCCAGACAGGACTGGAAATGCTCCAGAGAAGATTCCACAACATCTCTGGGTAGCCTGTGCCAGTGCTCTCTGACCCTTACAGTCAAGAAGTCCTTCCTCATGTTGGAGTGGAACTTCCTGTACTGTAGTTTCCATCCACTGCCTCTTGTCCTATGCCAGGGCACAAGTGAGCAGAGGCTGTCCCTGTCCCTTCCTTCCTGACCCCACCCCTCAGATATTTGCAGACGTTGCTCAGATCCCCTCTCAGCCTTCTCCTCTCCAGACTGAACAGCCCCAGGGCTCTCAGCCTCTCCTCTTCAGGCAGTGCAGCAGTCCCTTGTAGCCCTCCCTTGGACTCTCTAGAGTAGATCAATTAGAACAGCAGAGCTCATAGCAGCCCAAACCTTGTGTCTGCTTCTTCATGTCTGCCCATTCCCCCCCCCCCCCCCNNNNTGTCCGCCCTTCCCCCCCCCCCCCCCGAGGTGTTTGCATGCCTGTGTTTCTGTAGTGTTCTGCAGCTGCTTGTCTGGGTTGGGGTTTGATGCTTGTTGTGACCTTTCTCTCCTGACGCCCTGCGCGGAGCAGTGCTCATGCAGTGCTCATGCAGTGCTCATGCAGTGCTCATTCACCACTCCAATCTTCCGTAGGTGTGAAACAAGCTTGCTGTGAGTTTCTAGAAAGCCAGCTGGATCCATCAAATTGTTTGGGCATTCGGGATTTTGCTGAGACACACAATTGTGTGGATCTAATGCAAGCTGCAGAGGTCTTCAGCCAGAAACATTTTCCAGAGGTGGTTCAGCATGAAGAGTTTATCCTCTTAAATCAAGAAGAGGTTGAAAAGCTCATCAAGTGTGATGAAATTCAGGTAAAACCTGAAAAGTACCATTACTGTGCAAAGCATTGAAACCAGCCCAGGCCTCTCACACAGTTCCTGGTTTGAAATGCCATTTCCAAGAAGCTTCTTTTTAATTTTTCTAGCCATGTAATCCAGAATTGATCAGTAATGTGCAGCTCCTGGGTCAGAGCTTGTTGTCACAGGAGCGTTTGTTGCAAAACCATCACAGTGAGTTACCTCTGCAGAGGTCCTACCTTGTGCCCTCCTTTCCCTGGAGGAGCTTTCAGAGGTCACACAGCCAGGCTGTCTCAATGCCTGCATTTCAGAAATGCCCCCAAGACTTGAAGTTCTATTTGTAGACCTTTGCATGCCGCTGAGCAGCAGCAGGAATGCATTTGTCATACCAGGCATCTGGTGTCCTCTGCTGTGATGAGCAGCAGGATGCCTGCTGGTGCAGGGCACTCTGCCTCTGCAGGGAGTTATGTGCAGATTTGGCTCCCCAAAGGCTGTTTTCTGCAGGATTTACTGTCTGGCTGGAAGTTGTGGAATACTTTAATCATAGAATCATAGAATGGTAATGTTGGAAAGGACCTCAAGGATCATCCAGTTCCAACCCCCTGCCATAGGCAGGGACACCTCCCACTAGTACAGGATACTCCAGGCCTTCTCCAACCTGGCCTTGAACACCTCCAGGGAGGGAGCAGCCACAACCTCCCTGGGCAACCTGTGCCAGTGTCTCCCCACCCTCACTCAACTTCCTCCTAACATCCAGTCTAAATCTCCCCTCTGCCAGTTCAAACCCATCCCCCTTGTCCTGGCATTGCCAGACCTTGTCAATAGTCCCTCCCCAGCCTTCCTGTAGCCCCCTTCAGATAATGGAAGGCTACTCCAAAGTCTCCTGGAAGCCTTCTCTTCTGCAGGCTGCAGAGCCCCAACTCTTGTAGCCTGTCCTCATAGGAGAGCTGCTGCAGCCCTCTGATATTTCCTATGAATAAGATGAACATTCCCTGGTAATGGGGAGAGGACTTGATTATTTTATTTTTTTCCTGGAGGTGAACTTTGTTAGGAGTTGATGTTTGCTTCAGTTCTAAAAGAAGTGATTGAAGCAGTCCCTGTGCAGAGTTTGCAGGAACATGAACCCGCAGGAGCAAACCAGTGTAAGTGACACCTGATGGAATTCCTGAAAAGCCAACAAGGGCAGCCAGGGGAGAATTCCCAATGCCTTGAAAGTGGCCTTCTGCCAAGCTACCATCCTCTTGTTAATGAGCAGTCAGGATAACAGTGAAGGGCCCTGGTGCAGGCCAAGGTGAGCAGTGAAGAAAGGTTGCATGGCTTTGGCATTTAAGAGGCCACATGTTTAATGCTGTGGGGGTCTGAGCTTATTTGGGCTGTGCTGAGTACTGATAGAGGAGTTATGCTCAGAAGAGGCAATCAGGAGGAGCTTGAAGGTGACCCCACCAAGCTAAGCAGGCAGGGTGGAAGTTGCTGTGGGTTGGAAGCACTGGCTCAGGCCTTGCAAATACACAGTGATGTGTGGGTTTCTTGGAGCACCTTGAGAAGGGGGAATGAGCCAATCTAGCTGTGTCTCTGCAGTGCTGGGGTGAGGTGCTGCTGAGGGAGCCCTGGGAAAGCCCCTGGCTGCTCAGGGGATATCATGCCAGGGCCTCTCTGTGAGGCTGTGTTCAGTGTTGCTTGGCAAGCAAAGCAAACCAGCAAAAGCTTGAAGTGTATCAGAGGAGAGTCAGTTTGGAGGGAGTGAGAGATTACTGCATTAGAGGAGGATGTGGGGGGGGAGGTTGGAATCAATCAAGTGCTCTGCCCTCTTTTTGTGAGCTCTGGTTGTCCTTCCTTTCTAGTTCAAATAGAAAGAGGCCATTTCCAATTACACAAAGATAAATCAATGGCTGGAAGAATTGCCTTACATCATTAACCTCTCTGGCTGCTGCTTCAGAACAGCCTGCAACAGACAGCTTCAAACTGAACTTCAAAGTGGGCCAGGCATGTCTGGGTGGGAAGGCTCAAGCTCCCTTTTACAGTAGCTCCTTTTATATTCATCTTCAATAGCAACTAACAGACCTCGTGATAACAGATTCCTGCCTGGTTTGCTTTTACTTTGGTAGATCTGATGATGTGCAAAAAAGAAAACTAAGCCTGAATGATCCATTCTAGAGCTTTTTACTGTTTGGTAATCCCAGATTTCCAGAGAACCTAAGGTTGTCTATGAGTATGAAGTTTAGGTGGCTTAGTCAGTGTCACCTCTGCAATTCCCGAATGAAGAGAGGACTGAACTAGGCAGAGCAGAAGGTAAACAGTAGCAATGTGTCCCTGGGGTCCCCACCCTGACACCCACTCGTTTATAATTTCTTTAATGTGTGTTGAAATAAAAACCCCTTGAATGTACCTGGGCTGGCTCAGGTGTTGAGGGGGCAGTGCGTGGGCACAGGGTTGTAGAGGGTTAAGGAGACACTGCTCCCTGAAAAGGAAACCTGGTTCTGATCATCTCCACAGTGCTGTGGGCCCATAGCTCCTGCTCTGCTGGGGAGCTGCCCTGCGGGTCCCTGCCGGTGGCTGTGCTCTCGCAGCAGCGGTGGCTCCCAGCTCCTGGCTCTGCTGCCTACCGCAAAGCTGAGACGCCTGCTGACGGTGGTTGGGCTCAGCTGTAAGGACAGAACAAACACTGTCCAAAGGAAAGGAAAATGAGGGAACCTCCAAGTGCCTGTAGCTGCAGCCGGTGGGTGTTCCAGAGCAGGCTCTCGCTGGGGGCACCCTGCCCTCTTGCTGCCTGTGAAGCAGTGCCAGCAGCCTGGGTGCTGTCCGTTCCACGGCGGCAGCTGAGACCTCCTGCAGTCTGATCAGCCTGTGCCTGCTCCTTGCAGGTGGACTCCGAGGAGCCAGTTTTTGAGGCGGTTATAAACTGGGTGAAGCACTCGAAGAAGGAGCGGGAGGCGTCGCTGCCGGAGCTGCTGCAGTACGTGCGCATGCCGCTGCTGACGCCGCGCTACATCACCGACGTCATCGACACCGAGGTACCCCCTGCCCTGCCTGCACTCTGCTGCAAGCTGCCTGCACTGCTAGGGCTTGCTGCTGCTCAGCCTGTGGAGCTGTCCCTGTTCAGCTGCAGCACCCACAGCCACACACAGAATCACACAATAGCTGTGGTTGGCACTCATCCAGTCCAACCCTTGACCAAGCACTGCAGGCTCAGCACTAAACCACATCGCGTAGCTCCAGCTCCAAAGCTGCTGGAACACCCCCAGGGATGGGGACTGCAGCACTGCCCTGGGCAGCCTGTGACAAGGTTTGAGAACCCTTTCAGTGCAGAAATATTTCCTGAGATCCAACCTGAGGCAGCTTGGAACCATTTCCTCTGCTTCTGTCCCTTGCCGTGAAGGAGCAGAGGAAGCTCCTTGCCATCAAGCTCACTCCTCAGTCCAGCCTCCCTTCAGGGAGCTGCAGAGAGCAGTGAGCTCTTCCCTCAGTCCCCTCCAGTCTGAACACCTCCAACTCCCTCAGCCCTTCTAGTAGGTGATACTCAGCAGGAATTGCTGAGAAGCTGCAAGCAGTTACAGGTTGGCAGCTGGCAGCATGCCCTGTCCAGAGCAGTTGGTTGCCATCTCTGAGCTGTGCAGCACCTCTCTGGTGCCATCCATTAGATTCCCTAATAAGAGTGCTCTGCCTGTAGGTCTCCTACTCTGTGATTAGGGTTGCTGCTGTGCAATCTTAGGGAGAAATTGGCTCCCCAGATGTTGGTTTAGGTGCATTTGCACCCAGAGTGCCAGGTTGGAAGAGACCCCAAGGATCATCTGGTCCAACCCTTCTAGGTGATGGCAGAGTTGAAATAAGCTGGCCCAGCAGTCTGGAAAGCTGAGCCTTCAAACTGTCCAGCTCAGTAGAATCCACTGGTTTCCTTGGGAGGTGATTCAAGTGTCCAGCTGTCCTCATGGGAAACATTTCCTTATGGAGCCCAATGGGAATGTCCCCAGCAGTAACCTGTCCCCATCACCCCTTCTCTTCTCCTTGGGACTCCTTGTACAAAGGGAGCCTCCATCCTCCTGGCAGCCTCCCTTTATGTCCTGGGCCATGGCAATAAGGTCTCCCCTGAGCCTTCTCTTCTCAAGGCTCTCCACTCTCTCAGTCTTCCTCATGTGGCAGGGCTGCCAGGCCCCTGGTCATGCAGATGGCAAAGCATTGCCTTTGGAGGTAGGTGAGGAGGACAGCAGCTGTGTGGGTCTGGGGCCAGCACACAGCCACATCTGCTGCTTTGTGTGACTAGATTGCTGCAGAGGCAAAGCAAGCTGTGGGTGATGATAAGAGGTAATTGAGCAACAGAAGGTTCATTCCAAACAGGAAGTGTTGCTGACCCCATGCAAGGTTTGACAGGAAGGACAGAAAGTTCAGGCCATCATTCTGGTTTGGTTGGGGGGTGAGGTAAGCAGTGGTTGGTAGACCTGTTCACTCTGCAGGTGTACACATGCTGAGGACACAGAGAAATGGCTGAGGCAGCAGCATTCCTCTGCTGGGAAGCAACTGCCTTTTACAGGTGTTCTTAACTAGGGCAGCTGACAGGCAGTGAAGCTGTCCCAGAGCTAAAGGTTGTTGTGGTCCACTTCAAACTGAAGCTACCACAGAAGGAACTGGTACCAAACCAGTGAGGGCTGTTCCCAAAGCAGCCTGGGATGGTCTGCAGGCAAGGCCTGAGCTTTGCTGCTGCACAGCACAGCTTCTGTGGTCTGCAGGTGACACACACTGCTGGGACATCATTTCAGGGCAGCAGAGGCAGTAGAGTGCTGGCCCTGTGTGCCACCCTGTGCTCTGCACACTCTGCCACTTGTGCACAAGCACCAAGAGCTTGTGAAAGTCAGTCTTAGTGCAGCAGTTCACAGCACCAGTCCTCAGTCAGGGAGGTTGGAACTAGGTGATCTTTGAGGTCCCTTCCAACTTTACCATTCTGCAATTATGAAAGGAGAGGAGCCTGTCCTTGGGCTCCAGTGCCTCCCACTCAGACCTTACTTCATCTACTGTCACTTCCCTGCTCCATGCCCCAAGTGCACAAGGATGATGCCAGCAGCACCAGCCAGACTGCTTTGTTGTGCTGTGCTCTTCATTTCCTCTTTAATGGCAACTGTGTGCTCAGAATTGTTTGTGTGGGGCAGCTCCAGCCAGGCTGACTTCAGGTCATCATCATCACCCACAGCTTGCTTTGCCTCTGCAGCAATCCAGTCACACAAAGCAGCAGATGTGGCTGTGTGCTGGCCCCAGACCCACACAGCTGCTGTCCTCCTCACCTACCTCCAAAGGCAATGCTTTGCCATCTGCATGACCAGGGGCCTGGCAGCCCTGCCACATGAGGAAGACTGAGAGAGTGGAGAGCCTTGAGAAGAGAAGGCTCAGGGGAGACCTTATTGCCATGGCCCAGGACATAAAGGGAGGCTGCCAGGAGGATGGAGACTCCCTTTGTACAAGGAGTCCCAAGGAGAAGAGAAGGGGTGATGGGGACAGGTTACTTCTGGGGACGTTGCAAACAGGGAGTGATGCTGACCACATACAAGGCTTCACAGGAAGGACTGCCAGTCTCCCTCCTCACACATGCTTCTGCTGGCTTAGATGTAGCAGCATTGGCTTTGCCTTAGCTTTCCAGTGTAGTTATTGTGGAAGCTGCAGTGCCAGTCTTGGTTTGAGATCTGAGCCAGCTCCTCCCAGCACTCAGTGTTTGCATTCCCTCATGTGCACCATGGCACTGCTGGCCACAGCCTCTACACAACTCACTCCTGTGCTGTCTCAGCTGCTGAGGGCTGCCTTCAGGGCAGTGCTTCTGAGGGCTCTCCCAGCAGCTGGCCTGTAGCAGTGACTCTTGTTTTCCCTCAGCCCTTCATACGGTGCAGTCTGCAGTGCAGAGACCTCGTGGACGAAGCTAAGAAATTTCACCTTCGGCCTGAGCTGCGGAGTCAGATGCAAGGCCCCAGGACAAGAGCACGTCTAGGTGAGCAGCAAAGGACAGGGCACTGAGAAGGTCTGGGGCCCTGGCAGGTGTTGTGTTGTCCACCACATCCAGTGCCCTGTCGCTGTGCTGAAGTGCCTCACAGCAGTAACTCGTCAGCCCAGTGCCTGTGCTGCAGAGGGGACTGGAGCAAAGGCCAGAGTGGCTTTTTCCTCAGAGCATAATTGCTTGCTGGCTGTGTGCAGACCACTTGGCTGCCTTTTATCCCAGACCTCTGCTGTAACCATAAAACCAGTGCTCAGAGTTGCAAATGCCTCCAGATATGTCTGTCTCGGCATTCAGCTGCCTGTGTAGGAAGTTTCCTCCTGTTTAAAGGCAGGTGTCAGTGTCAGGAGCAGAAAGAGCCATGAGGTGAGAGGCAGCAACTGTGAGGTTTTCACCAGGGAATCTCAGAGGGGAAGGCACAAGAAGGGAGATGGAGAGGTCCTTTTCTTTCAGAGGTACTTTTCTGTTCTCCCTAACCTTGTTAAGGCAAACAAATGCTGATTTCTTCCTCTGTTTTAGTAACCACTCCCAAGCACGGTCCCCGGATTGCTGGGGAAGCGCTTGGCTCAGGGATGTTGGGTTTGTTGTGACTGTGGCCATTGTTCACCCAATGCCCAGTCTCCTCAGACTCACTCTCAGGACACTCTGCCACATTTATCCCAGACACACTCACAGGACACTACCTGCTCTTCCCGCAAGCAGACTTCTCTGTGTGCTCTACAGTGCTTCTGCTGGTGTTGTGGAGAGGGACTGTGACAAACCCTTTTGGCCATTTCCTCTCTACACTGTTTTAGGAAACAACAACTGAAAGAGGAGGGCAAATTAGGTTTGTCAGAGAGACACATTGATAACCATTATTGGCCTGAAGGGAGAAGTGTTCTGATGTCATTTGACCTGTAGCATACTCCAGGCCACAAATTGTCTCCTCTCTTTGTGGAAACATCCTACCTTGATTTCAAGAATCATAGCATGGCTCAAATTGGAAGGGACTTCAGAGAGCATCTACCCCAACCCCCTGCCATTGGCAGGGACACCTCTCAACTAGCCCAGGTTGCTCAAGGCCTTATCCAGCCTGGCCTGGAGCACCTCCAGGACGGAGGCATCCACAGTCTCCCTGAGCAGCCTGTTTCAGTCTCTCATCGCTCTTGTACTGGAGAACTTCCTCAGCTCCAGTCTAAGCCTGCTTTGCCTCAGCTTCAAACCATTCCCCCTTGCCCTGTCTCTAGATACCCTCAGGAAAAGTCCCTCTGCAGCCTTCCTGCAGGATCCCTTCCTGCAGCTCGGCTCAGATAAATTTCAGTTTGTTCCTAGTTGAAAGACTTCACATCACCAAACTGCTTTAGTGCTTCATTGTGCAGGTTAAAACTCTTGCACCTTGCTACTGAGGTTCATCTTCTGGCTTCAGCCCTACCTTTTTGAGCTGACTCAGTGCCACCTGCTCTCAACTGCTCTTTTACTACACATCACTGACAAACTGTGACCAGGTTGTTTATTAACACTGGGTGGGATAGACTGAAGTGGTTGTGCTTCCAGCTGCTCTGCTGAGTGGGAGCCTTTCCTAACTGTTGGTGGAGCATTTTGTGAATCCTTTGCAGCTGTGAGTTTTTTCCCTAACATCATTCTTTGTCCTCTGCTCCTGTTAAATCTTTGTTGCTTGGTGTTCAGTAGTTCTGTGGTGAAAAGCTGGAGAGATCTGAAGTGGAGCAAAACTCCGTGTTACAGAAAAGGGCCCAAGGGACTCAGGAGGTGCTCATCTACTGCTGGAGCTGATAGAATCCAGCCTTCAAGAAAGTCTTTGTGAGGGGAGTGGGAGCTCTGCAGGTCCCACTCAATCAATCATTGCTCAATGGCTACAGAAGAAAGAAGGAAAAATCAAGAGACCACCTCAGGAAAAAACAGGAGAGGGAAAGCAGCTTTGAAATCACATACACAAGGGGAAACTCCTGGGAAAATATTCCATTGATCTTTTAGGCTTCAGTCAGCCTGAGTTGTTTGTCAGTGAAGAGATGACCAAAGATGCCATGTGGTCTGGATGCAAACAGGTGCAGAAGGCCTGGTTTTGTGAGGAGGCTGCAGGGGAGCAGCCACCCCCCTGCAGCTTTCTTGGGGGCAAGAGGACTGGGAAAAATCATGGAAGGAGTGCAAAAGAAGGTCAAAAGGAGCCAGCTCCACACCTAGCCTAGCCAACTTGTCTTCCCTAAGTGCCTTTAGTGCTGGGAGGAGCAGCCTTGCAGCAGCCAGCTCCCAGCACCTGGGCTTGCCTTGCTGCCACGCACCCTGCAAGAGTTCCTCTCTCTTTCCTTCCCCATAGAGGATGGAGAATCCCAAGTCCAGGTTTGGTGCATGCTTCAGAGCAGAGATGGAAGCAGGCATTTCAGGGTAGTTTGTGCACTGAGGAAGGCTAAGGTGACTCCCCTGTGGTGACCCTGTGGCTTTGCTGTCCCTCTCTGTTCCAGGAGCTAACGAGGTCCTGCTGGTGATCGGTGGCTTTGGCAGCCAGCAATCACCTATCGACGTTGTGGAGAAATATGACCCCAAGACTCAGGAGTGGAGTTTCTTGCCAGTAAGGACCCACTTTGGACCACCACCGGCTGTGATCTAACACTGATCCCATAGCAGCAGCTCTGTGGTGTTTCCCTTTGCCTTCTGCTTGGAATTTCTGGCAGAAATGCTTCTGCATGGCTGAGGTTTGAGTGGCGAGAGCTGGAGCTGCCTGGTGTTTGCAGATCTGCTCAGGGAGCTGTGTGCGAGGTGGTTGTCATGTTCCTGAGCCTGCAGGGACCCACAGCTTTGTGGTGGGAGGGAGAGCTGTGATCTGCTTCTCATAGGGCTGCTGAGCTTTGAGGTTAGTGATGAGAACTGAAATGTCAATAGGAGCAGTGGGAGCAGCCCTGCTTCCAGGTGGGCTGCATGATTCTGCTTCCACTGTTGCTCAGCATAATGAGAGACAGAACTCCTGCCCTGAGAACTATTCCTACCCAATTTCAAAATCAGCTTTATCACTGTGAGGTGGTGGAGAACTGTCTCTTCTTTAATAGCACTGAAGCACCTGGTACCCCTAAACCCTCTCCTCCTTTGGAGCCTTCATGGAATATGCTAAATCATTTTCCCCTTAACAGGGAGTCAGTGGGAGGCTCACAAACCTGCAGGGTGCAGGAGCAGCACAAGATAAATGACACTGAGTGCAGACTACTATAGTGCAGAGAGAGGCCACGGGGAGAGGGCAGGGCAGAGGGAGGCAGAGACGGTGGTTGGGCCTCAGGCGTTGGAGTGCTGCTTGCTCTCTGCCAGCGGGGCCAGAGCAGCAGAAGGGGATGGGGGAGCCATGGTTGGTCTCCACCTGTGGGTGTCTTGAGCTGCATCTCACCCCTGCCGCAGAGCATCACCCGCAAGCGGCGCTACGTGGCCACGGTGTCGCTGCACGACCGCATCTACGTCATCGGGGGCTACGATGGGCGCTCGCGGCTCAGCTCAGTGGAGTGCCTGGACTACACCTCCGACGAGGATGGCATCTGGTACTCTGTGGCACCCATGAACGTGCGGCGAGGCCTGGCTGGAGCCACCACCCTGGGAGGTAGGTCCTGCTCACCGTGGTGACAGAGCAATGTCCTGAGGTGCCCTCAGCTGCTCTCTGCAGAGTAGGATGGCTCCGGGGGAGGAGGTGAGTCTGAGGTTCTGCTTGCTCAGCAGTGGGATGTAGAAGTGGAAGAGTCCCACTCGCATCCTGAGAGGAACTCTGCCTCTACTGCATCCCTGCAGCATGGGGGAGAGAGGCTGTGAGGGGAAAGCTCTTGGAGTGGGGACTGCGTCATGTAGCTGAGTACAGCAGTGAGCATCCAGCACTGGGGAGAGGCTGAGATGAGCACCTGCAGAGAAGGTGTTAGGGGTTGGATTGGATCCTCCCCAAAAGCCTTTTCTGGAACTCTACCCTCCAAAGAGTAATTTCACTGCACATGGAACTTGGAAGCAAAAATGGAATTGCATCAAGAGCAGCATGGCCAGCAGGGCAAGGGAGGGGATTCTCCCCCTTGACTCTGCTCTCATCAGACCCCATCTGGAGTACAGTGTACAGATCTGGAGCCCCCAGCACAGGAAGGACTTGGAACTGTTGGAGCAGGTCCAGAAGAGGGTCACAAAGATGCTCAGAGGGCTGCAGCAGCTCTCCTATGAGGACAGGCTACAAGAGTTGGGGCTCTGCAGCCTGGAGAAGAGAAGGCTTCCAGGAGACCTTAGAGTAGCCTTCCAGTATCTGAAGGGAGGGCTACAGGAAGGCTGGGGAGGGACTATTGACAAGGTCTGGCAATGCCAGGACGAGGGGCAATGGGTTTGAACTGGCAGAGGGGAGATTGAAACTGGATGTTAGGAGGAAGCTCTTTACAGTGAGGGTGGTGAGGCACTGGCACAGGTTGCCCAGGGAGGTTGTGGCTGCGCCCTCCCTGGAGGGGGCTAAGACCAGGTTGAAGGAGGCCTTGAGTGAGCTGTGCTAGTGGGAGGTGTCCCTGCCTATGGCAGGGGGTTGGAACTGGATGATCCTTGAGGTCCCTTCCAACCTTACCATTCTGTGATTCTATTTACAGAAAGAAACTAAATGTAGGAACATCAAAGACAATAAAGATGTACAAAGTAGATTTGCATCCACATGTACAGCCTAACAACACAGGCTTCCCTGTACCCTCAGGTCAGCTCCTTTACCCCCTCCTGGCCTACACAACTACATGAGCTCCCTTTCCACCCCACACTGTATCCTATGGAATCCAAAATGGAGAAGCTGCAAGGTCAGAGGGAGGAAAGCACAGCCTGAAGCCAAGTGGAGCAGTGAGGAAGAGAGAGGTAGTAGCTTGTTCCACAGAGCATAAACTACTTCAGCCCAACCAAGTGAGGTGAATTTATCTTTATTATGAATTGAGCTCTGAGGAGTCCACCCCTGTTGGACTGTCTGAAACCTCTGGAAGATTCTGCTTACAACTGCATTTAATTTCAAACAGTAACAGAAGGGTTCTTGAGGCAGATTTGAAAGGAGAAAACAACTTCACTGAGAACAGCAGAACACTTCAGCTTGCTCATGCTGGCAGAGCAGAGGCCAGGAGGGGAAAGGACTGTTCTCTGTGAGCACAGCTTAGCATGAGAAGGAAATGGGCAGTGCAAGTGTCAAGGAACAACAAATGGTTATGAACAGGACAGAAAAGAGTTGGGGTGAAAATGAGGGGTTGCAGCTATTAGCATAGCAGTGACTCCAGTGTGACTCTGGTCTAATGGCTTGGGTAGAAAAATCTTAATCCTTGGCATTGGTGAAATATTACCCAGGCAGGTTGTTGGTGTGTTAGGAAGGCAGTTTGGTAGGAGTGCAGCTGCTCTGTGAAAGCACTGCATGAGTTAGGTACTCCAAGATAAGAGCAGTCCCTTGGTGACCCAGGCTTGGCCCATGATGGCCCAGGCCTGTCCCGAGATCACAGAATTACAGAAACATTCAGGTTGGAAAAGCCTCCTGGGATCAAGTCCAACCACTGACCCTGCTCTGCACAGTTCATCCCTGAACTATATCCCAAAGCACTGCATCCAAACCACCTTTAAACCCCTCCAGGGATGGGGATTCCGCCACTTCCCTGGGCAGCCTGTGCAATATCAGACCACTCTTGTTTCCTCGTGTCCAGTCTAAACCTGCCCTGCTGCAGCTTCAGGCCATTTTCTCTTGTTCTATCACTAATTACCCTTGAGAAGAGACCAGCACCAACCTCTCCACAGCCTCCTTTCAGGTAGCTGTAGAGAGCAGTGAGGTCTCCCCTCAGCCTTCTCTTCCTCTAACCAGCCCCAGCTCCTTCAGTCACTCCTCACAAGATTTGTTCTCCAGGCCCTTCCCCTCCCTTGCCCTCCTCTGCACTGGCTCCAGTTACTCCACATCTCTCTTGTATGGAGGTGCCCAAAACTGGGCACAACACTGGAGGTGTGGCCTCAGCAGTGCTGAGCACAGGGGCACAATCACCTCCCTGCTTCTGCTGGGCACAGCATTTCTAATGCCAGCCAGGATGCCGTTGGCTTTCTTGGCCACCTGGGCACTGCTGGCTCATATTCAGCCTGTCCCTTGGTGACCCAGGCCTGTCCCTTGGTGACCTAGACTGTCTTGAGTCTTCTTTCCTTTTGCTGCCAGGGTGTTTAGTCCATGTAAGCATCTACCCTGGGCAGGTGGTGACGACCCTCCTGACAGGCAGGGTTTGGCCATGGCAGCGTTTTGGGTTCTGCAGCTTGGAAATAAGCCCTGGGGTGTGCCAGTTCTTTCATCTGTGGGCAGGAGGCAGAGCCGAGGCCACCTGGGTTCCTGGAGTTGGTTTGTGGGGTCTGTGTGTGGGTGAACAAGGAGAGGCAGCAGGAGGAACTGCTCTGCCTTGGCTGCCACCATGCTGCCATCCGCAGCGCTTCCTGTGCCCCGCAGGCCCCGGTGTGGTTTTGCCTGCCCTGTGGAGCCGCCGGCTGCGGGCGCGTGCCCGGTGCCCGGCGGCTGAGCGCAGGCTGTGCCCCACCTTGCAGACATGATCTACGTCTCCGGAGGCTTCGACGGCAGCCGGCGGCACACCAGCATGGAGCGCTACGACCCCAACATCGATCAGTGGAGCATGCTGGGGGACATGCAGACAGCGCGGGAGGGAGCAGGGCTGGTTGTGGCTAACGGAGTCATCTACTGTCTGGGTAGGTACCCCTGGCACCTCTGGGCACTCTGCAAAGGCACAGCCTGTGGGGAGCACCAACCCTGTCACGTCCAGGTTAGAAGTTTAACCTCAGCGAGCACCACACGGCACTGGGCGCAGTGCCTCTTGGCGCTACTGCTGCCACGGTGGCTTGGGCTGGAGCTGTCACAGAGCTGCAGGGAGTGCTGCCAGGAGCAAGCTGGGCACATTAGCCAGTGCTGGAGGGATGGTTGAAGCAGGGGGAATAACCTGAGCTCTGTAGGGACTGGGCAGTGGCTAAAATAGCCCAAAGGGGAGGCAGGCAGCTGCAGGGCAGAGGCTGTATCTGCTTCACACAAAGTCACCCTGGCTGTAGTGCTCCACAAGTGTCTCCCGAGCTGTCCCAGCTCCTTCCTGTAGCACTCATTTCACCTTCACAAGCTCAGGGCAGCTGTGAGCACAGTGAGGGTGCTGCAGGGCAGTCACTGGAGGCTTCCGTAAGCTTGTTCTGGGGCCCAGAAAAGCAGCCCTGCACTGTACCCACATCTGCAGTCCTATTCCTGGAGAGTCACAGATGTTGGACACTGATCTGAGGGTTTGGCTTCCATCTCTCAGATTACTTTTCCTCACACTGCTCCCCAAGGCAGGCACCAGCACACTGCTGCTTCGCTGGAGCTGCACAGTGACATTTCCTGGTGTTCTCCTGTGAGACAACTTACTGAACTCCCAACCTACACTTGGTGTGGCCTCTTAGCATCAGCTAGGCCACAGCACACAGTCCGAGCCAGTGCCAGGTCTGCTTTAGTAGGACAGCAACAACCTGGGCATCAGCTGTGTTCAGCAGGGCAGTGCCAGTCTGGTTGTGCTGATTTGGAGAGGGGATGGCCTGGGCAGTACAGGGGCAGAGCTTGCTGAGGCTCTGCAGGCTGCACAGATCCTCCCTCTGCTGCTAGCTACAAGGTGAGGCTGTACTGAGGCTGAGCCAGGCCTGTGCCTGCTCTCTGCATTGCAGCTGTTTCGTAGAAGTCTAACCCCTGGCTTGCTGCTGTGCCTTGTTGCAGGTGGCTATGATGGGCTGAACATACTGAACTCTGTGGAGAGATATGATCCCCACACTGGGCACTGGACAAATGTCACCCCGATGGCCACGAAGCGCTCAGGTGAGAGCCCTCAGTGCCTTCAGCTAAGAGTGAGGAAGCAGCCACTGCTGGCTTGTTCTGCTGCCCTGGGCATGGAGGCTCACCCTTGTAGGTGGTTTGGCTTTGAGAAGGCTGATTTTAGGACATACTGGCTGAACCTCCCCCAAGGACCTGGTGTCCCCATCCCATGCTGAGGTGTGTGTGAGTGACAGGGAGGGAGAGGCAATCTGAGGCTTCTGTACCTAGGAACAGTGCCTGGCATGGGGGCATGACAGACCACAGGGCAGGAGAATTGGACACTGCTAAGTCACTGCACAGGGCACTGCAAAGGCTCCTGCAGGCTGCTCCTCAGTTCAGCTCTGGAGCCAGCAGGAGAGCAGAGCACCACTGCCAGAGCAGGGTCACACTGCAGCAGTCTTAGGTAATGAAACACATTGATTATGCCCTGCCAGCCCCCAGTCTGCTGCTTGCCATTTGTCTGAGCTGTAGCTAGGAGAAAAATGCACCTTTGGCCCTCCTTGTGAAGTACCTCCCTGTCTCAGCTCTCCTTTCTCCAAGGAGCTCCTATGTGCTCTGCACCTCAGGCCACCTGCCCCAGACCTTCCTGGCTGTGCTGCCCAGCAGCTGTGGCCCTGCTCAGCCAGCTGTGGCTGGGCTGCATGCTCAATGCTGCACAGCTCTGTGGCTTTCGGTGGAATGGTTCTGCTGCACTTAGACTCTTCTGAAGCCCTTCTGAAGCTGCTTTTGCTCTTGTCCTTGCCAGAACTGTCTTTTAGCCTGCCCAGGCAGCACTGCCTGTTTCTTCCCTGCTGCTGTGTTCTTGCTCAAGCAGCAGTGCTGCATGCCAGCTAAAGGTGGTCTCTGTTCTCAAAGCATTTCAGCTTCCTTCTGCCTGCACTGGCAGCAAACCCCCAAGCTTTAAATATGAAATCATTTAAATGTTAAGCATCACTGCTGTGACAGGCCTGTTGCTGTGAAGTGTGGGCTGGAAAGCATTTCCCAGGTGCCAAGGAAGGATTTGGTTTAGAAGTTGGTTGCTTTCCAGACCCAGGCAGACCTCGCTTTCAAACACAGGAGAAAGTCCCTGGAGTTTCCTGTGTCAGGCAGCCTGGAGAACCTGCCCACAGCTCTCCAGGAAGCTGAAGGATGGGACAGCTTTGCCCAAGGGCTCTGTACTCTGTGTCCCAGAGGAGGCAGCTTGAGACAGAACCAAAGCAAGGAGCTCAGGAGTTTTCCCCAGGCTTTTCCCAGTTCCATGCTGACTGCCCACAAGACCTGGAGGCTGCTGGTGGCAGAGCATCAGCCCTCAGAGCAGGCTCCTCAATGCTGCAGGCGAGTAGGAGCACTGTGAGGCTCTCAGCCCAGCCAAATTCCTTCCTCAGGGCTGTGACCTGGGGCACTGAGATCTGGAACAGAGCTGTGCCCAAGAATATTTCCTGCCCCCGGCTTTTCTTGCTGCCATTCTGTTTGCTAACACCCCCAGGTACTGACAGCTCAGGTACCAGCTGCACTCACAGCCTCCATCCTGCTCTTAGTTCCAGTCCATCCGTCCTGGTGACCTGGATGTGTTCCTGTCTGACCTGCCCTTGGTGACCCTGCCTTGGCAGGGGGGTTGGACTGGATGATCTCCAGAGGTCACTTCCAGCTCCTACCATTCTGTGACCCCTTGGACACTGCAGGACTTCTGCTGCTGCAAGACTTTCAACACTCTCTACAGCTGTCTGCATGCAGACCAAGACCAGGAACTAGCACTAATCTTGTGTTGTCCTCCTTGTTTCTCTTAGGACAATTCTGGAAGTAGGCTGTTTCAGAAACCTTGGCCCAGACCCAGCATTCCTGATGAGATCTTGGTCTGGCCAAAGTCTTCCTCACTGAAGCTGTCAGGCCATTGGGGCAGCCTGGCTGCTGCCAGCTGCTTGGGTGCTCTGAGAAAGGACACAGTGCAAGTGAGGTTGCATTGAGTGATTCAGAAAGTCTCTGACTTTAGTAAAGGCTCTTAGGAAGTCTCTTGTTGGCTTGTAGAAGAAAGAGATCAGTGCCCAGGAGCTGCAGGCTTGTTCCCTTCATAGTGTTCACCATGCAGCAGTTCCCTGCTGATGGAGGCAGCCTGACAGGGTCTCCTCTGCTCTCCAGACACAGCCTCAAACAGCAGCCACTGCTGGCAGGAGCACCTGAGGCCACCACTGCCTGCTGTGCTCTTTGGTGCTTCACCTGGTGAGGAGCAGAAGCTGGCAGAGGTTTATTTGCTGCTGTTGTCACAAGCTCCCAGCTGGGCCAACTGCCTGGTGGCAAGAATGGCTGTGTGGACCCTTGCAGCTCTGAGACTGTGCTCGGGACAGCAGTGCTGCTTTCCCTGCCCCCCAGGGGAGCAACGTTAGAGAAACCTCTGCTCCAGCTTCCCAGGGAGCAGCATCAGGGGCTGGGTGAGATCAGGGAGCCAGAACCAGCAGAGAACTCAGTGGTGGCAGTCCCAGCCAGGTGCCCAGCAACAAAGCCAGCTTGTGCTGCTCTGGTCAGAGGTCACTCAGCCAAGGTGGACACCTCCTGTTGCTGCAGTGCTGCTCAGTCTCCCTTTGGCAGAGCTTCAGCAGCTTTTTGTGGTGGCAGACAGCAGCAGAAGCCAGGGGCCTGTGCCAGCTCTCCTGTGAGAGACGCAAGCACGAGAAAACGTGCTGAGGAGGCTCTGTCCTGCGGTGAGCCCCGGGCATGGCGCTGAGGCTGTGCCATCTCCTCTCCCTGCAGGGGCTGGCGTGGCGCTGCTGAACGACCACATCTACGTGGTTGGGGGCTTTGATGGCACTGCCCACCTGTCCTCTGTGGAGGCCTACAACATCCGCACTGACTCTTGGACGACTGTGACCAGCATGACGACCCCGCGCTGCTACGTGGGCGCCACGGTGCTGCGGGGCAGGCTCTACGCCATCGCAGGGTGAGTGCCGCAGCGACGGCCCCTTGGGGCCTGGCTCTGGAGGGGTCTGTGTGAGAGCTCAACACACTGAGGTTATCTTACTTTACTCTTTTACTCTCACTGAATTGGAGAAGAAAATACAGAGAGGTTGTATTTCAAAATGTGCAGGAATGACTGCTGGAATGGGCTGCCCAGGGAGGTGGTGGAGTCAGCGTCCCTGGAGGTGTTCAAGGCAGGTTTGGACGTGGCACTTGGTGCCATGGTCTGGTCTTGAGGGCTGTGGGAATGGGTTGGACTTGATGAGCTTCGAGGTCTCTTCCAACCCTGGTGATACTGTGATACTGTGAGATCTGCCATACATGAATCCTCAACACCTAATACAGATACAGGATACATGAGAATTCCCCCAAAACCTTCCCCCCAAGCAAACCAAAAACCACCAAAAAACCAAAACCTCAGTGCTCATTTTCTCCCACCCCCATTAGGCCCAAGCAGGCCAGATTCACTGCAGCCCTTGGCCTCAAAGGCCATGACCCACAGAGTATTGCTTACCTAGTTACTTAGTTATCCACATCAGGATCCCTTTGGAGAGCTGAAAGGCAGGGAGAAAAGAGAACAAATTGATCTTGCTTCTTAAAGTGTTTGCAGGATTATGGGATTGAATAACATAATTACACTACCTGGAGGCAACCAGTTCATCCCCTGGGATGGATCTTGGTCTCTGTAGTTCTTTTAGGGAGTCTGGGATAACCTGGAACCCCTCAAACCACGACAGGAGGGAGGGAGCTGAGGTGACTCAGTCTGCAGCCCTGCTCCAGCAGCCTTCTGCTCTCATTTTCAAGCTTTATGGGAGGAGACAGCCCACAGCCACTGTGCCCAGCCCAGCCTGATGGTCCAGAGTCGAGACAGGCAGGAGAGCATCAGCAGACAGCGGAAGAGAGCTCAATGCAGTGGATTCATCTCAGGCCCTTCCTGCTGTGCAGCCTCCCAGGAAGGGCTCTCGGTGCCTCAGTCTCTTCCTTCAGCAGCATCCCTCACCTCTGCTTTCCTGTCCTTGCAGATATGATGGCAACTCACTGCTGAGCAGCATCGAGTGCTACGACCCCATCATTGACAGTTGGGAAGTGGTGACCTCCCTGGGCATGCAGCGCTGCGACGCTGGGGTCTGTGTCCTCCGGGAGAAGTGACCTGGGTGGGGCTTACAGAGAACCTTCTGAAAAGTCCGGGCTGGAGGAAGAGTCCCAGGAGATTGCAGTGGCTGTGCTCCAGAGTTGTGGATGCTGTGGGAACTGGCAGCAGAAGAGCAGCTTTCTGTGCTGCTTCTGACTAGAGCATGTGCAGAGCTGTGTCGCCTCTGCAGCCAGTTGAGATCAGGGGCTCTGTGCAGCCGGAGGAAGGTGGTGAAGCAGGTCAGAAGCTGCCTTCTCTGCTGTTCCTGTGGCTCAGCTTGTTGGCAGAACAAAGATGCCCCTGGCCTTGGTGCCAGGCAGCCTGGTGAATGCTCCCAAGGACATGTACATACAGCTGGGTGGGCTCTGCAGCTCCACACAACTCCTCTGGTTGATCTCAGCCATGTGAACCCAACTGCTCTTCTGTTCCAGCTTCTGCCCATCCTGTACATACTGAATGTGTGCCCTGCTCCTGCCACAGTGCAGAGCCAAACTGGGGAGCAGGGCAAGGGGCCCTGCCCTGGAGCTGCATCAGCAGGGCCCTCAGCTCTGCACCTGAAGGAGTCGCAGATGAAAGCTGTCAACTACTGAGACCCAACAGCCTGAGGCTGCAGGGGCAGAGGGCAGGGGGCAAAGCTCATTGCCTGGCATAGCAGCAGGTCTGCAGCGTTCGTGCTCTGCTCAGGGACTCAGCAAGGCTCAGCACATCGCAGCTTCCTCATGAAGCTGGCCAGCCCCAGCTGCAGAGCTCTGCACTTGCTGGCAGCAGGAGCCTTGCTGGGATGCAGCAGTGCCTTTGCTCCCACCCCTGGGGGTAGGTCATCCTGCAGAGCCCTGAAAGTAAGGGACAACTGCTCCTCTCCCTGCAGAACTTGCTGCTCAGCAGCTGGGGTTAGTCCCTGGGCAAGCCTGTGTCCAGCACACCCACGGCAGCCTCCCAGTCAGGCTCCTTGTGTTGACTTTCACCTAGGATCCTTCTGCTTCCTGGGCCAGCTCGGAGTGAAATCCAAGATCCTGTCCTGCCTTTGTCCTCAGCTGTCCATTCCCTAGCACCGCACCCCCTCCACTACCTACCCTTCACCTGCCCCACAAGCCCCAGGTGAGAGCCTCCCCTGCTGCTGACAGAGCTCTCGGCATGTCTCTGTGAGCTCTCCTGTACCATCAGCTTGGCCCCCGCAGTGCCTGGGCTCTGTGTAGTGCTGCTCGTTGAGCTTCCTGCTGACTCCTGCTTGGGGACAGGGTGGGATCAGGGATGTGGTAGCATGACTGTGATGATGCACTTTCAGCCAACGCTCTGACCCTCTGCATTTGTTTCTATCACACTCAAGTGTTCTGTGGTTTTGTTTCCTATGTTTATTTTTTAATGAAAATACAAAGAATAAAATATTTCCTGAGTCAGGGGGAATTCTGCTCCTGTTCTCTGCCTGGCTGCTGGCTGGAGGCTGTGCAAGCCCTGAGATGGAGCAGGCTGCCGGCATCAGCTGTTCTCTGCCCTGCAGCTTCAGGGTGGTCAGGAAGAACAACTCCACCTGCTGAGATCACAGCTCAGGAATGTTGGAGAATGGAGTTGAGTCCAGGTGGGCACCAGTGGAGTTCCTCAGTGCTGGGGCCAGTGATGTTTGGCATTTTTGTCAATGACCTGGATGAGAGGATTGAGTGAGGCACCTGCAGTCAGTTTGCAGAGGACACCGAATTGAGTGGCAGTGTTGATCTGCTGGAGGGCAGCAAGGCTCTGCAGAGGGACCTGGCCAGGCTAGATCCACAGGCAGGGGTCAAAGGGATGAGAATCAACAAAGCCAAGTGCTGGGTGCTGATCTCGGGTCACAACAACTCTATGAAGGCTCCAGGCTTGGGGCACAGTGGCTGGAAACAGCCCAGCAAAGAAAGACCTGGGGGTGCTGGGTGATGGCAGCTGAACATACAATCATGGAATGGTAAGGTTGGAAGGGACCTCAAGGATCAGCCAATTCCAACCCCCTGCCACAGGCAGGGACACCTCCCACTAGCACAGGGCACTCAAAGCCTCCTCCAACCTGGCCTTGAACACCTCCAGGGAGGCAGCAGCCACAACCTCCCTGGACAACCTGTGCCAGTGTCTCACCACCCTCACTGCAAACAACTTCCTCCTAACATCCAGTTTCAATCTCCCCTCTGCCAGTTCAAACCCATTACCCCTTGTCCTGTCACTGCCAGACCTTGTCAATAGTCCCTCCCCAGCCTTCCCGTAGGCCCCCTTCAGATAATGGAAGGCTACTCTAAGGTCTCAGTGCCCAGGTGGGCAAGAAGGGCACCAGCAGCCTGGCCTGGATCAGCAATGGCATGACCAGCCGGAGCAGGGCAGGGATTGTGCCCAGGTACTGAGCATTAGTGAGGCTACACTTTGAGACTGTACCCAAAGGAGTTCAGTTTTGGGTCCTCACTCCAAGGACGACATTGAGGGGCTGGAACAGGTCCAGAAATGGGCAACAAAGCTGGAGAAGGGTCTGGAGAACAGGGCTGGGGAGGAGCAGCTGAGGGAGCTGGGGGTGTGCAGCCTGGAGAAGAGGAGGCTGAGGGCAGAGCTCATTGCTCTCTACAGCTCCCTGAGAGGAGGCTGGAGCCAGGTGGGGGTTGGGCTCTGCTTCCTAGGCTCAGGTGACAGAAGGAGAGAAAATGTCCAGAAATTGTGGCAGGGGAGGGTTAGGCTGGAGATGAGGAAAAATGTCAGCTGCCCAGGGAGGTGGTGAAGAAAGCTGTGGACATGGCACCTCGGGACAGGGTTTGGTGGCCATGGGGCTGTTTGCTTCTCTCCCTTCCTGACCAACCCTGCTGTCCTGCAAAGGCCTCAGAAGGAGTTCAGCTATATCAGTGACCAATGTTGAACAAAACTCTCTGGTCTCTGTTTTTGCTGAAGCTCTGCAAGCTGAAGTGCCAGCATTGGAAATGGGTCACAGCAGGCCATCACCCAGTTCGCAGTGGCCAGCAGAGCCCATCTTTGCCTCCCTGGGATGAGGGTATGGAAAGGAGCTGGCATCTCCAGCTGGATAACGAGCAGCATAAATCTCCATAGCTGAAGACAAGAAAATGTGGAGGCCACTGCTGGAGGCACAACAAAGGGATAAGAAAGTTCCAATTGGAAAGAAGTTGGCTTAGATTCTCACAAGGCAGCAAGAGGGAGGTTCTCTGCTTCATGAGAAGTCCTGGAGAAGATGCTAAAATGTAGAGTTGAAGCATGAATTTCCAAGCCCAGACAGCTGCCACCCAAGAGTGCTGGGAACTGGCCGAAGATGCCCTTGGTAGGTTATTTATCTCTGGAATAATTCCAGAGGAATGTACCTAAGATGAGCCCCACACCAGCAGCTGGTCCTGGAGACCCTGCCACGGGGAGGAGACCATCCCACGGGCTGGGATGCAGCAGGGGTTTGATGGGCAGAGCATCTTTGGGAAGCTGCAGCTCAAGACACTCTGACTGCCAGGTGGTATTGGGGTGCTGATGCAACCTGCAGGACTTCACCTGGGCCACACAGAGGGGTTTGCTTTCCTCTCCCCCACCATCTGAGCGGGTTTTTCCTCCTTACTGATGGTGTCACCACCCAAGTCAGTGTGTCCACTCTTCATGCAGTCAAGCTGGAGCTCTGCAAATGCTCCAGCAGCTTCACAGGGAGACAATTTGCTTCTGCCCAGCCTCAGCTGAGCTCCATTTCTCTGACCACTCTAACACCGCAGGCATCTCCATTCTCATGCCTGGCAAGTGCCTGTCCCTGAGGGGCCCACCTGGCAGACAGACACCACCAGCATGAGACAGCCTCGTCCCAGACCGCAATTGTAGAATCCCAGAGTCGTTTGCGTGGGAAGGAACTTTCAAAGCTCATCCAATCCACTCCCCCCGCATTCAGCAGGGACATTGCCAAATAGAGCAGGTTGCTCAGAGCCCCAAACAACCTGACCTGGAATGGTTCCAGGGATGGGGGGCAGCTCCCCCCAGTTTGGGCAACCTGGGCCAGGGTCTCACCACCCTCCGTGTCACAGCAAGGATCCTCCACGGCGCAGGGGTGCTCAGATTCTGCTGCTCTACCTGCCAAGCGGGGCCGGGAGGCTTTGCCAGGCCCCCAGCACCTTAGCAGAGAAGCTCCAGAGAGGCTGCGGGGTGCTGGGATCACTTAAACCTGTTGGCTCCAGTGCAGGACGGCTCCGGGGCGCTGACGTGACTTAAGCCAGGCGGCTCCGGGTCTCCGCTGGTGCCGAGGCTCCCTGCGGCCGCCGGGCCGGGAGGGGTCGCACTCGCCTCAGCCCGCGCAAGCGTACGCTGCCGCCTGCCGGCGCTGCCCTGGCTCCTGCCGGCGCTGCCCTAGCTCCTCCCGGCGGGCGGTGGCGGGCCCCGGTGCGTCTGCGCGGCTATGGCGGCGGCCTGCGCTGAGATGGAGCCGGCGCGGCGGCATCTCCGTCCTCTCCTCCTTCTCCTCCTCCTCATCCTCCTGCCGCTGCCGACCTGTACTCTGCCGAGCTGGTGTGCGCGCAGGGCCGGAACCTGAAGGCGGTTCTGTGCCAGCGCTGCGGGTCCCGGGTGCTGCTACCCGGCGCCGCCACCTTCGCCCGCCGAGAGGTACCGGGTTGCGGGGAGGGAGGCGAGGGGGAGCGGCACCCCCTACGGCGGGGCAGGGCAGGGCAGAGCTCCCGGGGCGGGGGGCAGGGCGCCCCCTGCGGGCGGGGCGCTGACGCTGTGTCTCCTGCAGCTCCTCCTGCCTGCCATGAGGAAGAAGGCGACGGCGGGCGGCGGCGCCGGGGACGGGGACGTGGTGCGGGAGCACTGGCTGGTGCGCGACATGTTCTCCTTCGAGAACGTGGGCTTCACCCGCGACGTGGGCAACGTCAAGTTCCTAGTGTGTGCCGACTGCGAGGCGGGACCCATCGGCTGGCACTGCCTCGACGACAAGGACAGCTTCTATGTGGCGCTGGAGCGCGTGACCCACGAGTGACACCGGCGCAGGGGACGGGGCCGTGGCCCTGGGCAACCCCCGGGGAGCTGCACTCGGCCACCGGGAATCCTGCCTGCCCTACTGCCCCACGCACTGACTGCGCCTCGGCTGGTTGGCAGCTCACAGCGTGGCTGCCCCGCACCTGACTGACCACAGCCTGCCCCACAGCTTGCCTGACCTGCAGCCCCACTGCCCACCCACGGCTCGGATCCACCAACTGACCCGCCCCAAGCAGTGCGGCACCAGCACTGCCAGCCTGATCCTGCCTGGGACAGGCATTGGTGGTTGGAGGGCCTCCTGTGACCTGCAGGGACAGCTCACCATCACAATTGTGCCATGTAGCTCAACCCCTCACTGCCTGGCAGCTCTCTATCAATCCTTCTTTGTGTTGCTGTTTCTCAAACGTGCTCAGATGCCTCAGGCTGGGCAGTCTGTGACACAGTCCCTGTGGTTGCTGGCACAAAGGTGAGGGGAGGGCAGGGCTGCTGCATTGAATCTGAGCTACAGCCAGAGCAGACACAGGCTTTAAGGCTTGTACCTTCTGCTCATTTTCAGAAGAAGCATTGCCTGCCCTAAACCCCTAACATTTAGGCTCTCTAAACCCCATCCCACCTGGCAGTTGTCCCCTATAAGAGCATCTGGCACCTCCCGTGTGTGCAAGGCCTTGTGACCAACGTCAAGTTCTGTCACCTGACTGCCGTGAAATAAACACGGTGCAGGCAGAGTCTGCAGGCAGCTGGGCTGGTAGGGTGGCAAATAAAAAAAGTGAAGGACCATGGCATTGCAAGGCAGCAGGAATGAAGAAGAGATTCCAGCCTGAAAAGGATGTGGTTCGGACAAGCAGTGTCTGGTGAGCACAGGTGGCAGAGCAGAAGGATGTGACCACGGCCCCATGCGTGTGGACTGCAGTGCTCAGGAAGGGATTTCTCCATTGTGAACGCAGCTGGTGGGAGCAGAACTGGGGTCTTGTGTCCACACTGGCTCTCTGCCTTGTCAAAGATGGGCAGAGAGCTGGCTGGAAATGGGAGGCTGCAGCAGCTGCAGATCCTTTGTGTGTGTCCTTTGGAAACTGAGGCACAGTTTGCACTCCTCATGTGCAAACCCCTGTAGGAATGGCAGCAGCTCTCCGGTGGCCACCCCGGGCCACAGGGGACATGGCTTGCTGCAGGTGTGTCACTGTGCTATGCTAATAAACAGTTTTGGTACCAGTGCAGCTGTGAGGCACAGCTCTCCTTGTGCTGGGGTGGCAAGGTTGTGTTTAGCACCAAAGTGAAGGCAGGTTTTGTCTAAGGCTTAGCAACGCTGCTGCCACAAGGCTGTGGGAGAGACCTTTTCATCAGTCCTAGGACAGCCTTGCTAGGGGGGAGATCCTAGGGGAATCTCCCAGAGAAGCATCCTGACAGTAGGTGAGGGTGAAAAGTCCTTTCTTCTGCCAGGGCTTGGGGTTTGGAGACTCTGCCTTAACGCAGAAGTAGAACAATGCTGCTTTGGGGCTACTTTGAGGCTGCCCTGTCCGAAACCTCTGCTATGGGTACTCAGGATTTTGGATATAAGGAACAAGTTCTTTACCAGGAGGGTGCTGCAACATTGCAACAGGTTGCCCAGGGGGGTGGGTTTGGCCCCATCTCTGGAGATATTCGAGGTGAGGCTGAACAAGGCTCTGAGCAACCTGCTTAATGGAGGATGCCCCTGCTGAGTGCGAGGGGTTGGACTGGAGGAGCTTTGGAGGTCCCTTCCAACCCAGATCATTCTGTGATTTGTTAGTGGGAGGGGAGAGAGACACAACTGTAGCCTGGTGAAGGCTGTCCCTGGGGTGGGAGGTGAGTCTGGGTCCTTGCTAACAGCTGCAGATGCACATCTGGAAACTGCTGCTTTCCTTCTGACCTTGTCTCTAGCCCAAAGCCCAGTGACTGAAGAGGTTTGTCCTGGAAGGGCAAGAGAGCTCCGTCTGGGTTCTACACCAGCACAGGGCTTGGCTTTCCTGCTCTGGGCTGCCTCTGTGAGCAGCTCTGAGTGCAGCGTGAAGGCTACCGTGCAGCAGCTGTGGTTAGAAGGCAGTGCTGAGCAGGGCAGGCTTGTGGGCATCAGCTTGATTAGTGCTGAGTAAATGATGCTTCTCAAAGAAATGGTCCTTGTGGATTCTTGATAATGAGGGCTGGCCCTGGCATGGAGCTGAGGTGGTGGCAGCAGCTTTTGCCAGTCAGCAGAAGGCTTCCTGGAGAGTCGGGAGGCTTCGGCTCAGAGGTGACTTTCACATCCGTTCGGCAGCGATTTGAATCCATTTCGGAGCAGCGCTGCTCAGCCGTGGTGAGTATTGAAAGCTCTTTGGTGTGAAGGGCTGGATGGAAACATCTCCCACAGGATCCAGGTTTGGTTCCTGCTGGATCTAAATATAAAACAGGATCACACAGCCTGTGGAAATGCTAGGAAGAAACATGCAGTCTGTTGGGAATTCACAGGAGCAAACGCTTGGGCTGTAGGTTCTCTGAGCCTTTCACCCTCAGGCGGGATCTTCCCGCAGCTTAGAGATGCCAGGATCTGGTCTAGGTGATCCTGCTCTGGCAGAGGGGTTGGACCAGATGATCTTTCGAGGTCCCTTCCAGCCCCTGACATTCTGTGATTCTATGAAGTCCAAGCAGCACAAGGACCTAGTGCAGCCATGCAGTTTGACTGCAGATGCTCAGGACCCCATCACCTGGGATAATTCCTGGGTTTGGAGAAAAGAGTGAAGAGGACAAAGGAGACATCACTGCGGAGACTGAGCCCGGGCAGCTCCACTGTGATGTTAATTGAGCTCCAGAGGAGGGAGGTCTGCAGTGGCAAACCTGCTGTAGAGGGAGGGTGTTCCTGCAACAGCCACCTCACTTGGGAGCACCTATTGTAGTGCAGGTTTAGTGTGATTGAGCTAATAAAGGCTTGGATAGCCTCACAAGTCAACAGTTGTCACTGGTGTTTGCCTTAAAGTTTCCCAGTTGCCTGGAGGAAAAGAATGGACAAGAGGCAGTCTCCAGGTGTAAAAAGCACTACTGTAAGCCCTCTTAACGCTCATTCACAGCTTCACAGCTTGCTTCGGGTCAGAAGGGACCCTCCAAGGGCATCTTGTCCAGCCCCACTGCAGGCAGCAGGGGCACATCCAGGCTGATCTTGAACGTCCTCAGGGGCAGGGCCTCAACCACATCCCTGAGCAGCCTGTGCCAGTGTCTCACCACCCTCACTGTGCAGAGCTTCCTCCTGCTGTCCAACCTAAATCTGCCCTGCTCCAGTTTCAAACCATTGCCCTCACCCTGGCACTCCCAACCCTTGTCCAGAGTCCCTCCCCTGCAGCCCCTTCAGGCACTGGAAGGCTGCTCTGAGGTCTCCCTGGAGCCTTCTATTCTCTAGGCTCAACAGCCCCAACTCTCCCAGCCTGTCTCCACAGGGGAGGTTCTCCAGCCTCTGATCATCTTGGTGGCCTTTTCTGGAGTGGACCTGCTGGAGGGGGCCCACTCATCTTGCAGCCTGTCTTTCTTGATCATCAAGATAGCAGAAACCTTCATTTCTATGTGCAGGACACTTTAATTTGAAAATAGAACTTTCTCCATAAAGAGCTGCACAGACTACACTCCTCAGACCCCTTCTGTGTCAAACTGTGGCACTGCCAAGAGGGGGGACAGTAACAAAGCTGCACCCCTTGTGCCAGCTGATCCCACCAGCAAGGGGCCTTGCCTCAGTGCTGCACCATTTTGGCTGGATGTTCATTTATCACTCATGTAATGTGTTTGTGATGGCTAAGAACACCTTGCTGCACTCTGACCTGAGCACTGAGACTGGTTCACGGCCCCCAAAACCAAGTGCTGGGCTTAGGCTGACATTAACACATGGAGACTCTCAACTCTGGAGCCTTTCCAGCCCTGTCTGGATGTGTTCCTGTGCAAACTGCACTGGATTCTGTGATCCTGCTCTGGCAGGGGGGTTGGAGTCAAAGATCTCAAGAGGTCCCTTCCAACCCCTAACATCCTCTGATCTTGTTTAACTTTGCCTCTCTGCTCCCCCTCCCACCCAAGCCTCTCCCTCCAGCCCTCAGATGAACCCTTTGCTGAGACTTGTACATTTTGCTTAGGCTAAATCTTCTTTCCTTGGGCTGCTGGACTGCAGGGTGGGAGGCTGAGCTCTACAATCTGCCTGAGGTGGTTGGGAGGCAGTGGCAGGATGAAGGTCTTCCCGATTTTGGCAGCAGGAGGCTGTGAGGTCTGCCTGGCAGTCTTGGATAGCTACCACAAGTCCTCCCTTGCTAGCAGGTCACATTCAAACACTTCTGACCTCAGCTAGGTGCATTTCACTGCATTGGCCAAGTGGTTCCTGGAGCAGGAACTGCCATCCTGCTCCTCCTTTCCCCAGGTCTTGGTTTCTGAGCCTGACAACATCCAGAATCTCTCCGTGATTGCTGACCTCTTAAGGAGAAATCTTTGGCAGAGCAGTTGTGACAAGATGGACTTTGAAGTCCTAGCTTGGAGGAGGCTTTGCTGTTTGCCTCCCTGCTGTGCTCTAGAGCTCTGCTATCCAGCTGCTCCTTACCTAGGCTGCCAGGAAGGCTTAAGGTACAGTCTTTGCAATTCATGCAGCTCAAGGAGTGCAGAACCTGCAGAACCGGCTGTGGGGAGGAGCTCAGCAGAGACCAGAGCAGAGCTGTGGATTGATGAAAACAAGGCCACTTTTGCTAGGGGGAGTGTTTTGAGCATTCCACCTACAGATCTTGGTCTTGCTTCTTTCCCTAAACCACCAGCACTATGGAGCAGGAGTGCAACAGACACAGGCAGGTTCTTCAGTGTGGGGTCGCTTGGGAGAGGAGGAGCATCTTAAACCTATTGCAAGTGTTTTCTGAAGGCCATTTGAGGAGTCTCACATTACAGCCCTTGGCAGCAACAAGAAAAGTAGGAGGAAAGGAAACAATAGAGAGGAAACAGCTTCAGGGTCCTTCAACAAATGGTGCAGGGAAATTCTTCCCTGCCTCCAGCTAAGCCAGGTTAATAAAGCAACACTAAACTACCAAATATTTGGCCTGAAATCACCAAGTATTGTGCAGCTGCAGGGGAGCACGGAAGGAAACCACAGCACAGGAGTGGAATTTGCCATAAATGTGCAAAAACAACGTGAGAGCTTTGGTAAAAGGCAGCTTTCTGCTCCTAGCCAGTGAGTTCTGTCATACATTTCAGCAAAACTCCTTCTGTGCTGAGCTGCAAGTCAGAGAGGTTCTGAACCTGCCTGTGCCTGTGAGGGGAGAGGGAGATGGTACCCAGCAGCCCAGATCAGCTGCTAGGCTGCACCCCTGCGGGGAGGGAGGCCAAGGCTGCTGCACAGGATGCTCTGCAGGCAGTGCACTGGGGGCTGACACCTCTCTGGCCATGCCCCAGGTCCTCGTCAGTTGCTTTGCTGCCTGGATGCAAATCCCTGTGGAACAAAGGATTTCTTGTATCTTTCCTTCCTAAAGCCTAACCCAGAGTGGCACAGTCCAGCCTAGGGCTTGCTGCAGTCGAGCTCCTGCAGTACTGCATGTCCAAATCTGAGAGCTGCATGGGCAGGAAGAGCTTGCAGCAGAGGATTGATCTCTTGATCATCACATGAGCACTTTCTAAGAGCTTTGGGGTTTTTCTTCAGCTAAATACAAGCTGCTCAGAGACAGCTTCTGCATGGAGAAACAGAGTGCCCCTGCCCTGCTTGGCACAGCTCCATCAGCCATGCCCATCAGCTGGGGGTGGAGAGGAGCAGTCCAAGGCAGGCTGTAGCCTCCTGAATGCAGCTGGGGCTGAAAGTGGGACACGTTGTGGCCACAGCAGCTGCTGAGCAGCCGCCAGAGGAGGCCAAAGCTTGTTTGCTCCAGAGCCTGCCTGCGGGTGCAGATATGGCAGGGCAGCTCCGAGCCGCAGGCGGAGTCTGTCCTTCAGCAGCCTTTCAGGGCCATTTGTGGAGTCGATGAGAGAGAGCCACAGGGCCCAGGAGTGGGAAGCTGTGCTGGGACATCCCTGCACGGATGTGTTTATCCAGGCCTCTGCTCCCTGCAGAGGCAGCATGCAGTGTGTGAGCTGCTGTGCTGCTGCTTCCCCTCCCGTGTTCCTTCATCTTCCTGGAGCCTCCCAATTCCCCCGCAGGAAGGGAGAGAGTTGCTGGTCCTGTGATGTGCGTGCAGAGGCAGAGAGCTCTGCGGGGTGCTGCCAGGAGCCTCCCTCTGCCATTGTGCGAACCCAGCTGGAGGAGATGCCCTGAGAGCAGGGCAGAGCAGCAGAGCGCTGTCGACACAGGTATCCTTCCCCCCGGAGCAGCTGGCTCTGCAGGCAGCCGGGAATGCCGTGGGCAACCTGCTCCTCCCATGGCAGACGTCCAGAGTACAGCTGGCTGCAGAACCCCTGCTTCATCTGGAGCCTGAGGACTTGGCTCCAGGAGCTTACTGTTGTGCTGGGCAGGGAGCAGCCTATGACTCCTGCTTTCTAGAACAGGATGAGGGACGATGGTTTTCATTAGAATAGAGCAGATTCAGATTGGATGTGAGGAACAAATTCTTCACATGAGGGTAGGTGAGCACTGGAACCAGTTGCCCAGGGAGGTGGTTGAGGCCTCTTCCCTGGAGATATTCAAGGTGAGGCTCAACAGGGCTCTGGGCAACCTGATCTAGTTGAGGA
Source organism: Eubucco bourcierii (assembly GCA_013396675.1). Classification (NCBI taxonomy): domain Eukaryota; kingdom Metazoa; phylum Chordata; class Aves; order Piciformes; family Ramphastidae; genus Eubucco; species Eubucco bourcierii. The sequence continues at coordinate 42,619 of VWZE01019424.1, forward strand.
TGTCCCTGCTGAGTGCAGGGGGGTTGGACTGGATGAGCTTCAGAGGTCCCTTCCAACCTGAGTGGTTCTGTGATTCTATGACTCAGTTCTCTGGCACACTGGGACAGGTCCAAGGAACTAACACCAAAATGAGTAGAAGGACAGAGGTGCTGGGACCCAGCAAACACAGGATTCAACTCCTGAAGAGAAAAGATGCTTGGAGAAAAAGAACAGCTTCAGACTCCAGAGCAAGGAACCTCCCTTGGTAAGGAGTTACCAGGCCTGAGAGATAGAGCTGCAGGTGCCAGCAGCAGTGTGGAGGTGCAGCACCCTCGGCAGCTCAATCCCTGCTGCAGCCCAGCTGCCCTTGTCTGGCTCTGGTGCTGATGCTCCACAAAGCCCTCACAGCACCAGCAGTACCCATGGGATGTGGTTCTGTCCCTTCACTCCAGGCCCCTGCTGAGGTTTGGGCACTGGAAATGCTTGCACCAAAAAGCAGTGTCTGCATGGAGCTGGCCTGCAGCTGAGGCACAGTTCCTGCTTTGGGAAAGGTGAGGGCCCAGTGCCCAGCACTCAGAGCACCACAGTATAAAGTGCAGCTTCTGTCTACTCTTGCTCTAGTTCTAGACAAGGAACAACAGGTACAAGCTGGAACCCAGGAAGTTCCACCTCAACATGAGGAAAAACTTGTTTGGTGTGAAGGTGCTGGAGCCTGCAGCAGGCTGCCCAGAGAGGTTGTGGAGTCTCCTGCTCTGGAGACTTTCAAAGCCAACCTGGACGTGTTCCTGTGTGACCTGCCCTGGGTGATCCTGCTTTGGCAGAGAGGTTGGACTGGATGATCTCCTTCCAACCTCTACCATTGTGTGATTCTATGAAAAGAAGACAACAGAGAGAAGAAATGAAACCCCAAGATGAGCAAGTGATGCCAAAGCAAGCGAGTGCTCACCACCGACTGACTGAAGCACAGCAGGCCCCAAGCAGCAGCCTCTGTTATCCTCCACCTGCTGACCATGATGTCATATGGGCTGGAAAATCACTTTGGTCACTTGGGATCAGCTGGCCCAGGTGTACCCCCTCCCAGCTCCAAGTGGTGCCCAGCAGCACCTGCCACAGCCCTGGGCTGACACCATGTTCATCGCAGACCCAAAGCACAGCCCCTGCAAGCTACTGAGAAGAACTGCAGCCAGCCCAAACCAGCACAGGCTGTGAAAGCTTTTCCACCTTCTCTAACTGTCCCATCAGCTGACTGCTTTTTGGTCAGAAGGACAAATCAGTACAGACAGCAGAGTCCAGATACTGGAGAGCTCAGTGGTGCCGCAGGAGAAGAAGGCTAACTTCCCAGGGAGAGACTTACTCTCGTGGGTAATTTTAGTTACCCCCACAAAAAAAGAGGCCACATACTGCAGGAGGCAGTTTTATTTTCAGTGTCTAGCACCAAAGTTAGTAGTGGAGAACACAGCACAGCTTGTAAGCTAGGGTCAGTTTACTCCCAGGTAACAGAGAACCTGGGCCAAGAGGTTTAACCAGCAGAGGCAATACAGCTGCCAAAGGCTGACATGGTCTGAGGTGAGGGGAGCCAACCAGTACAGCCCCACAGAGCCTGCGCTGCCAGCGGGTGAGTAACTCAGAGGGTCTTTGAGCTGTGGAGCTGATGGAGGAGCTGTTTCAGTTTTGGCAAATGTCAGCCCCAGGTTTGTTGCCCCAGAGCAACAGGGAGGGTGCAGTGAGCAGCAGCCAGGGCTGAGGTGGTATTTGGAACAGGTAGGGCATGGAAGCAGCCCCTGCAGCATGGACCTGCAGAGAACTAAAGCTAAGGCAGAGAGTCAAGCCCATGCTTGCAGGAGCAGGATTAAAACAGTTGGAAGAACAAATAATGTAAGATTTAAAAGCAGGGAATGTATTTAAGGCCATTAAACCCAGGATCTTATTTAAGGATTACCCAGGAGAAGCCACACTAATAGCACATTAAGGCTCCAAATTCAGATGGTGCAGGCAGAGAGCTGAAGGTGCTGCTGACAGATTCATCTCCTGCACATTCCCCTGCAGTGCTGCTGACTGCTGAGCAGGTAAAGCTCACAAAAGGAGAACCACAGCCCTCTGGGCTTCCAATCTGGCAACCCAAGCACATCCTTCTCCTTGTTTTGACACTCCTACAGGGGCAGGAGCAGGTATGAACAGGGTATAATCAGGTAATTAGGGATATGTACTAGTGGGAGGTGTCCCTGCCTATGGCAGGGGGTTGGAACTAGATGATCCTTGAAGTCCCTTCCAGCCTTACCATTCTGTGATTCTGTGATTCTGTGATTCTGTGCCTATTGCACATGTCCAGTGCTCAGCAGAGGAATGATTCCTTTCCTTGTGCAAGCTGCTTGAGCTGTGGCTTCTGCACTCACCAGTCCCATGCTTAAGGGCTTGCAGCCCATGTGGAACGAGGAATGTTTAGGTCAGAAACTATTCCAGCTCTGTCTGGTTGGACAATGTTCAGCTCTAAATGAAAGCCACTTCTTGGCACCCACCAAACATTCCCCAAACCCTCCTGGAGAATTCCTGTCCTGCCAGGGTGGTTTGGCTGGTGAGCAGGGCTTAAGCATTTCCACCTGTTGTGTGCTCTCCCCTGCAGCACCTGAGATGCACCATGCAGAGACAAACTCCTGCACTGCCAGCACAGCCCAGCCCTGGGCAGTGCTTCCTGACACACTCAGTGTCCTGCTCAGCCCTGGGCCTCCCCTGTGGCCTGCTCACCACTGCAACCTTGGGACACAGCAGTGCCCACTTCCCTTTGCAGGCAGGGTTTGTTGGTGTTCAGCTTGCTGAGGACATGGCAGTGTGACCCTCTGTACCCTGAACACCAGGCTGGCAGAGGTCTGCAGTGAGAGCTGCCATGGTTGTCTGGATGCAAACCAATCCAGCCCAAGTGCTATGCTGGATGACTTCTGTCAATTGCCAGCGCTGAGCTGGTTCACATCAGTACACTCAGGCAGGGCAGGGCACACAGCTGCTGTGCCCTTGTGCCATGCAGTCCACAGGTGACACCCACATCTGCAGAGCAGGGCACACAGCTGCTGTGCCCTTGTGCCATGCAGTCCACAGGTGACACCCACATCTGCAGAGCAGGGCACACAGCTGCTGTGCCCTTGTGCCATGCAGTCCACAGGTGACACCCACATCTGCAGAGCAGGGCACAGAGCTGCTGTGCCCTTGTGCCATGCAGACCACAGGTGACANTGCAGTCCACAGGTGACATCCAGACCTGCAGAGCAGGGCACAGAGCTGCTGTGCCCTTGTGCCATGCAGTCCACAGGTGACACCCACATCTGCAGAGCAGGACACACAGCTGCTGTGCCCTTGTGCCATGCAGTCCACAGGTGACACCCACATCTGCAGAGCAGGGCACAGAGCTGCTGTGCCCTTGTGCCATGCAGTCCACAGGTGACATCCAGACCTGCAGAGCAGGGCACAGAGCTGCTGTGCCCTTGTGCCATGCAGTCCACAGGTGACACCCACATCTGCAGAGCAGGGCACAGAGCTGCTGTGCCCTTGTGCCATGCAGTCCACAGGTGACACCCACATCTGCAGAGCAGCCTTGTGCCATGCAGTCCACAGGTGACACCCACATCTGCAGAGCAGGGCACAGAGCTGCTGTGCCCTTGTGCCATGCAGATCACAGGTGACATCCAGACCTGACTGGCCAGATGAGCTGGTTTGGCAGAACACAGCCACAGCTGCAACAGAGCAGAGGACAGTTCTGGTGTTCCTCATTCTTGCCAGCTGGGCCTTACACAACAGCTTTCTCACCTTCCAGTCCCTTCCATTCTACAGAGGGAAAAAAAAGAGGGCACAAAACCCCTGTTTCTCTTCCCCTTCCAGCTCTCCAAAGTCTAACAGAGGTTCTGCTTTACATGAAGTCAAGAACTTTGTCCCTCTCCAGCCTCTGCAGAGCTGGGAGTGTATTTTGCAACAGCCAAAGGTCAGGGCTGTGCAATAGGAGGCCCTGCAGGAGGCCTGCAGCAAGCTGCTCTAGAGATGGTGTCAGGCCTGTCTTCTAGAGCTTAGCTCACATCAGATGGTCCCAGGTGAGCTGCACCCAGTGTGCAAAGGAAGATCAAAACCAAATCATGCCAAGATTCCTGTCCAGACGATGCAGAAGGGATTCCTTGCCAGCACTACAACCTGCCTGTGCCTGTGACAATGCAGGGACTCCAGGTTACATTGACAGACTCTGGCAGGACATTCAGCTGCTTGTGGAGAACAGGGGAGGATAAAAGAAAGCACAAAGCTGTAGCCATATGATAGTTTGGGGTGAGAAAAATGGATTCCCTGAGAGGGGAATCTCTGAAGTTGGAGGGGCTATCCTGAGGCAGTGCTGCTGTTACCCTGTTCCTCTTCTGCATTCCTCCCCAGACCCCTGCTGGGGCCCTCGTGAGGGAAATCCTGCTGAGCTCAGCAGGGAATGGCTGATCCACTCAAACTCTTCTGACATGATGACCTCAGCAACTTCCTCACCTGTACAGTCGAGCCAGGATTAAAACAGACACCTAAACCTCACCTCTGGTTCTCTGCCACACCACCAAAACAGGTGGGAGGCATCAGCAAGGTGAAGAGGGACCCACAGCAGCACAGGGACATTCAGCTCCTGTGTCAGCCTGTGATGGAGCACTGGGGATCAGCAGGGACATGGGGCCCTGCTGGCACACACCGAGGAAATCAATCCCTGCTCTGGAAGGCTGCTCCCATCAGCAGAGAGCCCTGCAGCCTGCTGGCAAATCAATAACCTCTGGGAAGGGGCCAGGTCTGTGAACGATTAACTAGGTTACACCTTCCCCTGCTCTGAAGCTTAGCCCTGTCCCCAGCCTCAGCCTTATGCTTTTCTGGGTGATGTTGGTGCTGCTTAATGGGACCTGACCAAGAGAAAACCTGGGGAAGGTGGTGAGAAGAGAGTGGGAGCAAAGCATGGAAGTCCCTGAGGCAACACTGGTGTCTGCAAGCTAAGAGCCAAGATCTGAGATGGCAAAGGACACAGGGAATCATGAGCTGCTGGCCACAGCTCTGCCCTGCTGCAGTGGGAGAGAGGTGAAGGAAGTGGGTACACAGGGCACCGTGCTGGAAGGTAAAGCCACTCTCAGGAACTGGCTGCTGCAACCTGCTGCTCCCTGCTGTGAGCAGCTGTAAGCATGACAGTTCCTCACCAGCTCCCTGCCAACATCCAGGGGCAGTTCCAGACCTGGCAGTGAGAAATTAATTAATAAAAAGTTATATTAGAGAACGAAAGAGCCTTTCAGAGCCACAGAATAAAACCTGTCCCTGAGGATCAAGGGCCTCATGCTGATCAGGTACCTTCCTGACCCTGGACTGAAATGGGCTGAAACACCTCATGAGCACAGCTTAAACCAGAGCAGGAAGAACCGCAGAGGCCAGGGGCATGCAGAGCCCCTTCCCATCTCACCCTTGTCTGCTCCCTGGGAATGCTCCAAACAGGCATCTGGGTTTGGTTTTCTCAGCTCCATAAAGGAGCCGTTTGAGAGGGAGAGCCTCTCCTATGAAAAAGTCCGAGGGGCTGGGAGGAGCCAGATGTGGAGCTAGAGTGATACACAGGGGACTGAGGATGGGTGTTTGAAACAGGATGGTTCTGCACTCAGAGAGGAGGAGGAGGTGAACCTGGGACCTGAGGGAATGAGGTCTCAGCGTGCCCTTAGTGAGGAGGTCCAACCCTTTCACTCGAGCTGGACACAAGCTCACCAATCCTCACAGCCAGAGAAGTTTTCTGTGAGGAGGAGGAGTTAAGGCCTCACTGAAATCTCAGCAGCGTGTTGCTGTTGGCAAACTGAGTGCTGGAAAACGTGCACGGAAACCCCAGGTGATCTCCAAGCCAGCACAGAGGTGGTGAGCAGTCAGCCACAGGATCAAGGCTATCACACATTTAGGAGTTCACTGGCAGAAGTGCATCTGCACACAGGAGTTGTGCAATGCTCCTGAGAGAGAACAGAAAGCAAGAGCTTCATAGTTGTACAGTCAAAGAAGGTTCATTCCAAAGCCCCCAGAATCCCCAGACCCAGGTTTATCACACACACAGCAAGGCCAGCATCTGAAAGTATCATGTTGCCTGAATCCATGGTAAGCAGCCAAAGGCTGAGCTCTGGAGGCCTCAATAGCATTACCAGACACAGAGAAATCCTGGGCAAAGGTGAAAAGCTCCCCCAGTGCTCACAGAAACCACTTCCAGCAGGAAAAGAGAATATGTCCAAGAAATGCTGGATACATGTGGGCCCCTGGGCCCTGCCATGATTGTTTAGCCAGGCAAAATCCAACACATTTCAGTCCCCAGGAAATGTTTTTCCAGGTGTGCAGCAGCAGCAGTTTCTGTAAGACTTGGTTACTTGTCACTTGGAAAGGCAGACTGAGGCAAACCAGCTGGAAGTGTCCCTGTCCTGGTGCCCTCTTTCCTGCCACGAGAGAAGGGCACTGAACCTGGTGAATGAAGCTTCAATGCAGCTGCTGTGGCACAGAAGCAGGGATGGCTCCAAGCTGGGCCAAAGGAGGTTCAGGCTGGATCTCAGGAAATATTTCTACCCTGGAAGGGTTCTCAAACATTGGAATAGACTGCCCTGGGCAGTGCTGGAGTCACCATCCCTGGAGGTGTTCCAGCAGCTGTGGACCTGGTGGACATGGTTCAGTGCTGACCCTGCAGTGCTGATTCAAGGGTTGGATTGGACCTGGTGGACATGGTTCAGTGCTGAGCCTGCAGTGCTGATTCAAGGGTTGGATTGGATGAGCTTGGAGGTCTCTTCTAACAGGATGTTTCCTGTGATTTTGTGATCTCAGCTGCCCAAGTGGCTGTATGAAATTTGACAAAGCAGCATCAAACCCTAACTCTCTCCCCAAAGCCTCACTGGCACACTGAGAGCCTTTGTGGAGCTGGAGCAGGCCTGGTGAGCCCCACCAGCAGGGACAGCAGCACTCTGCAGAGCTAAGGGGCACGTCAAGAGTCCAGTTCCCTGTTCAGACAAATCAGAGACTCATGAAGTATGTGAGAGCCTCAGTTTAGGCTGAGCAGGGCACATTATCACAGCCCACTCTGGCCTGAATCTCTGGTTTTATTTGACAAGGAAGCTGAAGAGACCACTTACTGCACTCACAGAGAGATACCATCTCCATCCTCTGCTTTGGCAAGGTGTCCAGCCCTGAGAGCTTCATGGTCCTGTAACACTGCTACAGGAGGGGAAAATGCTGCAGTGTGATTCTGAACCACTGACAAGCCATGGTCTGCCCTGCTGCCAGACTGCCCTGGCAGAGCTGAAAGGACAGTTAGAGCATTGTGAGTGTTCCAGGTCAGAGCGCTTCAAAAGCATGAATCAGATGTTTCAGACTGCTGGGACTGGCTTAAAAATCCTGAGAGTTAAACAATAAATCATTGTGAGCACTCCTTTTCCATAGGAGCTTAGGTCAAACCCTGCTCATAGGTTGAAGGTTTCCTTAGGAATTTGAAAGAGCAGAACTAGAGCACTTTTTCTTGAATGAACCCAAGGAATTGTCCCAGATTCACCTGCTGCCTCTGATGGGAGGCTGCAAGGACAGGGGGGAAAAGAGAGCAGCAAAATGTTTGCACGTATTTGTAATGCAATTCCAACATGTGGAAGACAAAATCCAGCCTGGGCTATCCTCTATCTTACAACCATGGAATTGTCTGGGTTGGAAAAGCCCTTTCAGGTCATCCAGTCCAACATCAACCCAACACCACCATGGCTACTATACCATGGCCCCAGGTGCCATGGCCACAGCTTTCTTCAACACCTCCAGGCATGGAGACTCCACCGCCTCCCTGGGCAGCCTCTGCCAATCCCTGACCACTCCTCCAGCAAAGTTATCTTTTCCTCATCTCCAGCCTAGCCCTTCCCTGGCACAATTTCAGGCTATCAAGTTTTCCATCTTGCAGGAAAAGGATTCCCAAGGCTAGGTTCCATCACTTGTGTCCTGATGACATTTTTGTATCCAGATGAGAAAAGCACAACAAATAGTAAGAGAAAAAACCCAACCCAACCCAACCCAACAAACCGCCCCCCCCCCAAAAAAAAAATCCAAACCAAAAAACAAAAAAACACACACAAAAAAACCCAAACCAACCAGAAACCACCCAAATCCCCCAAACCAAACCCCACCCAAACAGTTAATGCCTTTTTTTTTTCCTTCAAAGAGAACAAAAGAAATTAAACTCTTGTAGCTATTTTCTTCTGTCATTTCCCACTAGCAACTGCTATGATGGTTCATGATCACCTACAGCTGCAGGTTTCAGCTCTGCCTGTCTCAAACAGCTTGGGGCTGTCCTGGTCCTGGTCTTCTTGTTCAGCCTGGGGAACAGAAGACTCCAGGAGAACCTTAGAGCTGCCTTCTAATAGCTGAAAAGATCCTACAGGATGGCTACAGATGAACTTTTTCTGAGGGTGTCTAGAGACAGGGTAAGGGGGAATGGTTTGAAGCTGAGAGAGAGCAAGGTTAGACTGGAGCTGAGGAAGTTCTTCAGTACTGGGGTGAGGAGACTCTGGAACAGACTGGTCAGGAGTGTTGTGGGTGCCTCCTCCCTGGAGGTATTCATGGCCAGGTTGGATGAGACCTTGAACAGCTGAGTCAAGTTGAGAGGTGTCCCTGCCTATGGCAGGGGATTGGAGTAGATGATCTCTGAGGTCCCTTCCAACCTGAGCCATTCTGTGATTCTTTAGCAAACAGCATTGTTCAGGAGCCTGAGCTAAAGACACTCTGCAGGCAAGGTCATCCCCCAGGGAAGTTCAGCTAAGCAATTAGAATAAAGCAAAGGAGATGAGAAGCTCAACAGGACAAGTTCTTTCAGGTCTTGGAGCAGACTGTAGCATGTTACAGGTTAGCTGGAGCAGGGGCAGGGGCTAGCAGAAGTGTGATGTTGATTGGATTCTTCAAATATACACCAACCTGATAGCAGTGAGCAGATAGTTTGTGCTTGCTGAGGATTAAATTACATACAAGATTTTTTAAAAACCCAACTAACTGCAGAGCTGTGTGTGCTGCCCTGATGGCCACTGGCCCAGTCACACAGCTCATGGGTCAGAAAAAGGCTTCTGCTGCATCCTCACAGGGAACAGGAGCAGGAGGAGGTTGTTCCTGAAGAGGCTTTCATCTTGATACAGGTACTTGTGTGTATGATCACCCCCAAGCATCCCTCAAGCCCTGGGCAACCTCCCTCTGGTATGGAGGCAGCCAGATCCTCCAGCCATGGACAGCACAGTGCTTTTACATCTGAACTGGTTTTCAGCTCGTCTTGATAAGTGGCATCAGTCTTTGTTCAAAGGTATCGACACTGCTCGTGGCTCTTAACCCTTCCTCCATGTCTGTCCTCCCTTCATCCTCTGAGCCTTGATTTCTGGAGGCCTTTTGTCTTTCTTTCCTTTCAGTAATTCTGAGAGGGCACTCACGGTAGGTTTCCACCCCCTTTGTTGAAATGCTTACAGTGAAATTGCTGACAGCAACAGCAGCATCCTTAGCAGCTTTGGGTTACCCTGCCTTTGAGACTAGCAGGGGTCAGCGGCTTCATCACCTCCCAGCACCCATTCCAGCTGGCTGTAACCCAGCCTGACACGACCCCATCACACTCCTCTTCAGGCTGCTCACAGGCCTGGGATCTTGCACAGGGAAACATGAGATACTTTGTAATGGTTTAAAAGTGTTTCATCTACCTATCCTGCCACAGAAGCTCAGCTCAGCAGTTTCCTGCAAGTGATGCTGTGCTGCCCCTGAAGGGGTGGCCCTTGGGGCACCAAACTCTAGATGCCTTACAGGGATTTTACCCTTCCCATCTAAACCTCCAAAGTAAATTGGGGCATTCAGACACCAAAGGTCTTGATCTCAGTGGCTCTACAGAACTTCTCAGATCTGGACCTTCGGCCTGAAGTCCTTTTCCATTGTGTGACTGTTGCAGCTGGATGCGGTACAAAGCCCTGCTTTGCCTGGCAGCTGCGCAGCAGTGCTGCCTCCTCTCTCCTCCGAGGGCAAACACAGATTTGCTCTCATCTCGTTCATCCACCCTCGGAGACGGGACCAGAGCCTGCAGGACCGGAGGGCTTTGCACGCCCATACTGCTACCCAGGGACAACCCCTTCGCCTCCCACAGCCTGGCCGCTTCACTCGCCCCGATGTGCACAGTCGGACTCTGCAGCCCCCGGCGCAGTTGGCTGCCTGCCCACAGCTCCCCTGGGCTGAACTCTCGACCAGTACTGACCACGGGGCCCGCCGCAGCCGAAGCGGGTCTGAGGCT